>OU015747.1:18723646-18739031 GCA_907169655.1 Acomys percivali | reverse complement strand
CACACACACACACACACACACACACACACACACACACACTTCTTGTTCCACATGTACTGTATTGATGAATTTATAGCTGCTATGTGAAGTACGGCTCAAAAATATTCTTCAACCCATCTACATAAACAAACAGGATAGCCCTCATGATTGTGTGTTCATTTTGAATAGCCAGGCCGAGACTTCCACAAATACTTTTATATAACAAAGATATACTTACTCGAGGCTACCCTTTAAAGACAGATTGGTGCTCAAAAGGTTTGGTACCCTGCCATGCTGGGCAAGTTACTGTGTTTCCAAAGACGTCAGTGTATCATATCTCAAGATTTGCTTTTCATGAGGATTGACGGTATATTTCATATCTCAGAAAGTGCTTAGTGCACAAATCCTCCAAATACTAACTTTTTCAGTGAATTCTGTTAACCAGGATCTTAGAACTGTGACTTCCTGCATTGTCATCAAGCACAGATAATTTATGCTCCTCCTGATGACCCTGCAATGCATTATGAATAATTAGAGAAAGATTAAATTATAATCAGTTTAGTTGCAGTGTTAAGTGTATTTTAATTTATTCTCATTCTTTAAAAAATTTGTAATCCTTCTGCATGTGGCAACAATTAGCAAAAAATATTTGATTAGCTGGAACATGGCGTTTCCTATCTGATGAATAAAGACTTATTGCATATTGTTGGATCTGATCTCTGCCCTGAAATAAATTCAGCCTTTGGTGGGAATGGACATTTCATGTTGGTCTTGTTCTTAGAACCAAAGAGGCGACTTACTGCCTGTTAGGAATTCTATAATTAATCTTTGGTATCCTTGAACAAGAGTCATACATTGGTATCCTTGAACAACATGTCCTCTGTGCGTGTTGTTCTGGGCACAGGTCCTGTTCCTGGCAATCACTTCGGGTCAGGGTCAGATGTGGAGATAAACCTCCCAGCCTGGAGGTGGTCTGTTCTCTTTCTGTGACTTTCTGAGGAAGGGTATCTCCACACTCAACCAATCTACCAGGGTTTCATCTACCTTTGCCCTCAGGAGGTATGCTTCAGACTAGTTTTCACAAGGTGTTTCATTTGACACTGTAGTACTGTACTATTGCCACTCTTCCAGTCAAAGTACAGCGGTCTATGTCTCTTCAATTACTGCAGACAAGTTTTGTATGTGATAAACTATAGTTATATTGTAAGATGAACCAAATTCTCTTGAAACCTTGAGTTTGGTGTATTTAAATGGCCAAATGCATAAAATAATTTTAAAAATGTGACATTTAAGTATGGCATAAGCTCACCTATCCAAACAAATTAAATCTTGCTAATATATAATGTTAAAATTTATGACCATTCATAAAATTGAAGCTACTTATACTGTCATATTAGTCATAGAGAAGCCATTTTAAACATGGATGTTGGTCAGTCTTGAAGAGTACTTTATGTCTCTTCTTTAACATCAGTATTTCTAGTAACTATTTCTCATATGAATGCATATAAATATATTCACCCTTAATAATTTAATGATTCCCTTTATTGAAAGCAGATGTGTTTCTTTAAAAAGGTCTTAATTTTATATTTTTATGTTAAACTTTATTTTGCTAACACAAGCAGTATTAAAATCTTTCTTATTTAGGTAAAGGTAAAAAGGACAGCTCAGAAATGACAGCTTAAGTATGTTGAGAGTTATTAATTTTTGTGAATTATTGAAAATGTGCCATTATTGTATATTTAGTTACTTGATAAAAAGAAATACTAGGTAGCAAGTGCTGAGGCTGGAGATTTAGCTCAGTTGGAGGGATGCTTGCCTGGCATACAGGTCAGGAAAGAACCAGCAGAGAAAGAAGGGAGAACAATTTAGGGCCTAGACCACAATTGTTGACATGGGCCCAGAGAGATTAACTGTCAGTCATATGAGTAGCTTTCACATTGTACTCCATGGAGTCTTGCATTCCACAATACCTTTGGGGACCCTGTTAGGATGCATAGAGGGAGTATGGGAAAGCAGGGCCCCAGGGCACCTCACTTCTTATTGGTTGTATATATTAGGAATTCAGAAAAAAAATTCATTTAAAGTAAGATTCCTGCTAAAAAAAGAAAAAGTAGAAAAACACCGAGTAATTGGGACCTCGTTACCAGAGGAAAAAATATCATGGTTCCTTTGGGGAAATGAAGATGAACTTCTGTTCTATTTAACTTAAAAATGAGTTATTTAAAAAAAAAACCAAAATATAGGTATCCATGTAACCATGGCCCAGATTTAATTCATGTCAACATTTTAACAAGTTAAATAATAAGTTATTATTGGCCTCCCTAAATCTCTTTCATTTTCTCTATGGGTATCAAGGGATAACTTTTATTTTGAAGTTGATCCTACATTGTACTATTACATAAATGATAATAACCCTCTATGTAGCTGGTTTTCAGTGTCATGTTCTGTGAGGTCTGTCCATGGTAGTACTTACAGCTTTGGTGGGTTCTTTCTAAGGGATGATTATTATTCTGATATGTGAACAGATCATATGTATAATTTACTGCTCGTAGACATTTGAGGTCTTTACACTTCCTATCCGATGGTGATTCTCCTCCTTCTTTCTCCTCCATCCCATCTCTCCTTGTCCCAAGATTCTCTCTGCCCAAAGCCAGACCTTCACTCCGCCCCTTCCTTCTGCCTTGCCCAGGTATATTTATTCAGCTGATCTGGGATGCAAGGTTCAGGACAGTAACTAGATCTTGCAGGCTAGCAATTAGCATCGAATATATCAGATCAATCTCCAACAATTCCTCTTTTCTGTCTAAATAAAAAGGCCATTTAAAAAATATACAGTAAGAACAATTATGAAAAATTATAAAAACCAACAGAAAAAATTTAATATACATAATGTCTGGTCAAAAAGTATTTGGCAACCTTGAAGAAAACATTATTTCTTCTATATTGTGAGTCTAAAATTCTGAACCTAAATTAATCTTTATCATATCTCATTTCTATCAACCCAGAAACATCTATCAAGATGTAAAAGCATTTCTTAAAACTCCTAAACAACTAAGCTTAATTATAAAACTAAACTATTGGGTCTTCAACCCTATCAGAGACTTGAGAAGGAATAAAATTAATTACTCATGTAAACAGGAAGTGCAGGTTAAAAGCTTGTAAAAAAATGACAGAGATAGTTTGATATCGAGACAGCCACTCAAAGCTTTTAGAGCAACATTTTTAGCCTCTGGCCCAATATGTCTGACAGACATATTTGTGAAGCAGGAACTATTGAGGATTTGCTTACCCTGTCTTAGCAGAGTTCGGCAGTCAACTCAGCCTGAATCTAAGTTTGCCCATTTCAGGCAGAATTCTGTGGCAGAAATGATGACATTTTTGCCCAGTGGCTGGCTTGCCACATTTGAAGCAGTCTCCATAAGGAGGCTCTTTGATGCTCGTCATCTTCTTTGAGGTATGCTGGATGCTGCCAGGAGTTGATATGTCCTTGGATGGTGCAGTAGATTGAGCAGATCCCCCTTGGGTCCAGATCTGCCCATCGTGATGCTGTGAAGGACAATCTGAAGTTTGAATTGTAAGCCAATGTATCAAAAATAAACTTACTTTTGGATTAATAGACAAAATTATATACCAATGAATTAAAAATAACCTTATTTGTAAGTAACAATTAAGGCCTTAAGTTGAGTAGTAGATTTAATAATCTGCTTTTTGTTGTGTCATCTCTCTATATTGCCCTTTCTTTCTTTTCAACTGTTATGTCCTTACCTAAGAAAGAAAGATAAAGGAAAAGAAAAGAGAGAAATCCCTGAGTTTAACTTCCTTTTCTCTCTGAATAAGACCAATGATAACTTATAACAAACTCCCAGTGACAATAAACATCCATAGCCCAAGAAAACAACCAAAAAAAAAAAAAAAAGTCAAAACAAAACAAAACAAAAAATGCAACCCTCTTGCTGGAAAAGGGACATCCTTCTTTTTATGTCTGCTTCTTCACTGATTAGGGGCAAAGAATGCCTTTATGGGGGCCCAAATAAAATTGGGAAAAATAGGTTAGCACTCTAGTAATAGCATTTGTGACCCAATCTCTAAATATTAAGAAATTTAGGCTTAATAGAAGTTCTGTTTGGAACAGTCTAAAATGCTGCACCAATTGAGATCAGCAGCTTTCTTCCCAGCTCTCCTGGGAGCAGGATTTGATGAGCAACAGTGAGGATGAAGCATGCAGGATGCTGGAACAGATGTGTCTGTGTCTTAGCATCCAAGAGGATGAACCCTGTTAGGTCTGATCCAGCATCATCAGTGTCAGATTCTCTTGTACTGTAAATATTCTCACAAGCATTATGCAGTCCTTAAACTATATGTGTTAGATGTGCATGATACATAGATAAGTTAAAGATGGCGTTCTCTTCTTCGTTAGAGCAGAAAAAAAGAACATTTGTATATAGATCAGTTTTATTTTGACCATTCTCAAAAAAGATGTAAGATACCAAAGAACAAACATTCATTTTCTAATTGAAATCAAAACAAGTTTGAAGGTCTAAATGTCCTCCTCTGGGCTCTATGGCACCTGATGTATAGGCCAGGCTGCTATCTGTTTCCCTAGAGAAGGTTCCCTGTTTAGAGACAGGCCAGTTGCCTTCAGCAATAGAAAAGACATTATATTTAAATAAATTTTATATAAACTCCTTTTAATTTTAGGTGTCTTGTACCCGTTTAGAAGTTTGGGCCTGGATCTTTATTTTTGTTATTTTCCTCTTGCCCTTTTCCATATGGAATAGGTGGTTATGTATTTATAGCCAAACTTTATGTAAATTCCTTTATTTTTAGAGTTTAAGTATACGCTAGGTATCTTTTACCTGGGCTTTTTCATTTGTTGTGGTTATCTTTGCCTTATCCCCTTTTCCAAACGGAATGGGTGGTTACATCTTTTACATCTCACCTTAATCATCGCCAGAGCCTGTGGGAGATGTTCACATTCAAACCACCATGGTAGGGGATAAATTCTCAACGTTTGGGAAATTATTATGTTGTTGGCACAATCCTTGTCATTTGATGCTGTATAAGGTAGTATAGTAAAGGATCTCTGGCTACCTGAAATATCTCTTTTCTTAATCGTGTCCCATGTGATACTTTAATTAATGATGTGAATGAAGAGTGGAGGAGATGATTTTCAAATTTATAGGTGACACTATTTATAGATGTCTAACACCTCAACAAGAGAGAAAAAGCTAGAGTGTGGATGCAGTTGACTTTTCTATGGTTTATTTTCCTCGAATACATCTTATCTTGCTGTCTTATGGAACCTTTATATACAGGCCTTATTTTCTTTCTATATCTCTCTCTATCTCTCTCTATATATCTTAATTTATTCATATTACATCTAAATTGTTGTCCCATCCCTTGTATCCTCCCATTCCTCCCTCCCTCCCACTTTCCCCCTACTCCCCTCCCCTATGACTGTGACTGAGGGGGACCTCCTCCCCTGTACAGGCCTTATTTTCAACCAACATCTGCCTATTTATCTGAAATTATATTCCTAGTGTGTTGATTGGCTCTCTTACATACCTTCATCAATTACAAACCAAGAGAGAAGAGGGATATTGTGCCTTCTTTGAATCTGGCACTCAAGGACATAGACTATTTCTTGGCTCCTAAGAAGAACATACTACATGTTTGTTGATATTGTGAAAGTAGTGGGCACTATCCGTGCATACAGAAAAATGCACTGGATGATCTGATCCCAAGTTTAGAAATGAAATTTGGAAGAACATAAATGAATAAGACAGGAAAAACATGTGTGTGTTGTGTTACATGGAAGCAAAGATATATACTGTGGTTTAAGTATTTCCCTAAATTAATATGTGATATTGTCATTTTGTTTATATCTGGAGTCTTGTCTTCAATTACAGTCCTCATTGAGCCTTATTATTATTATTCAAATTTGAAATTATAGTGAAAAAAACCCAGCTATGTTGGTTCCCATGTGCTGTCAGGTGGAGGAGGACCTGGCAATCTCTAGCTTGTTATAGTCCATTAAGAAGAACATAAAGAGGATACAAAAGATGCATCTTGTGTTTTCTGAAGGATGGAATTCAGATGAATAGGAGCCCATTACTGAAAGTCAAGTTTCAGCTTAATGAAAGACAGCTTTCTAGCCATCAGAGAGACTGAATAAGGGAAGGAACATCCTTAGGTGGTCATTAGATATCTGTCAATAGATGGCGAGGAAGCAGATGTCAGACGCCCATCTGTCAAAGATGCTGTAGCGAAGACGTCTGGCCCACAGGGGAGGGTCACTCCATATGTGTGTGCAGTCACTTAATATTTATTGAGTATGCACAGCATGCTTGCTTCTGTGGGGGATATGGGAATATATAAGGCACAGCTGCTGTCTGGATACCATCACCTCTGGATTCTAATTCCAAAGAATATTTGGATGTTTTAGCCAAAGTCCTGATTAAATAATCACAGATTCTAAATTGGAACACTGGGGCAATGGGGCCTCTCCATACTCACCCCAAAACCAGTAGTCATTGACTTGAGGTCCTCTTGCAGGATGATTATAGAATAAACAACTACCTAACTACTTCCCGCTTTTAGCAGCTAGTCTAAGCTCTAGCTTGGCTCTTGTGATATGAGGGATCACAGCATACAAAACCTTGGTTTCTTTCCTTCAGTTCACTTTTCTTCTGGTATTGCTAAAAGTTAATATGATTTCTGAGATTGAGATGATGTGTGTTATCTTTATTTAGTGAAATTCTGTCAAGGTAAATATTCTTGCATTAGAATTGAACCTTCTTCCTAATACCCATTGATAATCGAGGCATGAATTATAACAGAGACTTTATGGTATTAGAAGTAGACACACTTAATTCTTTAAAGTCAAGCCTGCACCAATCAATCATAAAGTGCTTGGCGCAGAAACCCAGTTCAGAAGATTAATAAATAAACACCACATTGGAACCCATCAATTTGGATGCTGCACCGTGATTCTAAACTTTGTCTGAATTCGATGTTCTATGCATATGCATGACTGTGGCTGCAGATGGACTTAGATGCTCTGTCGTGTGATCTGGTAAGATTCCACTAATCCTGTAGCACCTCCTGCTGGTGACTGGCTCAACCACAATCACAATACTCTGCTCCTAAGGGCACAATTTCACCATTTTGATTCTAAGTAGTCTCTAGCCTTACGTATTTAATATTTGTTTTATTAGTATATTAAAACATGAAATACTTGACTTGTCTTCTTTATTTCTTTAAAACAATATTTGTTCATTAATATACTTTTTTTTTTTTGGCTGGGGGAGGCACACACACCACAGCTCCTGAGTTTAGAGGACCACTTACAGGAGTGGGTTTTCCTCTTCTACATGGAGATCCTTGGTGTCAAACTCAGATTGGCAGGCGTGGCAGCAAGCATCTTCACTCACTGACCCACGTTCCTGCCTCCTTAACTGATTTTTTAAAACAGTTTTTCTGTATAGTGTGAGTTCTTTTGGAAAAATGTGTCTTTGTGTGTCTTGTTTTCATTTGTTGGCCTGGCAGTGAGTCTGGCTGAGATTCCTACTCTTCAGATAAACTTGAGATGGTTCTGTTGTGAAGGAGCTATATCATACTGAAGAAGCCTTGGATGGAGTCAGCTTTCCCAACCCATTGCTTTGCAGTTGCTAAGGCGTTTAAGTCACCAAGGTTCAAAACGCCCATGTATGACATGTAAATGTGTGGTGTGTGTGTATGTGTGTGTGTGCATGTGCCCACATGCATATGAGTGGCCCGGTGCTTGTGCACCTATGTCTGCATGCTTGCCATAGTCTGAGGTTGACATTGAGTGTTGTTCTCAAATGACTCGACATTTGTTTACTGAGCAGAGTCTTCCACTGAACCCAGAAGTCATTGATCCTGGCTAGTCTAGCAAGCTAGGAGCCCTGGCTGCCTCCTGAGTACTGGAGTACTCAGTACTACACCTGCCTGCCTTTTATGCATGTTTCATGGAGTTTACTAGGTTTCTCACACTTGTGAAACACACCCCTTATCCACTGAGCCATCTCTCCAGACTGAAACATTTTTTAAATAGGCTATTATCTGAGAAAGCAATAAATTTGGGAAATTAAAAATAGTAAAGTGAAAACCTGCATTATTTTGGGAGAAATAATTTCCCTCAAATGGCTCCCTTTTTCTATTTTCGTTTTCTGTTGTAGGTAAAGCAAAGATGTAAAGAACTGCTTCTTAATTTTAACTTCACACTGAAATCACCTGGGGGAATTCACACACTATTGGCACCTGAGTTCCATTCTCATGGATGTTAATTTATATGTCTGGGGCCCTGTCTGAGCACTGGGGGATTTTATGAGTTCTCAGGGGATTGTAATGTGCAGATAATGCTGAGGATCACTGGTCTAAGGGCCTTGATCAGCTAGTGTTAAACAGAAAGCTGGGAACTTGCGTGGGGTTATTTGTGCAGGGTTGTTGGTCTGGAACATAGACTACTTGTGGGTCTGAGAGTTGGAACAAAAAGACCAGCTTCTAAGAGAAACTTAAGCCAGTGATCTCACTTCTGTTGAGCTGTCATTAACTGCTTAGATGACCCCCTGGGAAAGACTTGAAAGTTTTTTTTTTCATATTAACCTTTTAAAAATTAATTTATTCATATTACATCTCAATGGTTATCCCATCCCTTGTATCCTCCCATTCTTCCCTCCCTCCCATTTTCCCCTTATTCCCCTCCCTTATGACTGTGATTGAGGGGGACTTCCTCCCCCTGTATATGCTCATAGGGTATCAGGTCTCTTCTTGGTAACCTGCTGTCCTTCCTCTGAGTGCCACCAGGTTTTTTTAAGCTAGTAAACTGCTTCTGGATCATTTTGGAACAGGCTTATTTGAGAGTGCACTTCTATAACTTGTATGACTCTCAAATTCTTCCCTGTCATTTTTCTCATGGAGGGACAAAAAGGTTAATTAAATGAGATTAAAAACAGGTTCATAAGATTTGATGTTATGTAAAACTATCTCCCTCCTCTACTGTTCTTCAGTCCTTTTTTTTCTTTTCCCTAAAGATGGGTTCATTTCCTTTGGACCTTAGCACTGAGGGAGAGCAGTTCTGTATAAAGAGAGTACTGCCATGCTTGTCTCTTGGAGAATAAGCAGCTGTGGGGATTCTTAGAAGACCACTTGTTCTTATAGTGTGACTCTTCTCTTTTTGCTGTCAGTAAACAGAATTTTATGCAATTTAATCTTTGTAAATAAGACCCACCTCTGCCGTCCCATAATCCCCAAAGAAAGTCTCTCTCTGTATAAAATTATATATATATATATTAATTATACATATTATATGGTCATGTATATGTATAATTAACAAATAGAATATTAGATTCCTGACTCTTAGCTAGAAAGAAGGTGTATCTCTGGCCCTAGGTGGAGACATGGCTTTCTGGTAGGACTGACTGTCAACCACCCGGAAAAATGCTCTTTCAGGAGCTGTTTCAGAAACTTAAAAACAACAATATTAATCCTGTTTCTTTTAGTTATAGACTGGGACAGTACCCCTTTTGCCATTGCCTACCATCAGCCTGGACTGTGTACTGATGTTTATCTGTAACGAACTCTATCCTCTAGGATGAGCTCCTGCTTTATCTGAATTCATTTTACGGGAAACATGGGTCAGGAAGCTGAAAGGATGCCAGAGCAAGATCCCATGACAGGTGAGCCACATTCCTCATGAGTTCCAGTGTGAATGTAGGCTCCCTTTATATACTTTTGAAATGTTCTATTTGGGTAGGGGAGTTGGAAGAACTAAATGCTTACATTCACACTAGCAATTTAAAAATCATTCTAGATCTTTGGAGTTTAAAAAACAAACAAGCAAACAAAAAACTTGGATTCTGCTCATGTCCTTAGGATACCCACAGTTCTTGAAAACAATGATTGAGCCAAGCAGAGTTCATGTTGAAAAGCATTAATCTCTAGAAATCAGTCTTTTGTTTTCCTTAACAGTTGTTAGGATAACTGCTTTGCTTATGTTCATAAATATTGAATGTTCTCTTAAAAAAAAACAAACATTCACAAAACATACCTTTGATTAATTTGATATGATGCATTTATGGCTTTGTAGTTTTTAATTATATCAGTCACCAAGAAGACTAAATATTATACGTGAATTTCTTCTGTTGGGTGAATGCTCATCGTCTGACCATTTCTGTGTGGTTTTAATGTTTGGCATAGTTTTAAAAAAGAAAATGATAGCCTTGATAATAAACAAATGCCCCATTTTTCAGCAATCTCCAGGAAGTTCTTTAGAGACAAGATGATTCTTATTGATGGAATGAAGCACATTTATGTTTTAAACATTGAGTATATTTACTTTGATACTAAGTGTAGTAGTTACATATTATTGTGTTTTTGTGTTTGTATGTATGTAAATGTTCATTTAAACACATGCATATATGTACATATGTGTGCATGCTCATGTGTATTTGTGTAGGTGTGCAGACATGAGGTTAACTTAGAGTGTCTTTCTGAATTTCTCCTTTCCTCTCAATTTTGTTATGTTTTGACTTGTCTTTGTGGTGCTGAGGATCAAATCAGAGCCTTGAAAATGCTAAGCAAGCACTTTACCTAAGCTCCATGCAAGCCCTCTGCATTTGTTTGTTTGCTTTTGTTTTTGAGGCATGACCTCTCACAGAACATGGAGCTCACCAATTGGGCTAGAGAATTTAGACAGAATGTCTCAGATGTCCTCTTACATCACCTTCCTCATGCCAGAACTACAGGATTGTGGTACCATGTTACATACATTATCAACACCCACTTTAAGTGTAGATATGATGATGGAAGGGAACACAAGGCCTGATACATTCTAGCTAAAGACTATGTTGTTTTGTGCTTCCTTCAACATAGGTGGAATTTAATCGTAACCTTTCCTCTGTGTTCCAAGAAAAGATAAGTACTTTGCTCTATGTGTTTCTTGGTGTGTGTAACTCTTGTCTCTCAATGAAAACATGTTTTTCTGATTTTGCACTGGGTATACATTGAAGGTATGATATTATAAACCAACTTTTAGAGCAAGAGGGACTATCAGAATTAACATGGGAGATAGTTTTCATGTTTTTATTGAATCTTTCGGTCAGCTATCATGATATATAAGTATAAAATATGTAAAAATTCTCAGTACTCTGGGAAAATGACAGTTTTTCAAACCGCCATTTAATTTCCATTGCCTATTTCCTGACAAAGCCTTTATTTCCTCGACATGCTCTCTTTTTATCCTCATTTACTCTTTCACACTCTCCTATTCTTTTACCCTTAATGTTCTTTCTACTTCAAACTGGGCAAACTATAAGGCTGCAAGCACAATTTAGCCTGGCTACAAATAGCTTTGTATAAAGATGAGAATTGTGTTATATGCTATTCAATCTTATGAAATAAAAATGATTCTCACTTTGGTGAAAGGACGCAAGCCACGTTTTAAAACGATGGGCTTTTTGGGCTAGAAGCAACCATGGAAATCACTGAGTCTACCCATTTTATGGATTAAAAGCCACTACACAATCATTCTGTCATAGGTAAATGTCTTTACTCAGGCGTCTGTTTCATGCATCCTGCTTACCGTATTTCCTTGATTTACTTTAGCCATATTTAGATAGACTAATGTAGAGATCACAAATTTCTGGTTGGACAGATGTGGGTTTAAACCAATCCTGTGTTTCCTGTCTTAGATGGCAGGCAAGCCACTTAACTTTGACTAATTTCAGTGCTAAATAAGGATAGTAATAGTCACCACAAAAAAGTTACTGTGAGGGTTGAATTATGTTACCTTTATAAGATACTTAGTTTGATACTTGGCACAATGCAAGCCTTTAAGTAGCCGGAGTTGTTTTATGGGTACCTTTTTATGTATCGTTCTAGTTAGATTGTGAACTCCTTGAGTCATCAGGTTTTTTTCACCTCTGAATGCTCCACACCCTGGCCTGATATGTCAAACAATGGTAGCACCAAGCTTCCCAGGACTTCAGGAACCATTGTTGTCACTCGTTTTTCTTTTGTACCTCTCACACAATACACTTACGTTAATAGAGCCATCTTCCTTTCTTTTTAAATTTATTTTTACATTTTATTTATTTTTATTTTTTCTTTATTTTTCAATTTTATTTTATTAATTTATTCATATCCATCTTCCTTTCTTGCATTCATGTTCCCCTTCCTATTTCTCCTTTCTAAAGCACCCACGGCTGTCCTCTAACATATCATGCTGTAGCATAACATCTAAGTATTGTCCTTGGAACTCATAGCTGCACATTCTCCATCAAGTAAGAGACAATGACTCAGCAGTGAAGAGAGCATCCTGCTGTCCTAGAGATCCTGGCTTCCATTCCCAGCGCCTACTTTGATTGCTCACAGTCATCTCTATCTCCAGCTGTAAGGGATCCAACTCACTCTTCTGGCCATTGAGGCACCAGCACTCACATTCACTTACCTACAACACACACACACACTCATAATACATCATAAAAAAAATAAAGTAAATCTTAAAAAAAATCTCCTGTTGGTTTTGCTCCCTCCTTGTACTTCCCAGTGTTTCTCAGACACTATAGGCATATAAGTGCCTAGAGGGAGGGTAGAGTTAGGGATTGCTAGCCCATCCACTTAAGGAACTATGTGCATTGCAAGCTAAATCTTGAAAAACCATTATTTTTTTCTAATAAGTAGTTTAGGTCTTGCCTAAAAAAATTTAAAATGTGCTTAAAATGAAAACAATATAAGGAAAATTTACAACAGAAGATATAATATATGTTATGTTATATATTATATATTATACATTACATATTATATAATTTATCATATATATTATATCGAGACTGATTAGTAGCAAAAGGGCCAAACTCAAGGGATCTTTACAGAAATTGAACCTGGACTGTAAAATCAGCCAAGTTATTCACAAGGCAATGGAATAAGGTAGTGCTGCATTCCTTGGCTTACTAATCTGACAAGCCTATTTTCTCTCTGCGTTTTACTATCTCTGGTCAATGTGTTCTTGACTCCCATTTTATTGAAGATAGCTTCTCTCTGTGTGATGAGGCACCACTGGATTTAATTCCTTGGCTTTTCATCTCACAAAGATTTCAGTTATTTCATTCCAGAGATGGCTTAGGTATCATGTCTTAGCATTTTCTAGATAATCTGCTCCCTATGAACCCTACCTGATTTCTTTTGGGATAACCCTAACTAAATATGGCTTAATGCAAGCATGTCCAGCTGGAAGAGAAGTATGTGTCCAGCCCAAAACACTAGCCTAATATAAAAATTCTCAAGATTGGGAATAATGTTTACTTCAGAGTCACCCTTCAGCTAAAGTGAAGAGGAAAATACTGCTCATTCCTGAGAGGAAGAAAGCTGTTCTCCATGAAGAACTAGTACCAAATCCTCCTGATGTGTAAATAAATGGTATATAATGGTTCATGTATTTACTATGAGCTTACAGTGCAATATGTAAAGAAGAGACCTCATATCAACTACTGTTAAGATGTCACTTAGCCTATGCTCAATCCTAGAGTTCTGTAGTAAGAAAATGGAGGACCCATAAAAGCAGCTGTGGTTAGGTTAAAAGCACCTCCCAGTGTTCTGTCTTTGGAAAACAGTGGAATGCTATTCAGTGTTAGGATAACTAGAACCCCAAAATAACTAAGTGCAGAATAAAGTAGGGGCTTTTTGAACATGTGGTGACAGCTGTGATGGTCTTAAGGTACCTTTATGGTGAGGTAGAAATAACTTTCGACTTAACAGGAATCCTGGGTCCTGTTTTAAACCAAACTATGTGGCAAATCATGCAAGATTCTGTCATTGCCTGAGAAATGTGGGTCACATCAGTTTCTGGGTGCTGCAGGATGCTTTGACTTTTAGCTACTTGGAATGAAGAAGCAGTATTCTTTCAAAACACAGTGCTCATAATTAGAGTGGAGGCCAATGCTTTGCCTTGGAATTGACCTTGATATCCATCACTGCTACCATAGTAGGGAGGCTGCAACTGAGAGGGATGAGTCCTAGATTCCATTGAAATTTCCCCTTGGAGGCTGTGGCCAGCCATGGGCATGATCTACATTCTTGCCTGTTTGGAAAGTGAAGAACCATTAGCTTTCTTAAACATGTAATGTCTCACGGAAAAGTCACATCCAGCGACTTGCAGGACACTGATATAAAAACTAAAATGTTGCAGGACCCCTGAGAGTGACCTAACTGGGTAGGTAAGGGAATGAAAAAAGGACAGACACACAAACACACAGAAAACCTGGCGTCAGGTGGGCTAGGCTCTCTCATGGAGAAGGTGCAGCGCCCGGAAGCTCAGTGGGTCTATTTTATACAGTTGAACAGAGAGGTGTGGTTATTGTATACAGCTGAACAAGGAGGAGGCATTATTATATACAGATAATCAGGGAAGCACAGTTGTTATACACGGCTACACAAGGAGGCAGGTTTAGCTAATCATCATAGGAGCAATCTAGAGGGGAGCAGTGAGGAAAAAACAAAAAAACAAAAACAAAAAAACCCCCTAAAATGTCAGTTAATTAATATATGGATCAAAACACAATTGCCATGGATGGGCATTAAAATACTGATGTCCTTTAGGTGGTATATTGTGTTTTTCTAAAGACTCCAACAGACAGAAGGACAAGGATAGCTTAAAATGCATGCAGATGGCTCTGGCATGGCAAGGCCTAAACAGCTTTGTGATGTTGCAGTCTGCTGAGCCCAGCTCTGTTATAATGGTTGCTCTTGCTTGGGGACTTGAAGAATTGCATAGCTGCCCAAGTCCCTGAATAGTGTGGGCATACAAGTAAAACCTACCAAAGTGCTCCTGTTCCCTAAGCCCTGTTGTGTCCTGGGAGAAGGCGAGCTGATGAAAGAATTCCTGCAGATATTTGTTCTCACCCTCTTATGCACAGGGACTGCCCTCTTCACTCACTGACCTCTTGCATGCTATTTGTTCCCCCTTCCCCACTTCTACCACCATCAGACTGTGTGATTGTCTCTCTGTGTATTTTGGTAACAACATAAAATGTCTTCTGAGGACCTGTATTCCCCATGACAGTAGTTGACTTATGACTTAAATGTAGGGTAAAAGCATAGGAAAGTTAGTTGGAAGTGAATGAAGGGCAGACCAGGGTCAGGGGTCATGGGTGGCTTGTCCCAAAGTGGGATAATCTGTCTTTGCTTTGTGCTTGTCGGGTTCAGCCCCGGCTGATGGATGCTCAGTATTTAGCAATGCTCACAATAGTCTGGGACTCTCTTTTTTGCAGACTTTGAATATTTTTCCCCTCAGGGAAAATGGGATTCTCCAGAGTGAAATGAATTATCTATTTGGCTAATTAGCTGGGACATAAGCATATTCTCAGGGGGATCATCCCCTCTGAGG
>OU015747.1:18699033-18723246 GCA_907169655.1 Acomys percivali | reverse complement strand
TATTTTAGGATATGAACCTTTTAGAGGATACTTCATATACAGATGATAGTAACTATAACTGGATTTTTATTAAATTGTATAATATGCTCTGTTAATTGTGGCCCTTGTAGCTAGGCAAGTCTGCAGATAAATGAAGGTTATTTATTCCCCATTCTTGAGGTTTCAGAAAGTAGCATTGGTATTAGTTTAGCTCTTGTGAGGATTTTGTAGTGGATGGTACCAGTGCTGGGAGTGCCGATGGGAGCCACGAAGCCAAAAAGATAGAGAGGACTAGCTGTGTCCCATGAGAAAAACTACTGTGATTCCTTTTCCAACTATGACCTCTGATGACCTCAGGTCCTCCACTAAGCCTCACCTCTTCCTCCCCTTCTCCCTCTTCTGTTTCCCCCCTTTCTCCTCCCCTTCCTTTATTCCTGCTCCCTCCTCTTCTCATCTCCCCCTCTTCTTTTCTATAAACATCTGTTATCACTGCAGCCAGCATCTATTGTCACAGAATCTGTGTAGGGACCACGCTGCAGAACCCCACAGTCTGAAGCTCACAGAGAGATTCAGAATGTCCGTGGTAGACAGTGGAAGCTCCTGGAGAGCAAAGGGAATCCAACCATGCTTTGAACCAATTAACCTAGGAGTCTCCTTCCTGTGTGATGGCTTTGAGGGATGAAAGAATGGACGCATGGTTAGCTGGATGCTTTCGGTGAGGTCCTCAGGTCTCACATTTTTATTTCCTTCTGAAGCACCCTGTGCTTGGCTAGCCACACAGCAAACACTTAATAAATACTTGTAGATTAGTTATTTTACACTTGTTTAATGCCTTCCTTTGAAGTGCCTCCAGTTGAGATTGCTTCCACAAATCACATAATGCGAGATAAAATGCCCTATATACCTGTCAGTTTTCTCTAAGACTGTTGTCTAAGTGTTATATGTACTCAGTTCATGGGCTGGGTGTTCAGTTGCCTGAAAAATAGAAATCACCCCATTAGTCATGCCTCTGAAAATTTCACATTCTGTATTCCAAGTTCTGTGGTGGGTGATATTTAAAGCTTTATTTATTTATTTTTTGGCCATCTATTATCTTGCTATGACTGTATATTGCTTGTGGACATTTTGTGATCTGAGATCTAAAGAAAATGATGATCCATTTGTTATCACTTTGAAGGAAGCCAAAAAGACTGTGCAGTGAGAAACACAGCTTAATTAACACATTGATGATTTGTATTTCCCAGTGTGAAATATAAACTGGTATTAGAAGAAGGATCCAAAGAAAAGGCAGCTTTCAGACTTTTCAATTTCTTTTTTTTTCTTACTTCAAATTCACAACTTTATTTCCATGTCTGTAGTCTGTAAACCACACTAGGTACCATCAGTGTCTGAGAATCACGACATTCCAGAGGATCAGGTCAAGGGATATTAGAAGTGAATTGATTCATCTTCCAGGACAAATGTCCTCTGCATCAGTATAAATACAGGTTTACAATTATTTTGTAAAATGTAGACACTGTTAGACAGTGCACAGTACATTCACTATATGTTGTTTGAAGAAGATCCAGCTAAAAACAAACACATAGAGAGAACTGGGAGGTTGCTGTTGTTAGACTGTTCGACAAGGCCACAGGTTTGATTCTCAGTACTGCATAAAGCCAAGTGTGGTTGTGCATGCCTGTCATCTTAGCACTTGGGGGGTAGAGGCAGAGGGATTAGAAAGTCCGAGTTATCTTTGTGTATGTAGCAAGTTCAAGACCAGCTTGGGTTACATGAGGCTTTTTCTTAAAATCAAAAATATATAAATAAGTAAATAAATAATAAAAACCTACTTAGAAAACTTTCATAATGACTTATATTTTATCTAATTATCTATCTACCTATCTACCTATCTATCTATCTATCTATCTATCTATCTATCATCTGTCTTCTATCTATCATCTCTCCATCATCTATCTATCTGCCTGTCTATCATCTATCTATCTAAACTCAAATATCTGTTAAGCTGTATCTTAAGCTTGAATAATTATTCAACCTACAGACATCCTGGGATCTTCTGTAAGTATCAGATTCATCTTATTTAGCTGCAAAGAACTTACCAGAAATGGGTTTAAGTGACAACTGAGTTTATTTGATCAAATAGAAGGAAGTTCAAGGATGTCCTTCACATTAGTGGAATTGAAGTACTCATAGGGACTGTTTTTTCTCTGTCTCTTATCTATGCACCTCTGCAGGCTATCGTCCATACACAAACCTGTTCCTTTGTATTCACTACCAGATCCAGGGTTATACACACTAGGTTCAAGACCAGAGAAAAGGAGGCAACTTTTCCATCTAATACCGGCTTAGCTCAGAATAGGCAACTCAAAACAGGGGCTCATCTTTGGACTAAATCAGTGGAGTAGCTTTAGTTTGACAAGATGGCAGCTGTTGTCCACATCCACACCAGGGATCAGGAGAAGTAAGCCCAGGTCATACACACTGGCCCTGCATGCAATCCAGATAATGAAATTGAAGTCATTGGCAGGAACGAAATGCATGAATAATAGGCAACGTCCCAAAAGAAGTTTACAGGAAGATTCCAGGTAACATGGTGACAGGAACAGAATGGGAAAGAGGTATGATTGAAGCATGCACAGTGGGCTGCAGCTTCATAGAACACTGCGGCACAGCTCTTGAAAATGGTATATCCTCAGAAAAGCAGTGTTACGTTTTTGGAATTCAGTTGAAATGGTAAGGACAGGTCAACACTATTCTACACCTCTTCCACCAGACATACATGAAATAAAAAAGTAAAAAAGCAATAGCTGAATCAAAGATGTTGGCAGCATGGGAATTTGAATGTAAAGCCTTGTACATGCTGGGCAAGTGCTCTTCCATTGAAATGCATACATTCCTAGGCCTCTACTTAACTTTTATCTTGAGACAGAGCCTCATTCCATTGCTGAGGCTTGCCTGAACTCACTCTGTGGTGTAGACATGACCTGAACCTTTGATATTCCTGATAGATTTTTGGATTGGTACAACAGGTCCTGAAAATGATTTAAAAACTTAGAAAATCCCCAAGTAAGTGAATAATTTATTTTTCTCTGTATAGGAATTGTCTATAAAAGTTCTCTATTGAATTCTTGTGAATTTAGTTTTTAACCGGAGAATATGCATCAGATTATTCAATCAGATATTTTCATAGAGCTATCTGTACATGTAGAAAGTTTTCACTGGGATTCATTCATAATTTAGGCTGTGTTCCTAAAAGACCATATTTTCAAGTTCCTCAGTAAACTATCACTAGCATTATACTATCACTACACAAACCCAGAAGTTAGAGGGTAATGAGTTTTCTGCAGGATTTCTCAGAGACTGCTAGTACTTACTGGCTGGTATCCTTTTGTGTGACTGCTTCCTGTGTTCATGAGTCATCTTCGTTATAATTTATCCATGCAGCCACTTGGCGTCTTCTTACTAGCTTTAATGCATATCGTGAAAAGCCTACCCTCACCATGATGTAGCCTGGAGAGCTCTTGGGAAGTGCTATTTAAATCCATCTGTCCACCGACACCTGCTCAATCTTTTCCATAGTCAATTGTGGCAGAGTAGGCTGGTTGCATACCATTGCTGGTGCTTCTTGCCTCTAACCATTGGCTTTTGCCCTTTGTTCTACTTGCCCACAATGCTGAGAATTCTATGAGACTATTACTCCATCCATCAGACTAGAAATGGTCACCAAAGGCCCCATTTTGTGACAGTCTTATGCAGGTACTATAGCTGATATGAATTAATGAGGACAAAGTTTATGCAATGTCCTGAAGACATGGTGTCACAGCACTCTTCCCCCACTTCTAGCTCTTAAATTACTACAACATTTCTTTAGACCTATGAATAACAAATATAGGCTTTACCTGTAAAGAGCTCAACATCTAGTGAACTTGTTAGCAAGTGGTCACATAAAAGCCACAAGCTTATTAGCTATAATGCGATCCTATAATGCTTTAAAGAGCAACTGAAAGGTTATGAGATCCCATTAATTTACCAAGGATAATTTCCCAGACACACTCTCTCAAATGGGAGTGTGTTTCCTATCTTAGACTTCCTAGATGCATAGCATGAACAAACAATTCAGGACACATGGTGGGTATGCTGCCTGGGTGTACAAACTGAAAACCTGGGACTATCCTTGAAAAATTAAGTAGGGAGATGAATCAGTCCTTCTAAGTGGAAGAGCTATGGGTGATGTTTTCACTTTGATAGAAAGAGATGTGGCTAGAAGTAAGAACACAGATGGGATCACAAACAGTAATCCAGTACTTGATTCACTTCTCAGGTACCCGGGAGGAGAAAGCTTGGCTTTTTCTGACAATTGAGGGGCCCTGCTTCTCCTTCTCCCCAAAGAATTATGTCTCAAGAAGTGGCCTCACACTCAACAACTATAGGTGACACAGAAGGAAGGGGATGCTTTAGGTTGAATTTTTTAGTGGAGATAGGAGAATAGAGAGAGGAGAAGATAGGTATTATGTTAGCCAAAATCTAAGGCTGTAGGAGAACTTCTATTAGTTTGTAAACTAACTAAAAATATGTCCTATTTAAAGAGGAGATCGAACAGAAATACCTTACATGGTTGGGTGGTGCTACTCTCAGAAGACATGGGTTAGTACATAAAAATCTCAGTTCCAGGTGTGGAATATTTCCCTATAAATTGTTGGTTAGAGAAGCCCCAGAGGCACCCCCAAACAACAGAGTATTGCCATTGCTTTTGTTTGCCTACCATAACTAGTGGGAAGACTTTAGTTCTAAAGACACCACTCATTTTGAATATGTGTCATAGAAAAATCAATTGCAATTGACCAGGAAACTCTCTCCCTGCTGGTAGTCTACATAGTGCTAAATGGTACTATGCAGGCTGGAAGGAGAGAAATGAAATCAATGGTCTCACCTAATGTTAGACTCTACATGCTGAGATACTGACTTGTCTAGCAAAATGTGCCTACTGGTGGCCTAGTGGCATGATGGTTATGGAGCTAACCAATTGCTTTCTGATTGGACATCTTAGGGCGTTGGGGGGAATGCACTGTTGTTATGTTGCTAAATGGCCATGCTGTTAAACAGCCTTCTAAATATTTATAGCCATAGGTTTGTGTTACTCTCAATTTGGCCAGTGGTTTTTAAAGTTCCTGATCAAGGAAAATCCTTGCCCTCTTTTTCCACTGTAGGTTAGGACTCCAGAGCGTACCGTTTTCATGCTCACCTGATACAGCTCCTCCCAGTCTCCTCATCTTGAGGGTTAAAGGGTCATCTAAGGTAAACACTGAGGCTTGAGAGTCCCCGCTTCAATGATTATGGGTTCAGTCAATAGGTGACCGACTACCTGTAACTTTTCTACCCTGAAATTAACCAAGAACACTTAAATAAGCAGTCATCTGCTCCCTAGTGAAGACAGGGACCTCATGTCTCTTATCTGTGATTCATTGCTGTTGCCTTTAAATGTCAACGTGCCACAACTTAGAATCGTCTAGAGAAGGACCCACAACTGAAGGATTATCTTGACTGGCTAAGCTGATGTGAGAAGACCCACTTCAAACATGGGTGACATGATGGTAGCCTGGATAAAAAAGACACAAGGGAAGGAAGAGCATTGCCCTTTGCTAGCTTGACTGTCTCACTCATCACTCAGTAAATTTACCCTGTTGCTGCTGCCGATTCCTTTGTTGATATCAGAACCAGAGTTTTCAGGTATTCCAAATTGGGTTGAGGACCAGTTCCTTTCCAGGAACCCTCCAGGACTTTGCTGCTATATTAAGGTATTGAAGCACCCAATCCTGTGGTCTAGGCAGTCTAATTGTGTTAGCCAGCCATTGCTGGACTACTCTGCTGAGGTGCTTAGCCTCTTGGACTGAGTAGGTACTGGTTCTTAGCCACTCAGGTGTTAGATAGCTGTTGTTGGGCTATTGCAATCACATTATAGAAGTCAATTACACACACACACACACACACACACACACACACACACACCCCTCTACTTGTCTAGAGAAGAGCTGACTAATACCAATTTTTTATAGATGTCTTAAATGTGAATGTGCACCAGAAGAATTTTAGTAGTCACAGTCAACTTCTTCATTCCATGAAGTGACAAATCTCATTGCTCTGGGTCAGAACCACGCAGCCACCTTTGACTCTCTTCACTTTCTGCTGTCCTTTGTAACAACTCCCCTCAGACATTCCAAGAATCCCCATTGTCCCAATTCTATGACACCAGTCGGCTTCATTATCATCTACAAAAATGGCCTCCTAATGTGTCTGCATTATGCTTGCTTCCTAGCTATCTAAACTTCACACCAGCCAAGTCATCCCTTTGCATTTCAATCAGAATAGGATTTGTAAGATCTTCATTCTTGCTGTAGCCTACAAGACCCTTGGTTGATCTATTGTTTATCAATGCTAGCTCAGTCAAGTCTGGCCATCCTTTTGTCCTCACACAAGAGCCTTTGTGCTTGTTGCTCGTTCTTCCTGGGATGTTATCTCCTTCTTTTTGTCCACACTATATATTCATATATGTTGTTCCTTTTATAACTATTTCCTCAGGAAACCTCTTTGGCCAACCTTTCCTTGATCACCATATAAACTATCATCTTCTAACAGTCTATTGTACCCTTGACTTATTTTCCACTATTCTATTGTTCATCCCTACTGCAAACATATCTATGCTCTTTCATTGTTAATAACCTTTCAGGTGCTCCCTGCTTGGTTTACTGACAGATTCTTTTTTAAAAGATTGATTTATTTATTAATATGTACACAGTTATCTACCTGCATGCCAGAGGAGGGCATCAGATTACATTACAGGTGGTTGTGAGCCACCATGTGGTTGCTGGGAATTGAACTCAGGACCTCTGGAAGAGCAGTCAGTGCTCTTAACCTCTGAGCCATCTCTCCAGCCCTGACAGGTTCCTGTTGCTAAGGCACTACTTTGGAGGTGGTGGCCTTTGGACAATATTTGTTGAATTGGTGAATTGAATAATGAACGAATGGGTGAACAAATGAATGAAGGATGCATACGGTAAAATTGAGACAAAGCAAAGAAACTTATTTCCAAGTTTCAGTTGACTGGTTTTAACTGAATGCAAATTTTGAATTCCCATCAGAAAAGCCAAAACTTCACTTCACTTTGACACAATAGTTTTGACTATTTCCATTTTCGTTAAGGAGCTGTAGAAATGAAGAGGAGCCCTGTGGGCATTTGGCACTATACAGTCAATTCTTCTTTGCCAGTGGGGCTATTTTTGCATTCCACATTTTTACTCCTACATGCTCTGGTGCTGGAAGCTACTGGCTAGGTAACTGAAATTCTCTTTTGGTTCTAAACTGTGTACACCACACATTTCACCCTTCCTTTGCTACTCTGTATATGCAGCAGGAGTGAATTTTCCTTCTTTGCCTCATCTCCATTGTTCATCTCCCTGTAACTTGAAGACGAAGCTATTGTGGTCCATGATTTGGAAGATTGGTTTTGACTATGTCTCTGAGATGTGAGATATTGTGGCTCTAGAGGGTCCTAATTTAGGAGTATAATCCAGCTAGTGCTGTACATGTGTGTATTGTTCACACTAAGATTGTATTGGAGGCTACTGGTTTTCATCTGTAGAGCTATGTGGCATTTAGAGCTTGGAAAGACATTATAAAAGGCTTCCTTGCTGTTAGTACAGGAGAGTTGCTGACGTGATTATCTAATTAATCTCTGAAGCTCGTGACAGAAAAAAAGGGGGATTGGGCTTTGTTTCAAAGTATTTCTTATAATTTCCAGTGTCCTTTGCATAAGTATGTGGTCTTATTTATGTCCAAGTCAATACAGTTAAGTGTCATGAATCTGAATTTGTGTGTATGTGTGTGTGTGTGTGCGCGCGCGCGGGCGTGTGTGTGTATGTTTGTGTGTGTATTGGGTTTTGCTCCATATATTCATGTAGGGTTGAAGAAAGATTTCATAGCTAGGTTGAAAGAATGTTGTGTTAAGTAAATTCTCAATAAAAGCAAAGTATTACAAAACAAAACAAAAACAGCCCTTCCTTGGAGGAAGAAAGTTTATTTGGACCTGGAGTGAACTTGTCTTAAACATGATGAATAACACACTTTTCAAAGTTTTGTTGCAGAATTGATTTCTTTCCATATGCTTCTGGTGGCTTAATTTGATTGGCACCATAAAATATTGCTCTTTGATGTGGGAAGTTGTTCTTATCGTACAGGACTATAGATGTAAATTTTATTTTTGTTAATAATGTTGAATAAATTGCATTTAGGTCCAGGATATTTCCCGCTACTGTGCTCTGACCTCATTTGATTGTCCAGTTTTCAGGCATGGATTTAAATCTTCCTGCAGCTAGGAATTTGCCATTCACGTTGTATTTGCTTCTGTTTCCAGAGGCACAAAAATGGCCAGGCTAAAGAAGGAAAGCTATTTCAAGGTTTTCGTCTGCTTTTAAAATACAAAGTTAATTCCACAGTGACCTGGCAATGGGGAGTTACTTCACTCTTTCCCAAAGTCTGTTGGAATGACAGCTTGGAAATATACACTTCTGGCTTTTCATTCAACCACTGCATATCCTGGGAGGAGAAGCTATGCTGTCTCTGTTTTGCTTTTAGACAAAATAGGTTTTTACTCTTTTTTATATGTATCTACATGTGCACAGATGCATGTATTAGTAAAAGAAGAGGTCATGTATTAGAAAGAAAGCAATGAGGAGTACCTGGGAGGGGTTGGAGGGAGGAAAGAGAAGAGGGAAACGATATAATTATATACTCCCAAATAAAAGAAGTATTAATAAGAATGTTATTAAACAATAAAATTGTTAGGTTGGATTTTAAAATTTTCTTTTTAAAGTTTATTTATTGACTTTACATCCTGATTGCAGCCCTCCTCCTCTCCTCTCAGCCCCACCCCACCCTTCTCCTCCCCATTCTTTCCTCTCCTCCTCAGAAAAAAAAAAAAAAGAGGTCCCCTATGGGTACCAATCTACCGTGGCACATTAAGTCACTGCAGAACTAGGTACAGACTCTACTACTGAGGCCAGACAAGGCAGCCCAGTTAGGAGAAGTAGGGCCCCCACTCTGGCTGTTGGTGGATCCACATTAGGAGCAAGTTGTACATCTACTACATATGTGCAAGTAGCCTAGGACCAGTCCATGCATGCTCTTTGGTTGATGGTTCAGTCTTTGTGAGCCCCCATAGGCCTGGGTTAGTTGACTCTGTAGGTCTTCTTGTAGAATTCTTAACCCCTGTGGCTCTCTTAATTGTTCCCACAACTCTTCCATGTGACACCTGAGCTCTGTCTAATATTTGGTTATGGATCCCTGCATCTGTTTCCATCAGCTACTGGGTGAAGCCTCTCAGAGGAGTTATGCTAGGCTCCTGTCTATAAGCGTAGCAGAATAACATTAATAGTGACAGGGATTGGTTCTCTCCTATGGGGTGGGTCTCAAGTAGGGCCCGTCTTTGGTAGGCCATTCCTTTGATCTTTGTAGTGTCTTTGACCCTGTCTGTTTTGTTGACGGGACAAATTTTGGATCAAAGGTTTTCTGGGTGTTCTGATGTCCTTATGCCTCCACTGGAAGTTCTAGCTGGCTATAAGAGGTGGCCACTTTAGGCTCCATATCCCCTGCTGCTAAGAGTCTCAGCTAGGGTAACCCCATAGACTTCCTGGGCCCTCCCCTGTCCCAGGTCTCTGGCAAATCCCCAAGATGCCCCCGCCTCCAATTTCTGTTCACTCACTTGGCCATCTCTCCATTCATCTTCCTGCTTTTAGTCCTTACTCCTGCTCCTGTGCCCATCCTCTCTCCTACCCAGTTCCCTTCCGTCATCCACCTCCTATGCCTATTTTATGTCCTTTCTGAGTGAGATTCAAGCATCCTTTCTTGGACCCTCCTTGTAACTTAACTTCTTTGCATCTGTGGATTGTAGCATGGTTATCCTGTACTTTATGGCTAATATCCACTTATAAGTGAGTACATACCTGTCTGTTTTTCTGAATCTGGGTTTCCACACTTCTAGTTCCATCCATTTGCCTGCAAATCGCGTGATTTTTTTTTCTCTTAATAGCTGAGTAGTGTTCCATTGTGTAATTATATAATATTTTCTTTGACTACTCTTTGGTTGAGTGACATCTAGGTTGTTTCTTATTTCTGGATATTATGAATAAAGCTGCTATGAACATAGTTGGGCAAGTGTCCTCATGGTATGATGGAACATCTTTTGAGTATATGCCCAGGAGTGTTATAGCTGAGCCCAAAAATTCTACCAGAAAACTTCTACAGCAGATAAACACCTTCAGCAAAGTAGCTGTATACAAACTTAACTAAAAAAAAAAAGTCAGTAGCCCTGCTGTTTATAAGTGACAATCTGGCTGGAAAGAAATTAGGATAACAATACCCTTCACAGGAACCACAAATAATAAAATATCTTGGTGTAACTCTAATCATCATGCAAGTGAAAGACTTATATGAGAAGAACTTCAAGTCTCTGAAGAAAGACATTGAAGAAGATGTAAGTATGCAACTCTGTTGTTAAGGTCAAAGTCTAGCATTCCCAGATAGCCTCTGAGCTCAGAATATGTACCAGTTTTAGCACTTAAGTGAGGCAGGCTGGGCCTGGAGCCTGTGGTCTGTATCACTGTCCATCCTAAGTCATACTAGAAAGGAAGAACTTAACCCAGGGAGTTAGCTTCTCCCACAACTTTACTTTCAGAGGCCCCAATTAGCATACTGAATAATCTCATTTACTAAATGGGCTCTGAGTAATTGGCTGCTGGGGTTAGGGTGAATAGTGTTCCCAGGAGGGCTGTTTCACAGCTTGATGTCCTGGGCAGTCAAGCCTTCCCTGTTTATTCCTCTCTGGGATTGCACAGACCAGCACTCTAATGTTGTAGGAAAATGGCTCCTAATTTGAAAACTCAAAACGGATGAACTGTCTGGGGCCCGTCTTTCAGAACATAGCAGGAAGAGCCATAGAGAAGGTTCAGAGTGGCATCCCATGGGAGCACTGAAGTTGAGGGTGAGGCAGAGTAAACGGTCCCCATCATGCACACCAGGGTTAAACAATGTGGGGCCGGTGTCTGGTGTCTGGTTGTTGTCCTGACTTCACGGCCTCTGAAGGAGTGTGGTTTCCAACAAGGAATCTCATGATCTAACCAGTCACTCCATTCACTGATGCGACCTATGGTGTGGGTCAGCATGTGTCAATGAAGACTCTTCCCACAAAGGAAACTGCAGTAGTCCAATTTCTTATTTTTTCCCACGGACGTTACTTATATCTTGCATTTTTTCTGTGTCCTGTTGTTCAGTGGTTGCTAGTGATCAGCATTTTAAATTGCTGTATCATCAGGTCATGCAGCCGGAGGGAAGCAGAGTTTGGGAAGGGTTCACATTCTGGCCCTGCCCTCTTCATTTTGGGAGTTTAAGCCAATCTTTTACCCTCTTGGCTTGGTGATCCCACCGCAGACTAAGAAATCTCCGCTCTTAAAGAGTTGTTTCAAGAAATACCAGGGCTTAGGGATATGGCTCGGTTGGCAGAGAGCTCGCCTACTCCATCCCTGATTCCATCCCCAGTGTAGAATGGAGCACAGCAGATGTGGTGGTGTGCGCTTGTGCTCTCAGAACTTGGGAGGTGGAGGTAGGAGGACGGACATTCAAGGTTAGTTCTAATGGAATGGGAGGATACAAGGCATGGGATAACAATTGAGATAGACTCTAAAGAGACTCAGAACATTGAATTTTTATATATACATAGGCGTAGTGTAAGCATATGTATTAACAATAATTAAAGAAGAAGAGATTATTAATTTAGAGGGAATAGAAGACTCATGAGAGAAGTTTAAGTGGGGGGAGAGGAGAAGAAATTATGTAAATGCAATGTTTATATATTATACTCTCGAAATTAAAATTAAATAGGTTAAGAAGCATACATTGGCATCCCCTTCCTGCAACACTTTTTCCAAGCTAGGCGTTTCCTGTGTTGCGCTTATGGTACATAGTGTTTTCATCTGATCACTGCTCTACAGCTGCTCCTTGTCATGTCTGTTCTTTCACAGAGGAGCCCTTGAAGACAGGAAGGGTTATCACCCTATTTGTTCCTGTATTCCTAGTAGCTTGGGAGAAAAGCAATAGATATTGATTGAATGCAAGACTAAGTTTTATACTTAATGAAAATAGGGTGAGATAGCTGTCCTTCAAGCACTCTCTTCAAATTGCTAATCCACTCCATTCTGCAAGGGAAGACTATACTGCAGTTTTTTTTTTCCCAAATGCAAGGCCTTGGGCAGATGGAATGGCCTCCCAGTGCCTCAGGTATCTCATTGGGTAAAATGGGAGCAATAATAGGATCTATGTTATAGGGCTGTAGAAAAGAGCAAATGCTTTGTGCATGGGAAACTTCAAACAGAGCTTGGCATCCCGCAAGTGCCTGGCAAATGGGAGTTTTGCTATTTTATTAGCTCCAAAGGAGAGTTAACAAATTCATCCCACTGCTCATTTGAGAAAGCTGCTCATTTGAGAAAGCTACTGATGTAATCAGGAGCAGGCTGGTGGGAGAGGTGGTCTGTGGGTTTCCTCGACTGCAATTAAATAGCTCACTGTTGCATATGCTTACTGCAACTGAAGCCATGGCTGTACTTATGTAGCGGGACACTGGAGTGTAAAGACCTGAAGGGTCTTACCATGAGGCAGAGGAAACTAAAGTTTTGCAGAGCCCCCTCTCCTTTCGGCTGATGGTTCTCCCCGCACTTCAAAGAGAAATAGATCCCATTTCACATACTCTGATTTCCCTCCCTTTTCTCCTCATGCCTCATGGGAACACTTGTGTCTTTTTAAATGCACCGGCCAAACTCCCATTGTGGATATATTAGTCAGTGAATTGAATAAAAATAGACTCTGCATGGTCATATGCTCCATATGAAGCACTGGTGCAGAGTTGCAGTGTTACCTGTGTCCTCTGACCTACTGAAGGTTAGTCAGGAGTCTTTCAAAGCCTAGGAGAAACAGACTAGGTGCTGCTTTACCCCCTTATAAGAATATAACCACGTGATTCTCAAGGCTCCTTTAATGTTGAATCATGGACTGAAAGAGGATAAAACAGAAACTCAGTAGGCAAGACTCGCATACCCCTTAATCTACATAACAGTTAGACTAAACCATTTTATACAAAATCTCTTCCTAAACTACAGTGGGGGGAGGGGGCAGGGAGGCATGGTTTGAGTAGAAAGACACACAGGTTCTGAGGATCATCTAGATTGCCAGTTTGGAGAAGGGAGTGAGGGAAGGAGAGAGTGAGAGAACAAAGGAGAAAAGGAGAGAAGGAAGAAAGAGGAAGAGAGGGTAAGAACGAGATGGAAGGAGGGAGGAAAGAAGGAAGGGAGGGAGGGAGGGAGGGAGGAAGAGAGAGACAGAGAGAGGGGGAGGGGAGAAGCTGTTGATTGCAGTGTGGTAGACATAATGACCACTCACTTCAAGCCAGTCATTTACTCATGAGAACCGTCTTTTACATGAATGCTTTATTTACTTTCAGGTTAGTTAGAGGTAGAAATAGAAATTAGAGCCTTAAGATGTATCATACAGCTTGGGCCCTGGGTGAGCCCAATGTTGATGACATAGGAGCATTCTTCCAATCTTGATGTGTCCATCATGACTAGCTAATGAACTTAAGTCATTTTCAAGTTTTCATTTTAACTGTCTATTCCCGTTGAGATTTGAGCCTGACCCTCACAGGATAGTTGAGTTTCTGTATACCCAGTGTCTTTTACAACACCCCAAGCCAATTCTCATTGAATCTATGTGCTTGAGGAGGACACTGTCTCCTGAGCGCAGGTACTGCCTGCTCTTTATATCTAGGTTAGCATATATAGCCTGGAGTCTGGCACACAATGGCCTCTCAGTGGATAGTCATTGAAGAAATCATGAGCAAACTGTGTTCCCCTGAGATTTGGACAAGATGTGGAATTGTGAAGAAGGCCGTTACTCACTATGGGTATTGTTGATAAATGAGGTCCACCTTCGGTTTATGTCAAAGGCTTTCTTGGCATTGCAGGGCTGTGTCAGTAACTGCCCTTTGAATTTCAGGGAGACTAGTAAGGTTTTGTATGCAATAATGTTGGTGTTCCCAAGGTTTAGGTGAAACAATATTTTATGGTTCATACTCTGAAGCCTAGGAAGACTTTTATTTTCGGAATAAGTATTGATCACAGCTTACAAAACACTTCAAGCCCATATAATTAAAAAGAATGAGACCAGTCATTGGTGGGCAGTGCTTGTCTGAGGAGACGAGAAGCCAAAGTCTTCAGGTGTCTGCAATTTTATAATTGTACTTGCTTGGGAAGCTTATTAAAGCCTTGCAGGTGCAATGCTTCATCACAGAGTAGTGAACCCTTGAAGGATATGCATAATAAACAGAGTTTGAAATATGTTTTTATTCCTGGCCATATGGTCCTGTCTGGAGCTTTCCTGCATCTTTGGGTCAGTTCACTGTTGAAAGATGGGCTTGCGAGGACCCACCTCTCAGAGCAGCTGTCAGAAGCCCTATCAGGATGAATCTGCAATTCCATGATTATTTATTTTATGTGGCTCTCAGAAATAAGCCCAGCCTTGCTCTAGAGCTGAAATGTGCTGAGCGAAGTCTCTTCCCTGAACAGCTTGTGGCCACATCACCACGCAGTGTCCTTCCTTGTCCTTAAAAAGCAGGCTGGCGAGACTTGTGCATTAGGCCAGGATGGGCAGTCTGGGTGAGGTGTTGCCCACCTGGGCTTGAACTTGGTGCCAGCAATGTGAAAACTGAAAACATACACCGTTGCATTTTAAAGATGTGTTCTTTTTTTTCTCTGCTCTTTGTTGCTCATTTTCCTGTGTCTATCAACTCTAAGCAAGTACAGTGACTGCTGCACTCAAACACTCTGAATGTTATAGTGTCGTATGGTGAGCTTGCTCACCCTTTGTTAGAGACAGAAGGTGGCATCAATATCTCTGACAATGACATCTTAAGGAGCATCAGCTATGATTTACTTAGCATTTGTTGTATACATATAGGGATGCTGGCCACTGAAGAGAGACTTGTTCTAGGAATTAAAGAATCACAATAATGCATTCTGGTCCTCAGCACGCAAACTGTGTCTATCTGACTGGAGGAAGAGTAAGTTCTGCATCTTCTCCTGATTACGCAGAAAACTTGAACTTAGAAATGAATTCTGTCATTTTGGGCAAAAAGTCATTATGATTTTTAGTAACTGTTTTCTCTATGCTCTTATATTGCTGACAAAATGTCCAATATAATATCTACTTACAGCCATTCATTCTAAGCAATGTGAATTGAGTGCGGGGACTCAGAATCCAGGTACGCCTGACTTTTAGGGGCACAGAGTCTGGAGTACAAGATAGAGTTTAAACAAGTAGCTGCATGTCTTATTTATATAATGAAATAGAACTGAATTGTATCAAGGGAGAAATGGAAGAAAGAAGTTTAAGATGCTAAGAGTCACCCATTCATACCACATGCACTTTGGGAAGTTATAGTTTGAAGACATTAAGTCAGTCGCTCAGGGTAAATTACATAGTTTAATTTGTGTCCATGTTAAGGGTCATCATGATTTTAACATTTACAGTGATACCAACATTACTTTTCTGCAGCCACAGAACCTAGAACTTAGCCCTTCATGTGAATATGGAAATATCTGACTCTGATATTTTCAGGTGGGGGTACCAAAGGCTTTCTTTAAAGGTTATTTACTTTAAAGGCTACTTTAGGTTCTGTAGTTGGTTGGGGAGCTATTTTTTTATCTGTAGATAGATCAATATTCTTATGGATTATATAATTATAGCATTTCTAAGATACGTACTTTAGGTAATGGATATGAGTGTATGATAAAGATGCTTTCTCCAGGACCTCTAATTTGGACTTCAAAGTACAATGTGCACTTTGAGGAGTACAGATACAGTCTGGAATGAATAGGTAGACAGGTGTATCAGCCACTTTAGGACTGGAATCAGAGTTTGATTGCATGGGAGACAGTGTAAATGATTTTGAGGTGGAGACTTGAAATCAGTGGCTACTGATGTCTGAGTTGTTTAACCTGGAGATGCTGAGATTCTAAAACCATGATGGGGATGATGATACTAGAGATTTATTGGGATCAAGTCAGGACAACCCTTTGCTCCTTCTTCCCTCATTTCTCTCTCTGTTGCCTTCCCCATCTCCTTACTTTATCTTCCCCATTCTTTTCCCTTTTCCATTTCTCTTACTTTTCCTTTCTTCACATTTCTTTCAACAAGTGCTAATTCATCATCTACCTTGGTGAATGAAAAACTATTCACAGGGTGTCACATTTTGAAGAAAAAAGATAAAAGCCTTTTTTAGTTTACTTGAGATGAAACAAAGAAATGAATGCACAAGAAAGACATTTTCATTTAATAAACTCTACAAAACTGTACTACAGGATGATGTGAGAGAGAGAATGGAGTATGTGGGAATAATTTAAACTGGAGCATCAGAAAAGGTCTGTTATGGGGATAGATTTGAGTGAAGAATGCAATGGTATAAAAAAGACAAAAAATAACAGATGGAAGGAAAAGTCAATATAAAGGCCACAAGGTATATTATGCTTAGTGCATTCTAGGAAGAACAAGAAAGCCAGTGTTTGTGGGGAATGGCAAAGGAACTTTCTTTCTACCTCAGCAGCCATCTTATGTTGTACCAGAGACTAGACCTTGTAACTACTGTCATTCTCAAGAGCTGTGACTCTCTCCTTCTATGCTTGCCAACATAAAAGGCTCTGCCTTTCTCCAGTTGCTCACCTTTGAATTATTGGAGTCCATAATAGAGGTCTGAAAGATCAGAGGTATTTGTTATTATGGACTGATGTTCCAAGCTACTTCTCCTACTTCCATCTACCCCGTGTTCTCTACACCGCCTGGCATTCCACTTCCCATGGTGTGTCTGATTCCTCATGCCTCTTACAGCCCTCCTGTTTAGATTTGCAACTTTCCACATCCTTCTTGGTGAAGATCATAGGCTTTGGAGTTGGAGCTTCAGCATCAATTGTTAGAATTCTGACAGCCTCATGCCAAAATGTCCTTTTTTTTTTTTTTATTGTTCGTTCTCTTACTTCTAATAACAGCCATAATTTCAATTATCATCTCTGTGTGAGGACTCTGAAACTAAAATCACTGTCTCAGATTGTGCCTTGATCTTATACTTGGATGTCAAGAAAAGCATCTCAAGGTCATTATAACCAAGCTTTACCCTATCTTTCCAGCTTCTGTGCCAAAACTTGTCTCTATCCAGCATTCCCTAATCCAGAGATTGGCACAATTATCAACTGTCTTTCTTTGTTTCCATAGCTCCCTTTTCACTGATTGCCACTACACTGCTAAACCTTGTTGCTTTCATTTGAGCACATATTGTCTCTGTTTTCATTTATGTCACACATGTCATTCTTATCCAACTCACTACCATCACTCCTACCTGCTTACTCCAATTCCATTCTTGCCATTTCATCCTATCCATGCTCAGATCTGTTCTTCACAGAGGGCACAGTAAACTTTTAGAAGTACAAATTAGCTAAAATGACTCCCCTTCTTAAAATCCTTCAGTGATATTTCATTTCTGTTGAGTGAAACTCAAAACCCTTACAGTCTTGATGAGGAACTAGTCTTGGGTCTTCCTTCTGATTTTCCCTGCCATTCATTTTGATGCCATTGAACCAATCATCCTTTTAATGTTTCTCACAGGGGCCTTCCCATATCTGTCTTTTGATGTGTGCTCTCCCTTCTCTTGGATTGCTCTAGTCTTTGCTCATCTAGAGTGGTGAACATCTGTCACATCATCTGGCTGCCCAGCATTGGTGGAATGTACTTGTTCTACTGGAGAGACACCCAGACTTCTGAGTTTTATCACTCCAAGGTGCAGGATGAGAAATCTCTGGTTTCATTGGGCCAAGGTGTTATGTGACCTGGAAGTTGAATTCATTCATGTGAGAATTTAATTCAAAAGTGAGCAACTAGAGAAAGGCGGAGCCTTTTATATTGGCAAGCTTGGAAGGAGAGAGTCACAGCTCTGGCAAATGACAGTGGTTATAAGGTCTAGTTGCTGGTACAGGATAAGATGGGTGCTGAAGTAGAAAGTTAATATTTTGGAAGCAAAAGGAATTGCGGACCTCCATTTCTGTTAAGCCATTAGCAGTTACGGTGGTTTTTTAGCCAACTGTCTTCACAGTATATATTTGAGCACTGCTTCTGAAAGGAGCATTGCGGCCCATTTTCCAAGCACACTCCCCTTTGCTCTCATCAGTGTATTCTTAAACCTTCTGCTGCTGCTTCCTAATAACTGACAAAAATCAACTTAAGGAGAAAGGATTTATTTTAGCTCACAGTTGGATGGGCTATAAATTCATCATGGTGACAGGAAGCCCCCTGGTGACTGGAGATTACTCAGATCTCAATATATCAGCAAACCATAGGGACAGGAAGTGGGTGGGACAATAAACTTGAAGGCTTACTCCTACAGTGATGCACTTCCTCCAAATAGCCCCATCTTTTAAGTCATCAGGGACACCAGCCTATGTGGGGGGACATTTCACATTCAAACAATAACAACCAGGGACAATCAGTCAAAGTCAGATTCTGCTAAGAAAGAATTACCTTGGTTGAGGGCACTACATAGCTCCAACTCATTGTTGGATCCATGGGCTCTATTTCATTAAGCAAAGTGGTCCATTAGCTATGCCCCATACTTTCTGATTAAAGTAGATCTTCTAATTGTGCAGGCTCTATGTTTAGGCTTTGCTGCTACTGCCCTCTTGAGTTCCTGTCTCAACCCACTTATTTGCTGTGTGAATCTTGCCAAGGGTACTTAAACTTTCCAGACATTAGTACCTTTCTCTGTAAAATATAGAAGATGATAATATCAGATAGGTTCATTGTAAAAATGAAATGACTTGATGGATAAGAAACTTTTGAGATGGTATTCAAATACTCAGTAAATGTTATAGTTGTTTCTTATGACCTCTCTTCACTCTGTTTATTTCAGAGACTATGATTAAATGCTCATGGGTAATAATTTGATGAATACTCACCTTACATATAGGCTGTAATTGTGAATTAAAAAAGAATATAAAATATCATCATATACTCTGCTCCTTGTTTTTCAGTTGACACACAGTTATTTCATAAATGCAGGATAGGTGTTTCTTATACGTTCTAGAAATGTCAAGTAGGATAATCTTAACTCCCATTATTTTTTCAAGTGGGGGAGCTGCAGTATCATCCTGTATTCTGGAAGCATCACCCAAAGTTCCATGTTGGTACAGACTTCTTTTCCTGACCCACAGCTGACCCATTCCCACAGAGCATAACCCTGTCCCAGATGCTGTGCTTTCCCTTGGCACCCAATTTCACTGCTTCTCAGCACAGAGCACTTTGTGCTGACTCTACGTCCTCTGAAAGCTGTTGGAAACCAGATGGAGGAAGAGATGGAACAGATTTTCACTCCTCACCCTCCCAGACTTGGAGAGCAATAAAAGCCACAATTGCAACCACTAAGTAGTGTGTGTTAGGCTTTACTGGGGTCTGAGCATTCTTTCCAGAGCTATCTGTATTAATTTATTTAATGCTCACAATTATTTCTATAAACATATGCTAATACTTCCATTTTGAAGATGAGGAAACCAAGTCCCAGAGGTAAAGAAGGCAAGAAAGAGGTTAGAAAAAGCAACGTGAGGAAAGAATGAGCCTTTTTGCTGTACCTCTGGCTAGGAAGAACATCGGTTCCTATAATAGCATCTTCTTGGCTGGAGCAGAAGTAACTGTGTAATTAATAGAGATGGAGAAACTGTGGAAGGTGAAACAGCCACATACCTAGTCTCAGATCAGCTTTACAATTACAAATTTTATATGATCCCATGATCCCTTTCAATTGCTTGCTATTTGCAGCATGCTCCCCCCTCCCCCCCCCAAGTGTAATAGAAAGAGTAGGAATAATAGTTAATTAAGAAGTCTGTGGAGCTCATTTCTGGCTAATTGGCATTCTCCTATAAAATATTTAAAAATTAGGTCTGATATTCAAATACTGTCTTTTCAGAGTTGTGCCTCTTTTTTCCAAGAGTTCCATCTATAGGTGGGGTCTCCTACATGAGGGTGATTTAGGTATTTTCATAGATGCTGTCCAGGTACTCACATTCAATTGGGGAGAGAGGAGAAAAGTCGTACTGTGCCTCTTTGGTTGTTTAGATCATACCAATGCCTTTATTTATTTTTTCCAAAGAAAGAGGAGGCTGCTGGTGTGCCAGATCTCCTGCAGCATGCTACCCAGCTAATGCTCTTCTTCAATTGTAATGAACTTGTACTGTTCAACCAAACTTGGAAGATCACATTCTCAAAAGTTAGTGTGTGGGCAATTGCCAGAAAATAGGCTTCAAACTGTGTCCCCAGAAGGCTTTCTCTCTCCTTTTCTGGCTTTGACAGACTTTGAGAGAGATGCTTATAAGCCCACAGCAAGACCAGGTGGGTGGTTTGGGACTCCGAGCCCAGTTGGCAACCTCTCGGAAAGAGCATGGTGCATTAGTTTCCCGTGGCTATGCTAGCAAATTACCCTAAACCTGGTGCCTTAAAGACAACAGAAATATATTCTCTCACAGTCCTAGAAACCAGAATTCCAAAAGTAAGGTGTCAGCAGGACCAGAATCCGCTTCCTGAGTTAGGGGAGAGAGTTTGCTCCATGATTCTCAATTGGCTTCTTCTGGCTGCTAGTAATCCCTGGTCTGGGCTTGTGAACATTTTATTGCAACCTCCACCTCTCTATATATATCTGCCTATCTATCATCTATGCATCTTCCCAGGGTTGCTTCTCTCTTTCTCTTCTGTTACAAGGGTGTTTGACATTCAGGACTTACTCTTATCTAGGACCATTATTTTGGGATTCTCAATAATATTTGCAATGACTCCTTTTTCCAGTTTATGTCACATACACAGCTTTGGTTCCCCCTTTGTAGGCCTCCAGTTAACCTATCCTATGTGTTGACTGAGAAGATTTCTTTTGATTGAGTGGAAATGAAGGTAGATTACAATTGAGCAGTGGGCTGACATGCATTCAGGGACATTTAGCATCTTCATAGTGTCTTCGTGGTATGCATGATTTGAAGAAGCTGGCTCGTGGAATTCCCTCTTCTCTTAGGACACAGCTTCCCTAGGTGGAGTCTCCCATATGTCTGGGCCCCAAACACTCTAACTGGGATTGAAGCTATACTATTCTCTCTGTAGTACATGTTCGTACATGTTATCAGTCATCAGGTGGTGAGTCTGCTTAGATCTAAAAAAATCACTCTGTATTGTGATCATTAATCTTTATTTTCAGTGTGACCAGATTTTGAATCAGCAGAAATTTGTTTTCTTGCAGTTCTGAGGGTTGTAGTAGTTGTGGCGTCTCCTGGGCTTTTCTGTTTGGATTACAGATAACTACCTCACTACTGTGTTCCTTAGATGGCCTTTCTTCTGTTTATGTGCAATTCTTTCTCTCCCTTACGCCCCCCGTCTATTTTTTTCTACTATGTGTTCTGTATTATCCCAAAGAATGACCATAGAGGGGGCAAACCAAAAACTAAGTGTTGGCTGAGCATTATTCTGAGGTTTATGCTCTCTCATGTCATTTTTACAGCAGACTTGGTAGTAGATCTCACTGTCTCCAGTGGCATGTGAGAAAGGAAAGTTTCCCTAGCACACTTAGCAGTGTGTCGTGTCCCTCACCAAGATAGTCAATCTACTTCAACTTTATGGGTTCCTAATTCCTAAAAGAGGTCAAAGTTGTCTCTTTGCCTTAATCTCAGTAAATTTAGGCATTACATATTCTAACAACTGAGGGCTTTGTGAGCTCATGTATGTTATCAATTGGCTTCTTTGTTTTTTTATTTTCTAGACTCATTTGACTATCTTTGATTATCCAATATGATTCCATTTAAATACTTATAATAGCAATTAGAGATTGAGATTATTGGTATCTCCATTCAAAAGCATTTGAGTATGCTTCCATGTGCTTTGGATACTGCCAATGTAGATTCACCTAACGCCAGATTTAATTTTTGATGAATAATTAGGGACTATATTTCCAAATAACTAGCTTAAGTCTTGCCACTGTCACTGTAATCCCTGATCATGCATGTCCTACTTAGGTTTCTTTATTGTAAAGAGACGCCATGATCACGGCAACTATTATAAAGGGGAACACTTAACTGGTGTTGGCTTATAGTTCAAGGTTTAATCCATTATCACCATGACATGAAGCATGGTGGCATGCAGGCGGACTTGGTGCTGGAGAAGAAGATGAGAGCTCTCCATCTGGATCAACAGGGAGCAGGAAGAGAGAGTGAACCACTGGACATGACTGGAGCTTCTGAAACCTCAAAGCCAACCTCGAGAGACCCATTCCAATAAGGTCACACCAATCAAACAAGGCCACACATCCTAATCCTTTCAAATGATGCTATTCCTTATGAGCCAATGGGACCATTTTTATTCAAACTACCACATTGAGGTCATAGATTTCTGTATGCGGGAGTGCATGCTATGCTTTCCACATGGCATGACTGTGAACCTTCAGAAAACAAAACAAAAAAATTTCAGATTTCCTAACCCTGAACGTTCCGTCAGATAAAAGCTGCCAGATATTAGGATCTTCTTGCTTCTTGATTCCATTTGCTTGGAAATTTTTACCATCTTTTGTCTTTAAGGTGGATTTTCTTTCTTCACGTACTCAGCTGGCTGGTTTCTTTTGATTTGAGAGTTAAGACCATTCATATATATACATTATGCTTCTGCCCCCTGCATGCTGGGATTACAAATGTGCATCATTGTGCCTGGCTATGGCCACTAATATTTAGAATTATTACTGAAAGGTGTTTGTAAAGATTGTAGTCTTTTTTATTCCTTGCTGGTCTATGTCCTTAGTTGTGGCATGTTTTTCATTAAACTGCATCTTCATTTGTTTCTTTCCAGAGCCTCTTGGCCATCTTGATTCCTGTCTTCAGTCTGAAGTGTTTCTTCCAGTGTTTTGTTTAGTGGTTATGCTTATTTGTCTGTTTGTTTCCTGTTTGGATCATAGAAAATTTATTTTTCTTCTTCAACTATGGCAGGTATTTTTGCTGTATATAATAGTCTTGGTTGGGCATCATTGACTTTCACAATTTGAGGCACATTGTTCCAGAGGCTTCTGGATTTCAGAGTTTCCAGGGAAGAATCAGCTTTTATTCTTGTGGGCCTTCCTTCATATGTGATATGTGACTTATATGTTTTTCTCTTGTACGTATACATATTTTACATTGCTCTCTTTATGTAGTGCTTTAAATATAATATGCCATGGGATGTTCTTCATTTGGTCCTATCTAGTTATTATTTACTTTGTGTATCTGTATACATATGCCTTTCCTTAGTTTGGGAACGTTTCCTTCTATGATCTTGGGGACAATCCAGTCTGTCATTTATCTGGGATCCTTCTTCCTCGTCTATGCCTACATTTTGAATATTTTATCTTTTGATGCTTTCCCACATTTCCTATGTGTCTCTTCTCCGTGCTTTAATTTTTAATTTTTCTTTGCTTACTTTGTTTGCTTCCATTGCTTTATTGTTGAACCCTGATATTCCAGCTGCTTCTTGATTCTTTCTTCTTATAAGGCTTTTCACTGAATTTTCTAATGGGTATACTGTTTTTTTTTTTAATTCCATCTTCATTTCAGCTGTAGTTCTTTTTCTTTATTAACTCAGTTTTGAAGTCCTTTCAAATATCTTTGGCATTTCATTCAACTGTATTTTCTTAGACACCACTGAAGTAATTTTTGTTATCTTCTTGAAGTTTAGCAAAGCATCTGCTAATGTCTTTCTCAACTTCTTTCATTAATATTCTATATGGCCCGGCTATACTGCTCCTTGGTATATTAACAAAGGCCTGACAATCCTACTTTCTCAGTACTTGTTTAGCAATGTTCATAGCTTCCCTATTCATGGTAGGCAGGAAATAGAAACAGCCCAAAGTCCCTCAACAGATGAATGTATAAGAAAAATATGGTACATATAAACAATGAAATTCTATCTGGCATTAAAGAAAATAATGAAAATTTCAGTAAATGGATGGCATCTAAAATTATGCTGAGTCAGGTAACCCAGATCCATAAAGCATTGCTGTATGTTCTTTCTTTCTTTCTTTCTTTCTTTCTTTCTTTCTTTCTTTCTTTC
>OU015747.1:18665875-18699023 GCA_907169655.1 Acomys percivali | reverse complement strand
TTCTTTCTTTCTTTCTTTCTTTCTTTCTTTCTTTCTTTCTTTCTTTCTTTTCTTCCTTTCTTTTTTAAAAAATATTTTATTAATTTATTCATATTACATCTCAGTGGTTATCCCATCCCTGTATCCTCCCATTCCTTCCTCCCTCCCACTTTCCCCCTACTCCCCTCCCCTATTTCTGTGACTGAGGGGGACCTCCTCCCCCTGTATATGCTCATAGGGTATCAAGTCTCTTCTTGGTAAACTGCTATCCTTCCTCTGAGTGCCACCACGGCTCTCCATCAAGGGGATGTGGTCAAAAATGGGGCAGCAGAGTTCACATTAAAGTCAGACCCCACTCTCCACTCAACAGTGGAGAATGTCCTGCCCATCAGCTAGATCTGGGTAGGGGTTCGAAGTTTACTACCTATACTGTCCTTGGCTGGTACCATAGTTTGAGCAGGACCCCTGGACCCAGATCCCTGTGTTTCTAGGAAGCTCTGGATCCTTCTATTTCCCCATCCTCCCATGCTTCTCTCACCTAAAGTCCCAATAGGATGTCCTCCCTCTGATCCACTCTCCTGGTAAGTGAAAAATTTCATGAGATATGCCCGTTGGGCTAGTGTCTTGATAAAAGTGAGTATATACCATTTGACTAATTTTGCTTCTGGGTGAACTCACTCAATATGATAATTTCTAGTTCAATCCCTTTGCCCACAAATTTCGGGAATTCCCTGTATTTAATACAGTAGTATTCCATAGTGTAAATGTACCACCTTTTCTTTATCCATTCTTCTACTGAGGGACACTTAGGCTGTTTCCATGTTCTGGCTATTATGAATAAGGCAGCTATGAACATGGTTGAGTATATGTCCTTGTTGTGTGGTGGAACATTTTCTGGGTATATTCCAAGGAGTGGAATAGTTGGGTCTTGAGGAAGCCCTATTCCCATTTTTCTGAGAAAGTGCCAGAAAGATTTCCAAAATGTGTATGTTCTTTCTAATCTGTAGTTTTTAGCCCCAAATTTTCAGATGTGAGTAACTGCAGAAAACAGGAAAATATAAAAGAACTGTAGGTTGAGGGCTCGAAAGAGGAATAACAGAATGTAGGAGTTATGAAGTGGTAAACAGGAAATTCAGGAGAGGGCTCTGTGCTAGCTAGTTTTATGTCAACTTGATACAACTAGAGTTACTGAGAGGAGGGAACCTCAATTAAGAAACTGCCTCCGTAAGAATGGGCTGTAGCCTATCCTATAGGGCATTTTCTAAATTAGGGATTGATGGAGAGGGTCCAGCCTGTTGTGGATGGTACCACTTCTGGGCCAGTGGTCTTGCATTCTATAAAAATGCAGGCCAGTAAGTGGCACTTCTCCATGGACTCGGCAGCAGCTTCTGCCTCCAGGTTTCCTTCTGGTTTGAGTTCCTGCCTTGGCTTCCTTCAGTAGACTGTGACTTTGGATGTGTAATTCAAATTCTTTCTTCCCCAAGTGGCTTTTTGGTCAAGGTGTTTCATCACAGCAATAGAGGTATTATTCTCTCAGACAGACTCCTACTCAGGACAAGGGAGAACTACACTTATCTGTGAGTACGATGACAAATATTAGGGATTGTGCTGGCTTAGGAAAGAGGCAGTCGTAGTTTCTCCACGAAGATCTACAACTACAGTAGCCATGGCTGGGTTTCCAGTAGAAGGCATGGTTTTCTTCTTGTTGATCAGGCCTTAAGACCACTTAGAGACCTGCTGTTAAGGTCCAAGGTATGCATACTATTGCACCATCAAGGTTACTGTGCCATGCTGGTCATCATTGTGACAGTTCATAGGCATTCTACATGGGTAGGACTATTGGCTTCTTTTCTCTCTTAGACATTTTCATAGCACCGACTACTACCATGAAAGCTATTTATATATATATTTTTTATTATTCGCTTTACATCTCAGTCATAGACTGCTCCCTCCTCTCCTCCAGTCCCACTCTCCCTGCCTGTTTCCCCATCTCCTCTCCCCTACTACTCAGAGAAGGGGAGCCTCCCCCGACACCTACCCTAGCATATCAAGTCACGTCAGGATTGAGTGCATCCTCTTCTCCTGTGGCCTGGCAAGATAGCCCCTCCAGGGAGAAGTGATTAAAAAGCAGGCAATAGATTCTATGTCAGAGTCAGCCCTCATTTCTCTTACTAGGGGACCCACATGAGGACCAATATTCCCATCAACTAACTACTTCTGTGTAGGAGGCCTAGGTCCAGGCCATGCATGGTCATTGGTTGGAATTTCAGTCTCTACAGGCCCTCCTGGGTCCTGGTTAGTTGGCTTTGTTGGTCTTCTTGTGGAGCTTCTGTCCTCTCAGAGTCCTTCTGTCTTTTCCCTACTCTTTCACAATACTCCCTGAACTCCCCCCAATATTTGGCTGTGGGTCTCGGCATGTTTCCATAAGCTGCTAGGTGGAGCCACTCAGAAACAGCTCTGCTAGACTCCTATCTGCAAGCTTAGCAGAGTACCCTTGATAGTGTCAGGGCTTGGCTGTCCCTCATGGGGTGGGTCTCAGTTTGCATCAGGCATTGGTTGGCCATTTCCTCAATCTCTGCTTTATTTTTGTCCATGTTCATCTTGTAGGCAGGGTTAAGTGTTGAGTCAAAGTTTTTATGGGTGGGTTGGTGTTCCTCTCTTTCCACTAGAAGTCATGAGAGAGTGTCCTCTCAGGGAGGTTTTCAGACTATGGCCAGCTCAGGTCCTCTAGGCTGTGTGTCTGAACTGCGTGTTTTCTTCAGCAAGGGGAACTTATTTTCCACTTGTTGTATGAGGGGCAGTCAAGAGCAATAGCAACACCCTATAATGTTTTGGGAGTCTCTTGGAAAACCCTGATGAACCACTCAAAAGAGGCTTCTCATGCCTGGTGTGGAGATTCTTGTTAGACAGTCTATGGATCGTTGGGGCGAGCATTGTCTGCCCAGATGGGAAATTTTCATCTAAATATATATGTATGTAGACAAAGACACACACACACATTATTGATAGTTTTAGGTAATAATGATTCCTTATAACTTTCAGACATCTTTACTGTTATCCTCTTCCCTCATTCTTCTGTTTGTCTCTATCACCCACCCTAACTCAAACACCCTATTTTCCTCTTCAGATCACTTGTACCCTGCGATTCCCTTCTCAATTCTCTTTGACTTTCCTGGGTTCTAGAGTTAGTCCAGGTTATGTACTGATATATGAAGACTTGGAACTCGGAAGTGAAGATGGATGAGAGAGAATATTCGTCTTTATAGGACTGGGCTACCACACTTGATATCATCTTTTATAGTTCCATGCATTTACTTGAAAATTTTATTTTTCTACAGATGAATAGTATTATATCATTGTATATATTTACTACATTTTTATAATTGATTTATCACCTGAAATACATCTAGGTTGTTTCCTAATGATCATTGTTGAGTAAGTACATAAAGGTTATTTGGGTTAAATTTGCCTTTATTCTTTTTAGTTTGGCTCTTTCTGGACAAAGTATATATAATATAATAGACATATATATACACGAAAGAAAATATAAATGTGTTCTTTAAAACATATATATATATATATATATATATTCATATTCACGCACACACACACACTGGAATTCTTATAAGTAGAGGAGCTTGACTGGAAGCAAGATTTAAAACTTATTTCTGAATCCTTCCACAGTCTTCTAATCCCACACTACACTCTACCTCTACAATGGGTACCATTTTTATACTCACATCCTGTGTAGCTGTCCAGGCTCCTATTGGTCTGTGTTGACTTTGCCCCCAACTCTGGTTAAAGAAAGAAAGCAAATTCTCAGAAGTACTTTTTTCCCCTGCCAAGATCTGGGACCTCATAAATCATGGTGACAAGAAATGTGATGATGGTCTCTTTCCGTTCCCGAGGAGATTGGAAGAGGAGAGGCGTGCAGGTTCCGGTGTGGGTTTGTAATTTTTCCCGGTGATGGCCTGTTGAGAGGGATTCCAGCATGCCAGCTCCTGAACCTAACTAGGCAATTCTCCACTTGAGTGTTCCTGCAGTGAAAATGCAGAGACATCCACCAGTGTCACTTGGGCCGTTTAGTGCTTGCTGCTGTACTCCTGGCAGTTAACAATGAAATTGTCAAGACTTCCTTTTGTTCTTTCCCAAGCAGGCAGAGCCTCATTTTTACTCCCTGGTTTAGTATATGATCAGTGGGACTCTGTGTGTTTTCAGAAACTGTGTGGCTGTGTACTTGGCAGGCTTTCTTGTTGGGCAGTAGTATTTCCACAAGTGGGAAAGAAAACATGCATGCTCTCATGTAGCCTCAGGCTGAATTACCAAGTGAAGGAAATTGAGACTCCTGTTTTCTATAGGAGTGTTGAACTTTCATAGTTTTGAAACAGAGATGTACTTACATTGGATTCCTAAAAAGAATATTAAAAGAAAAGATATTTTCCAGATTATACTTGTCAAAGGGAGAGCATAATAAAAATGGCACCAGATAAGAGAAAAAGAGATGTATCATAAGTATTTTTATTCTTGTAAGGCTTAATATGTTTGAACATTATGCATTTTCATTTTCTAAGCATAATTTCATTGAAAATGTCAACAGAGCTTGCCTAAGTTCTTGCTCTACACCATTTATAAAACACTCTAATCACAACACTTTGTCTCTTTGTACTACTGTACCTAGGGCCATGTACCAACTAGCTTGTCAGGGATATTTTGTCTGCATAATATCTGACTCTATAAGCAAAACTCTTATGATTTGGAGACCTACAGATATATAGTAGAAGAGAAGTACAGTGTTTCTTAATAAATTTGAAAAATATAAACCGATATTAAGGGTAAAAAAAAAAAGCTTCATTTGATAAATATTTAGCTACAGGACTCACTATGGCTGAAAACAATATCCAGTGCAATTAAAATCTGATTCATTATATGTCTGTTCATTTTGTCTTTGCTTATTGAGGGACATGGTCATCTTGTTAAGCAATGCAGCCGTTCACTTGATTTCCGCACGGAGGAATAGATCTTATTGGATCACAGTCCAAGTTCATTTTTGTGATTTTCAAAAAGAAAATGCTCTGTGTGAAGATTTCACACAATCCCAGAGTTCTGAGAATCTTAAAGTCGTAATTAAAAGCATAAACTCAATTTCCCATCTCAAATGAGAAAAATAACTGTGAAAAGACTTAGAGATTTCCCCACACTTTAGTCTCCTAGCATGGAGGAAAATGACGAGCTTGGAGAACTCACATAAGACATTATAGAGAATATTGTGTTTATGTATATGTGCAATTTGGACCAAGTGATCCATATTTTTAGTTTGTCTTTAATTTTTTGTATTATTGAAAACTTCAAAGATATATTTATAATGTGTTTTGACAAAATCTATCCCCCATTCCCCTCCTCTTCAATTTCTACCATGTCACTCCATCACTTCTTTCTATCTTCTATCTATCATCTATCTATCTATCTATCTATCTATCTATCTATCTATCTATCTATCTATTATCTATCTATCTATCTATCTATCTATCTATCTATCTATCTATCCTGTATCTATCTATCTTTCTATATCTATCTATCTATCTATCTATTTTTCTATCTACCTGTCTATCTATCATCTATCTATCTATTTTTCTATCTATCTAATCTATCTATCTATCTATCTATCTATCTATCTATCTATCTATCTATCTATCATCTATGTATCTCTATATCTATCTTGCATTGTATTTTGCCTACATGTATGTCAGTGTGAGGTTGTCAGATCCTGGAGTTACAGACAGTTATAAACTGCCATGTGGGTTTTGGAAATTGAACCTGCGTCCCCTGGAAGAGTATTCAGTGCTCTTAACCACTGAGCCATCTCTCCAATCTTCTGGATAGTTTACATTTTAACATGCTGAGTTCATCGAATGTTGCCTGTGTGGGAACAGTTTAGGACCACCTACTGGGACATGGATAACCTGTTAGAGGTCACATACCTAAAAAAACACCCTAACATTTTCTGCCCCAGAAACCATCAATTACAAATAGCTCTTGACTGGGGCTAGAGACTATGAGCCTCCCTCCATGTTCCATGCTGGGATTTTTGTCTAGCTTGATCTTGTAAAAGGCTTGACTATAGAGTCACATCTTTGTTTCTTAAAAGGCTCAAGCTTCACTCTGAGTCTCAATAGAGGGCATAGGGAATGAGATATAGAATGCATGTTGAGTCTTTCCAAAATTCATGAAGATATAATAGTTCTCAAGGTGACTGTACTATGAGATAAGGATTTTGGAACATGATTAGATAATGAGGAAGAGGTCATCGTCAGTGGAGCTAGTGGCCATATATGAAGAGACATGATAGAGCTCTTGTGCCTTTCCTGCCACATGAGGATTCGACAAGAAGGTGTCATTAATAAAACTTGAAATAACCCTCCACAAGACGCTGAAGTGGCCATTGCCTTGATTTAGGACTTCTTGCTTCTTTTAACTATGAAAAATGATTGGCCGTTGTTTCTAAGCTAGCCTGTCTTTGGTGTTGTGCTATAGTGACCAAATAACATGTTGTTGTGGCATTTTCAAAGATTTTCATGCCACATTTACATGGGTGTAAACATGCCAGAGCTGTGTACTCACCCTTTTCAATTTGGTATTTCTGATTCAGAGCTCTAAGATATGTACCAGTTTGCTTATGGGAATATAAGGATCAGGGACATTTTCAGACTCCCCTGGGCATTCTATGGTCATCTCTTCCAACTGACTAATGGGTTTTCTCAGCTATTAGAAGCTATACACTGTGCTTGTGGATGGTGTTTTTAACTGAATACACTTCTGGGTGCTAGGAAAGAGTGTGTGTATTTGTATGTTGGGAAAGGCACTGGACATTAAGAGAATGAAAGAATGAAACAAATGTCAAAATGATTGATTACATTATTAGAATAATAAGTAATTTCTAGTAAGTTTGGGATAAGGGCTCACTATGTCATCCAGGATCATCTGCAGCTCAATAAGTAAAACAAACTAGCTTTGAACCTGTACTCATCCTTCTTTGTCAGAGTTCCAAATGCTGGGGTTGTGGACCTTCTGTCTCCCATTCCTGTCTATGACTTAACTTCTGAATTGAAGCTGCTGCTCAGGTCAAGCAGAAAACTGGAAAGAGGTACTGTTTTAAGTGAGAAAAATTCCTTTATGCTCTGGTGTGGGCCCTGATGCTTTGAAAAAGGTACTTACTGTGGAAGACCTGAGTCACGATAGCTAACATATCTATTAGGTCCCATGTCATCTTACTTTATTTTGGTATTGTGTCTGTGGTTAAAAGATAAAGAAGAATTTTGTCTGTTCTCACGGAGAACCCCAGCAAAGCAGGAGAAAGAGGCACCCAATGTTCTTCAGTGATTTTTGTTCTCAGAACTTTCCCTGAAATCCTAATTAAAAAAAAAAAAACATTTCAGCTATCCATGTTGATGAAGTCAACCTTCAACATACTGTGTGTGGTCGCTTCTGGTTGACTTTGAGTGGAACAATGGCTACGGCAGATGGTTTGGCCTCTTCCATGTTGATTTTGAAGATCCTGCTGACCTAGGTCAGCCAAGGAATATGCTAAGGTCATCAGAAACAATGGCCTAGAAGGCACTCTGCTGGAGCAGTGATTGGGACACGTCCCCAAAATGCTGGAATGATGACAGAGAGCTGTTTTGGTCATGTCTCATGCAGCCTCAAGTTGCCTCTGTTCTCAGTGATCTGTGTTATAAAGCCTGAGGCCTATAAATGTATCCAATGAGAGCCTTTATGTGCTAACTGCATTTTATCAGAAAGTATCTTAGTTAGGGAATAGGAATCACAGAAATTGATTTTCATTAAACAATTTAGATCGATTTGAAAACTTTTCAAATTCTTAGAACAATATCCTGGAAAAATAATGGTGTGTTTATGAAGCTAATGCACTGTTGCCTTGGAACTCTAACAGCAGAACCCTCAGAAGGGCAGATTAGTCTTACAAGGGTAGATTTGTGCAGCTACTTACTTTGGTTGCATAGCTATCTTGTTTGATCCAAAAAGTTTCCAGTATTCAATTTAGCACAAAATAGCAAAGCTAAAAGCCTCAGTGTGCATTCTGTCCAACAGAGAAACTGATAATACGTTTAATGAAATGTATTGGTTAATATGTTTACAATAGGTCTTATCAATGATTGGTTAAACGTATATCCTTCTTTTGTGTAATGAATTTCTGAAAAATAATGAAAAAATAAACTGAGTTAAGCTTTGAATGGAAGGGAAATATTTCTGCTTTCCTTTGTTTTGTTGGCCAGCATAAGGGATGGAAACCATCACCTTGTGCCCCCTAGGCAAGGACTCTACCACTGAGCTACACCCTCAGCTCCAGACAGGACTGTGGTGCTATTTAGAAAAACCTCAGACTGCAGTTACACAGTAACAACAACTTCAAAACAAAGTGATAGGCAGAGCATGATTTTCTTCTTTACATGATTTTACACTTAAAACATCATTTATTAAATTTTAAAACAGTTTATTATTGAAAGGTTTATGCGTGTGTAAAATCTACCATGAACCTGTCATCCCTCCGCCTTGTGCTCCCATGCACTCTCCCTCACACATCCCCTTCTCCTCCTTCACACCTCCACATCCTTTCTTTGTCTTTAAACAAAACAAAACAACCACAACAAAACCAGTGAGTCTAACTAGTCTTCCTGCCGAAATATTGACTGATCTTGGTAGCTTGATCCTGTGCAAGGAACCATACCTTTAGTTAGTCCCTGAGTGCGCTGTCCATGTGCTGTCCAGGAGCCAGTATTTTGTAACCCTGGACTCGATCGTCTGGCTCATACATTCCTTCCTTCTGTGATGTTACTGAACCTTGTCTATGAATTTTTATTTTAAAATTGCATGAAATAAACACATACTGCAAATGGCCAAAATGAGTGTAACCAAAGGACAGGTGGGGATTTACTATGTTGGAAGCTAAGATATTTGAGATGTTCATGGGGTTGATTGGAGTTGGAGGTTTGTTAATTTTCTGAGTCAGCAGGAGTCAGGAGTAGGTACAGGGCTCCTTTGCGGCTTCCATTTCTGCCTCCAGTGTGCCTTTCCTATATGCAATTCTGCCACTTGTGTGATGCTACGCAGCATCATCACCTCCTCTTTGCAGACTGAGGAACTGAGGCAGTATACCCTTAGATACCAAAGTCACATGTGGACTGATTCAGTGGCCCTAGGTAGTCTCAGGGCAGCTCTTCATCCAACACAATGCAAATTAGGATTTCCCAGCAGTCTTCTCTGTGTTGTCTGGACAGGGAAAGAAACAAAGGTGTTAAGTTGATGACCCAGCAGGAAACAGGAATTGTTTCCTGTCCTCTCCTGCTGTTTCCCCAAGGAAACTGTGTATAGGCTTGACATCCCTAGGAGGGCTCTTTCTGTGAGCAGCAGCAGTGTCTTTTTTCCTCTTATAAACTGTGGTCAATTTCTGGATCGTTTTCATGTTCATTATAAGGGAATTATTTACAGCGGAGAACACAATCTCAGTAACTTTGGACAGAGTGAGAAAGAATCGGTCACAGTAGTTCAATAAACATGGATGCACTGGGGAAAATTATATTAAGATTAAAATGGTATACATGGGGAATTCTATTACATCTTTGCCACTGGTTTGTTATTTTTATTGTTCAATGAGACATTATCTCACAATTTGTGTTCATTTAAGAAGCACATTTCCAAAGCTTATTTCATTCCTTTCCAATCCAGCCTGTCTTTTTCATTTTTACCATGCATCTTGTTTACAATTTATATGCTCTCCTATATTATCTTGCATGGCAACTGAGTTTTCCTTTTAATTAGGATGCGGCTTTGAGTATTACTTATCCTATGGGGCAAATGCACAAGTTTTACAACAATACAAATGAGCACTGTGTTTTCTTTACCTAAACCAGAAAATTAATATTCCACTGTAGATAAAGCAGTCTGTCACATTTGGTCTACCAGGTGAAATAAACATCTGCGTTGTTCCTGCCTAAGCTTCTTCCCAGAGCTGTGGCCTTTTGCAGTCCTCTTACGGCTGCCACAGGTTAACTCTTCACTCCAAAGGTGGACCACACAAAGTGGGGATCCCCACTAGTCATTTCACTTAGCATAAATTACCCTGGGGTTAAGATGGAAAAGAAAACAACAACAGTAACAACAACAACAACAACAACAACAAAAAACCATAAAAATCTTCCCGGACTTTCTCCTCCCTCTACAAAATTCTCACAGCTCTTCTAGTATTTCAATTAATACTGTTCTTAATGGTTTGTCTCAGCATTTAAGAACAAGATTGGGTGTGTTTTTCCTGCCAAGGAATCAGAATTTGAATTCTCTAAGTGGAAAAGCAAGAGCTGTTAATTATGCTTAGCCCCCACAGACGCTGTGTTCAAAATGTGGCAGGCCACCTGAGGGTAGTTTGGTCATATTTTACATTTGTTTATATAAAGGGAGACTTACAGATCTCAGTGATAGAGTAGACAGACAGACTTGAGTTTATTTTTCCCTTGGTTGTTTTACTTTTCATGTTTTTTTTTTTTTCTTGTTGTGTGAACACATGCTATCTACATCCTGGTAATCACGTTTAAGAAAATTATTTTTTTTCTTAAAGAATAGTTTGTATTTTAAAATAGATAATTGGCAGGTAGCTAAAAAGATACACAGCATGGCAAGAGGGTGCTTCCTTCTGATAGGCTGAGTGGTCATCGTCCCCTAACTCTGGAGAAGGGACGGGCTACCACCCATGTCCTTTATTACATGAAAAGATGGAAAGTAATTTTTCATTAAAGCCTCAAACCAAAAGTTGGCAACCTCAGTGTTTGACAGTACAGTGCCAATGGTGTTTTTATGTCCTGGGAATTTGTGTTTGGCCTGTAGCTTCTAATTATTTTTACAAACTTGAGAATAATGAATACATTTGTAATAAATTGAAAAAAAAATCTCCAATACTAACTGACCAAAAAAAAAAAAAAAAAAAACCCAACAGATTTATATGATAATCCTTAAACACCAATTCTATTACTCAGGGCTAGTCAGAAAGAAACTAAGATACTGAGACTTATTAATGAGAGCTCCGAATGTAAATCAAAGCTGATGGAATTAATACTGTTTAATTACTAGCAGCACACTACACCTGGAGAGCACATATTCATCGCTCAGCATAGCATTTTCGGCTTGAGTTACCTTGGGAGGGATGTGAAGCAAAGCTTATTATAGTATGATGAGCTTCGAAGAATGATGTCACAGGGAACTGTCACACCACATCGTGGTCTTTAGGTGTGGCATAAGCTGAGTGCAGAGAGGCAGTGGGTGTGGTGGAGACAGGAGGACAAAGTGTTCATTTAAGGCTAAAAGGGAAGAACGCTTCCCAACTGTAAGAGGTGAAGGGCGTGAGGTTTTTATGTAACACTTTGTCAGCATATATTAATTCTGTAAGACAGTGAGTTGCACTGCTACATTTTCATACATGTGTAAAAAGAGGCTCACTTTGATACTACCCCTTAATTACTCTCTTATCTTCCTTCCTCACAATGGCTCCCTTTCTTTATATGAGTAGACTGATATCCTACATGGCTGAATATTGGTCAGTGATTGTTGCTTGGGGATTGGTAACCAGTATTAAGTAAACACAGCATTGTCATTACCAAGAGTGTGAGTTCTGGGGGAATGGTTCTGTGAATCAAACATTATTCCAAAATTAATAAATGAAAAATGGTCTAGCCAAGTGACATATATCCACTTCCTGAAATTCCACATGCCTCAGTTTCCCTATGTGCCAAATGAAGTCAAATCAGCAAGTTCATGTACAGCATGCATAGAGAGCTCCTAGAATGTGCCAAGGGTATGCTAGCATGGGTGGTAATTTTTCCCTCTTGAATTTGTCCACATCAAGTTTCTGGCAACTCATCAAGTCTGTTTAGGTTTCCTTTCACGGGGGCAGGCCTGTTTCACACAAAGACATTCTTTACGTGGCTTTCTGCTAACTTGGGACTCACCACCCTGCTGGTTTATCCTCTAATTTCAGTGGCAGCCATTTTCCATCAGACTAAACTCTGTGCTGGACCTAAGAAGAGATGCCGATTTTTATTTATTCTGTTGGTTTGTTTGCCAGTAGGTAGACTATGACACTTCAGAGCTTCTTTAGTGCTGGACTGTGCAGAGAAGATTCCATTATTCACACCAACATTGTGGTTGGAGGTGTTCTATGACTGAATCGGTATATGCTTACTAAACTCACCTACATGACACAGCATTTTGGAAAGCCATAGTGAAGTGGCTCTGCTAAGTTACCTGGACTTTTGCAGCTCGACTGAGACTTAAGAGAATAAGGCATGGCAAGCAAATCTTCTGAAGGCTAGTCATTCTTCATATGCAGAGGCGGGAAGAGTTCTGGACACCTGGGATGGTCTTTGATGGTTTCCTTGGCAAATGAATATCATTTAGTCTGGGCTTGGGAATGAATGCTTGTAGTACTAGAACTCATGAGGTACAGGCAGGAGCCCAGGGGTTCAAGGCTGCATAATGATGTTGAAGCCAGCCCACGGCACATAAGTGCCTGTCATGTACAGTTTGTGCTGCCCAAATTGTGCATAGTGTCACAGTTGCTGTGAGTTCATATGTCCAACTGCCCTCCCTTGTCCGGAAACACCATTTCCTTGTGTCATCCATCACTTCTGACTGTACAGTCTTTCTGTCTTCTCTTCCACAATGATACCACATACTTGAATAATAGAACATGGAGAAATCAACATGGTCCTAACTTGAGTCCTTCATCCCTAATTGATAGTTTCATGGTGCTAGAAGGGTGTGTGCATGCTACTGGAGGAGAAAAGTAATCATCAACATTTCCTATCTATGAAGCCTGTGAACAACAATAAGGACCAGTTTGACAAGACATGCCCATTTGTACAATAATGATACGAATGCTATGAGAGGAAACAACTTATTTCTGATTGGCTTTAAAGCCTGCACCATAAGTTTAGCCTTTTACCTGGCACCTTTATTGGGGCCAAAGATCTATAGGGAGAACCTACTACTGTTACTCTGCCAGGGGAGTATAGTACTTTATTGATACCCCCATGACTTATTGTTATAGCTGAAGATCAGCGCATCTTGCAACCATCATCAGAGGAAATTCTTTTTGCAGCAGATGGTGATTAATGCAGAGGCCTGCCTGCAACTAGCTGATGTGAAAAGAATAAGAGACCATGGAATGCTCAGCCCCAAACTGGACATTTATAGCATATCCCCTCATAACAAAGGTCAGGTGGAGAGCGGGGACTGACTCTGACATGAACTCTGGTGCCCCATATGTGACCACCTCTCCTTGGTAGGGAGGCCTGATGGTACTCAAAGAAAGAATAAGCAGGCTACCAAGATGAGACTTGATAGCCTATGATGACCATATTGTTGGGGAGGAGGTCCCCCTTAGTCTTAGACCTAGGAGAGGGGAATAGGGTAAAAGCGGGAGGGAAGGAGGAATGGGAGGATACAAGTGATGGGATAACAATTGAGTTGTAATATGAATAATTAAATAAAAAATGTCAAAAAATAAAAAACAAACTTAGTAGTGATTATTATAATTTCTTGGACATTTGGATAATGAAGGTTGGATAGGTCAACTATGTTTCTATGAGAGAATGATGGTGCAGTGAATAGAAAGTGAGCAGAATTTACTTTTTTTTTCTAGATAGGAGCACAACCTACAACAAGGATTTTAAAATACTCGCCACGATTTTGAGATTAATTCCTCTTTTCTAGAGTAACCAATTGGTGTTTCGGTTATACACAATTTACTATTTTCCTAGTCCTAGCTCTTCCTTTTCTAGTGTGGGAACTGAATCCAAATTCCCCATAGATGCTATGCTAATGCTTGACCACATGGCTAGTGCCCCAATGCCCAGTTTCCTTTTCTAACTAATATGTCCTCAATCCCTTTGTTCTCCCTAGTGATGGTCTTCTTTAAAGAACACTTTAATTTGCATTACCATGAGTTGGGTTTGTTCAGCTTTCACCTCCCAGTGAGATCATGTGATAACCTCCTTTTTGTGCTTGGCTTATTTCCCTTTACATAATCTCCTTTATATGGTGTCCCTTCATATGATGCAATGAATGGTAGAAATGTATTAGAAATTCACTCATACCATTTGTTCCTATGACACATCTTATCCTTTTAAAAATTGTCCTACAATGAGACATTAGGTAGGTACTCAGGTTGAACTGACTGAATTAGTTTCCTTTAGATAAACAGCCAGTAGTGGAATTGCTCTAATTTAAAAAAAAATGTCAAGCAAGGCACTTCCATAATGTTATCAAAATACTTGCACTAATTTACATTTTCACCAACAGTGTTCAAGGGTTACTTCCCCTCCATCTTGTCAATGATTGCTCTCTGCACCCACCTTGATGATAGCCGTTGTAACAGGAGAAAATTTGTGAACCCATAATATTTTTAATCTTGTGTTTACTTATCCAGTGGTAGGTAACTTCTGATTTAATTCATTTTGTATTTCCTCTACCTAGGGTGATATTCAGCATCTGTAAATAATTTATCCATGTATAAAGTCGTTGATGCAATCTGTATGATGTAGTCAGATTTTAATTTACAGTTGGTACGTCAGGTGTGGATTGACTTCTACGATCCTGGCCTAGGTCCCATATGGCATTCTATATTGATATTTTTCCCAGATAAATGGATTATGGCAGTGAGGAGATGTAAAATGGGTAGCAACCACCACAGAGATATCAACTGGTGTACCAGTATGGAAACCCATACAATGCTTTAGGTTTTGGATATCAAGTGTACATTTTTTTCCCTGGCAAAGATTAGGGAGAATTAAGCCTAGTGCCCAAGGCAGATGATTCCTAGAAACATTCAGACAGCTGCCGTGACATACAGTTTAACCACAGGCCCTTTTATATCAGTTTCTCCGTGTCTCTGAAACTCCAACCAATTTTCCATACCTTCCAGCTGGCCATCTCACAGAGTGCTAGATGTGTAGCTTCTTTCTTTTTCAAGACAGCCACCATTTATATCAAACATTCTCCTTTTTTTTTCACATACGCATGCAGGGCATTTTGTTTTGGAATCTTGTCTCCTAAAAACTTGGTACTCTTCCCAGAGATGAACCACCAAAACTAAAGTTTCCCTATGTTTCAAATTTTATAGTCCAGCTTCCAGTTGAAAGATAGGATGGTTGAAAAAGTACATGCTACCTAGAGTTTTTATCTCAGCTCTGTATTTTATAGAGCATGTGATCTCAGCAACTTATATTTTTATTTTAATGTTTTACTATAAGATGAATATTAAAATAAAACTACCTACACAATGACCCTAAAATAAAATGAGATGATATACAAAAAGGAGCTAAGTCTATACTTCACTAAATGATAACAGTGGCAGATCCTCTTTTCCCCTGGTATTAGTTAATGATCAGACATGAGGGAAGCAACCTCAGCCTGCCAGCCCTTGTTCTGTATCCGTCTTACTTTTCTACCCTTCTCATATGAACAAAAGCAATTGCTTTACACAAGTCCAACAAAGCAGCCACACCTTATCCATGTGCAGACACATTCTTCCCTGGATGGCAGTTCCAACTGATCTTAATTCCTCTATTACTTTTTCAGATCCATCCTGACCAGGGTACACAATGTTGTTTTCTAGAACGGTGACCACTTTTCAGTGCTTCCACTTGCCAAGAGATGCATTAAGAACTATTCTTCATCAAATACCATTCTGTAGTGGGCTGACTGTGCCTCTTGTGGGTTCAATTTCCAAGTTCTGCAGAACTGAAACATTTTATTTACCACACATAGAAAGAAGAGCAGTGATGAAAATTTTCTGCATTCTACCTGCAAATGTCTCTCTTTCTCTCTTTGCCTTTCAGTAAACAACAATATACACTTCTTACTAACCTGCGAATTGATTTGCATGGAAGACAAAACTAGTGAAAGGTCTGGCAGCCAAGTAAACCTTTTCTTTGCCTTCTGCGTTTCAATTTTTGTACAGTAGACTGCACCTCTGAAAACCTTCCAGATTCACTATGCTCTCATCACACTGTCTATTATAATTCTGCCCGATGGCAAACTTCTCCTTATTGACTCTAAATTACATTTAATCCTGTTAGGATCACTTTTTATTGAAAGGCACGCATTGTGATGGCATTGACAGGAATCCAGCAACCAAGATACCCAGCCAGAGGAAAAGATACTCTCGGAGCCTTCTAATGCTTGTCATTTTCACGCTGGGCCCAGCTGTGGAGCCTCTTGAAGGATGGAAAGAATTGGGGTGCTCAGTGTAGATAATGGCCCGCTCCTGGGCGGTGTGGAGAGCTTTCCACCACAAGAAAATAATCTTTTGAGCCCAGTGGACTAAGAACCAAAGACCATTTTGAGCTAAGTCAGTATAATTCTATTAGTGAAAAGCCCTTGCAGGGGGAAATTGCCTGTGTTAAAATCTGTGCACAAATTAAAATAACAGGGCTAAAGGGGAAAATATCTCTATAAAAGGCTTTATGGATCCAGTGGATAATAATATCCTTTAACATTAGGATCTGGGGACCTAAAGATACAGGGTTTCTTTTTTTTTTTTTTTTATAGCATATTGATATCCTTTTCCTAACTTTAGCTTGTGCAATAAATCTGTTCTTGAGGGCTTATTTGATGAATCTGAATTCTCTACCAAAATATACTATTACTTACCAAGAAAATACTGAAAATAAAGCCTGCATGTGTTGGTTGTATGTTGACATCTTTTAGGACTGATATTATCTAAAAAAATTCCATTTTTCCTAAGTATATTGAATGAATACATTTCACCTAACTTCTATGGACTATTTGTGGCAAGTCCTGTTAATATTACTCTTTTGAAACAGCATGTAAAATATATTTAAATGCACACCCAAATTTAGAATAGATCATTACAAATGGGTGAGTAGTTTAGAAAAAAATAACTGTCAGTGATAATGGTGTTTATTTTCTAGAGTGAGAGGATTCTGAAGTCCTAAGAACTGTTTATCTGTTGGATAGAGAATGTCACATATCACATTGTTACCCATGAGTCTTTCACTCATTGGACATTGGCTGTTAGCTGGAAGCTCACACTACGTTTCTAATTCCATGACAAAGACAACATGAGCAATGAGCTGTCAAGCATATAAAAACTGTGCCCTGTAAGTAAATAAAGACACTGTTCCTAATTCTGTTAAAGGGTAATGGCAGCATTTACTCTAGAATTAAGCAGAAATGAGACAGATGATGCTTTGAGCTCTTGCTATGGGCTGGCAGCGCAGTACCAGAGGACCTCTCTCCAATAGTGTAATCAAGACAGAAGCCAACAGGGTCATTATGTTCTGCCTGTCTTCCAGCCCTCCTTTTGTGCCTTCCTTCCCTTTCTTTCTCTATCAATTATCTTCTTTTTCAGACTCTTTTCCTTTTCTTCTATGCCTCTACTCTCTCTCTCTCTCTCTCTCTCTCTCTCTCTCTCTCTCTCTCTCTCTCTTCAATTTTCCTTGGGCATTTATTAAGAGCCTTGTTGGCTTAGGCATGGTACGGGTACTATTGCTATTCTGTGGTCAAGAGAGGCACACTGGTGTCTTTATTGCACTTACAAGTCAGATGGAAATAGCATGGGGCTAACCAGTAGAAAGTTAAAAAGAATATTTAGGGTACCCATGAAGGGAAGCTCTCTCATGCCCCTTTAAGAATTAAGGTGAAGACATGAATGCAGTGCCTCATTGGAAACTCCTAGCATTCCTTCTCCTTAAAAAAAAGAAAAAAGAAAAAAATCTCACACACACACACACACACACACACACACACACAAGCAACAACAACAACAACAACATTTCCCCTCAAAATAACTAAATTAAGGCAGACAACAATGAATCACAAGTGACTGTAGCAGATATAGGCCCTAAGCATCCCAGAAATAAAGGCCAAGACATTTGTAGACAACTATATTGTGTTGCAATGTCAAAACTTAGGCTACCTCTGCTAGAACATAGAAACCCCAGATGGCAGTACAGAAAAAGAAAGGAGTTCATAGCCTCTGATACATCATCTCTCCAGATGAAATCAAGTTGGGATTAGAGGAATTTTTCTCTGCCAAGAAAAGGTAAGCAAGAGGAACCTCTGCTCCCACGACTACCGTGGACACCTGCAGTTCTCACAACTGGAGTTTCACAGAGCCTTCTGGGCCCCGAGCCCAGCTGAAGATGCTCCCTCCTGTTCTTAAGCTGATCTGTCCCAGAGGATATTATTCCATGTCCCCTGAGCCCGTGCTTGGCCCCTGCTAGGATGTGTCCTGTTCTGAGTATGAGAAGCTATTAGACTCCTCCTCCCATGAGGCTCTGTCCTCCCTGTACTGGTTGAGGGCTGTTCCTGAGCAGAACGTCTACTGCTCCATTGCCACTAGTGCCAAACACTCCCTGCCTTCATCTTTCACTCTACTGTCCTTTCCTGTTAAGAGAAAGCTGTGATGATACCTGATTGCTTAGGACCCAGAACCTTGAACTATTGAAACAGTCACACAATCTGGTAGGACCCTGTTGTTCATGTCTTATGCATAAGAAGGAAGCCACTGGGGAGCCAAACCTCTTGCACACCAGAAGAGTGGATCCACAGCTGTTGTAGCATCCAACCTTCATGTATGCACAGACTCTGCTAAATAGTGTGTGCGCACTAGCAGAATGAGAAGATGCAGTGCCTTGTAGTCTATGGCATTAATGCCTTGGCTGGCCTGGGTTATTCCACCTTCTAGGTCAAATGATCACAGCGCCACAACTACCAGCAATGGTGTTGTGTACTTGGTGTACAGGTGTACTTGGAACTGGAACTGATAAGACCAATTGCCTTTGTGAAGTAGAGACACTATTGGAATGCTCTATTATGGATAGTCTAGTGTTACCTGGTGGCAACATACCATAAATAAACCCTTGCTTCTGCTACACCCAAACCTCCATTGCTTCCATGTCTTGTCATGCCAGGGTCCCCTGTGACCCCAGTGTAGTGTGTTCACTAGAGCTAAAAATGCCTTCTATACTATTAGTTCACAACTTTGAGTTAAATCTGTGACCTGGCGCCAGTGGTTCAAGGCTTTGGAAAAGCAATTTTTCTTTTTCTGAGCCATACTGATACCCTGAGATACTGGAGTCTATGTCTGAGCACTTGACCTTGGCTTAGCTGTTAGACTATATTCACCAGTGTCTTTGGAAGTGAACTTGGACTCCGGCCAAAGGTGATATTGTATTTTGCAAGCTCCTAAGCTCAGGAATTTGTCTCTGCAGCTTTTGTAGAGCGTTGTCATCCAAGCACAAAATCATTACTGTCTTCATCAGAGCAGGTGTGACTATCACCAGTAACTCACAGTATCAGTCTTGTTGATATTATGGTGACCACTGATGTTCCCTCAGAGAAGATGGGAGTATGGAGGATCATTAGACCCTCACCTGAGACCCCCCACACTTCTTTCTACACTTCCTACCAAGCTAAGTGTTAATTCTGTGAAACTTCATGTGGTCTCATGAAGTCATCATATGTAGAGTGTGAAAGAGCATAGGATTGTTAAAAAAAATCAAAGATATATATGCATAAACAAACCAAAGGAACACAGTCAACACTAACTATCATACAGTCAATGGAAATGTATAGATTACATGAAAGGGAATACAAAATAATTATCTTTAAAAAAAACCTCAGTGAGAAATTGGCAACTCAGGGTTCCTTTAGGCATTTCTCACTCTAGTCCTTGAGGATGCCCTACTTTAGCTTGGAATTAACCCCATCTATTCTACACACAGAAAAAAGACAACTCACCAAGAGAAGTAAACAAAACAAGTGAGAGAAGGAAAAAAATAACATTTAATGAAACAATTGAGGGATTCTTGTATTGGGAGGCATGTAGTCACTAAGATCTCTGAAGCTGAAAGGTCTCCATATAAACTTAGCTGAAATGGGCCTTTTCCAAGCCACATTGCAATCAAATTATACAAAGGCAAAAAAAAAAAAAAAATCAACAGAAACATTGGATGACATCAGAAAACCTCTATTATTCTGAGTGGATTTCTCAACAGAAACTTTGTAGTAAGAGAAGAATGGGATGGTATACTCGAATACTAAAAAAGAAATCTTAGAGCATACAGCCAAACATGCATTACCCTTGCAATACACAGGAAAACTGTCCTTAAGAAAAGAAAAAGAATAAACTAAAACCAAGGAACTTCATTACCAATAGCTCTGCCTTGATAGAATGACTTAAGAATTTTTTTCCAACAGAAATAAATGATAATTATTGTCATGGAAATAAAGTATAAAATTCACAGGTAAGGGTAAACACACAATGAAAGTATAAAGAAAGGCACTTTTCCCTTTATTGTGATAAAATCAAGCAAGCTTTAATTAAATAATGATCAGAATAGGCTTTGTTCTGGTATTCTCATCAAGTGGCTAAAAGGCTAATTCTTAGACCTTGTCAACAAAAGTATATATTTCTACTGACCTTAATGAAAACAGTATGATAATTTCTAAAGTTATTAAAAACAGGATTTCTGTATAATCTAGGAATAATTCTTAGATGTACCCAAAGGAAACAAAATGATTAAGTTCTTAAGATACTTGCATACCCATGATCATTGCAGCTTTAGTCACAATATCTAAAATAAGAAAAAACGTACATGCTCTTCGAAGGATAAATGCATTACAAAACTGTGGTGTATATACACAAAGAATATTACTCAACTCTAAAATATAGGACCTTGTCTTTTGCCATAATATACAGTATTCTAGATAATACCATAAGAAATAAGAGACAAATGAAAAATATTGCATAACCTTACTTATATGTGGAACATAAAAAACCCTAAATATTCAGATATAGAGAGAACAATATTGTGGTTAGCAGGGCTAAGGAGGACAGGAAATGGGGAAAGGTAGATCAGAGAATTTAAAGCAGTTGATGCATAAGGTGAGGGATTCTAGAGAGCTAATAGGATTCATGTTAGTCTTGTCATTTCATTGCTTCTACCTACTCCTGATGTAGGTAACTATATGAAGTGAGAAAGACGTCAGTTTACTACACCATTGTAACTGTGATCACTAATTTTATGTATCCACTTGACTGAACTATGAGCCACCCAGATATTTAGTTAAACATGTAGTATATCTGTGGGGTGATTTCTGTTGAGACTAGCATCAAACTTGAAGACCAAGTAAGGCATGTTTGACCCTTCAAAATGGGGTAGAATCGTTCAATCCATTGGTCGGAGGAAAAAAAATTTTCTTTCTACAGACCTGTCTTTGCGCTGGAACATTGGTCTTCTACCTTCAGACTCTGTCTCAAATTTGAGCATACATATTTGTTTCAGGTGTTCAGACACTTGTATATGGACTGACAGTGTACTAGCAGTTTCAACTCTCTTTGACTAGACTTCTCATTCTCTATAATCATGTGAGCCAATTACTATTGCAGACACAATCATCCTCTCTTTCTGCGCCTCCCTCGTCTCTAGATCCATTTCTCTGACAACTTCTGACTAATATGACAATATGATCACCTTCTAACTGCTTCTGTGTAGCCTATAGATAACATCATGTTGTGGAGCTCAACTATAGACAACAATTAAAGACTATAAGTAGATTAATATTATAAGTCATGTAAGCTCTAAACCAAGCCTGATAGGGTAAAACTTTACTGGCTGTCTTAAACTTGTTTTATACTTCTGATTTTCTTTTAAAATTTCAAAATCCATCTGGTGTTGGAGGAGACACCATTATCTTGTCAGAGCTTAGGGCCTCTAAAGTCTTAATAGAGAACATGTGGGGAAGAAGTAATTAGGCAGTGACATTGAACAAGTAATTAGAAGTGTGATGGCTGCTGTAAAGGAGAGAGGCTGAGTGCTCTGGAGCATATGATGGGGGGAGAATGAACCTCTTCTCACTTTTTCTGCACACTATCCAAGACATGTACATTCTAAATGGCCTTGGAAGAAGGCCACTGACAGAGCTGCTGTTACCGCTTGGGACTGGGCGATGAGTAGAAAGAAGTAGTCACACCTGATGCCCATAAAACAAACAAAAATTTTGAAGAAACACAGAAAGAAGTGAAAATTTCAATCCTTGAGAAAGTATTTGTATGGGATAACGATGTGTTTACTTCAACAATGTGAGGAGCCTGGCGATCTTGATTTCAAGAAACAGAAATAGTTTTATCTTTTGTATTTGCTACTTTTCCCATAGCTAGGATGACAATACCTAACAAAAGGCACGTAAAGAAGGAAGGAACCTTTGTCCTAGCTCATTCTTTGAGGGTACAGCCAGTCCATCAGGGCAAAATGTCATGTCAGCAGGAGTGAGGCAGCTAGTCTCAGTGAGATATGGGAAGGGACTCAGAGTGTCCAACAGCAAAGTTGTGTCTTCCAATAGTGATGGATGCTGGAAGTATGCAATAACACCTTTTCTAAGGCTTCAAAACAGTTAGAACTGAGCAACGAGGTTGAACTCCATGTTGTGGTATTCCTGTGGTTCTCCTCAATTGACAGTCTTTCTCTCTATGCATTTGGAAATCAAAAATGCTACTTTTCTCAGAATGATCCCATTGTGCATAAATGGATGAAGACATATGACCCAATGCTGTTAAAACATCAAGAGTAACTATGTCATGAAAGAATGATGTCAATTAAATACTAAACACTACAAAATAATGGGAAAAAACAAGTAACAAGATATTTCCATGATCTGAAATAGCTTATCTCTCCTGATGTGTATTAAAAACCCAATTGTAGAAGCAGGATAGGTAGGCTGGTAAAGTGCCTGTGGTACAGGTATGAAGACCAGAGTTTGGATCCCCAGGACCCACACAGAAGCAGGTGTGGACATGGATAGCGTAACTCTAACATGGAGAGGGGGCATTTAGGTTCCTGGATCTAGATTGTCTGCCATTTTAGCTAATTAATGAGCTCTGAGTTCAGTGAGAAACACTGGCCCTACAAACCAAATCAAACAAAACACTGAATAAGAAATCAATAAGTGAAGACATGTGACATCATCTTTTGGCATCCACATGTACTCAGGTAAACACGTTCGTAAACTCATCTACATTCACAAGTACATGCACAAACATGCACACACACATATGCTATGAATGCATATCTAGCACACATACACTACACACACATGTATCACCCACAAACATACACACAATCGTATACCAAACACACAATTTTCTTTTCTTTTTTTAAAATTTTTTTTATTAATTTATTCTTGTTACATCTCAATGGTTATCCCATCCCTTGTATCCTCCCATTCTTCCCTCCCTCCCATTTTCCCCTCCCCTATGACTGTTCCTGAGGGGGATTTCTTCCCCTGTATATGCTCATAGGGTATCAAGTCTCTTCTTGGTAGCCTGCTATCCTTCCTCTGAGTGCCACCAGGTCTCCCCCTCCAGGGGACATGGTCAAATATGAGGCACCAGAGTTCATGTGAAAGTCATACCCCACTCTTCACTCAACTGTGGAGAATGTTCTGTCCATTGACTAGATCTGGGTAGGGGTTTAAATTTTACCGCCTGTATTGTCCTTGGCTGGTGCCTTAGTTTGAGCGGGACCCCTGGGCCCAAATCTGCCTATCATAATGTTCTACTTTAACAATATCTCTAATAATATATTATCTTTAAAAAATTGAATGTTACAGTAAGACCCATTTCATTTCCATCAGCTGAATTTGAGCCCATACTACCTTGACTGTCAACTTGTCCAGAGTGCTTTATCTTTGGTCTCAGCTGAGCACTGCTGGAGCTGAGCTGTTCCAAGAGAGATGGACAACTGTGAGTTCTGGTGGGAATGTGAACATCTATGTGTCCTGGAAGAAAATCTCTGAGACGTATTGGGAGAACAGCAGAATTGAGAATCCCTTCCACAGGGTAACCAGTAATCTTTTATTTGGCCATTAAACTGTTCATAGAGTGTATTACTTTTACACAGTGACAGGAAATCATTGAGAAAGGTCCCTCTTGTCCAGAGATATCACAGAAAACATCTGTGTGCCTGCTGTCCTGAGGCTGATTCCTCCAAGCCCTGGGTCCCTGTCACTGGCTTGCAAGTAGCCTACAAGTTTTACATGAATTATATGTTTTGCCTCAAGCTTTGGAAGACATGTTTACTTGGGTTTTAATAATTATAGCTGGAAGATTTCCCATAGGAGGCTGATTTGTTCTGTAGCATTTGAAGGAGAAAATAACAGATGAGTAAAAACATACAAAGAATCCGAGTCTAAAGGACTAAGACACATTCATGGAGTGTAGTCCTCAGCTTGCAGAACAATGAGCAAACAGGAGGTAAAAGACATGAGCCAAAGTTAACAGCCTGAACTCCAGCCCAAGACACTGGGTTCACGTTCTTGTTACACTACTTTCTGGCAGTCAGCAAATATCCTCTCAGGGCCTTAGTTTCCTTCTTCACAAAGTTAGCTTAAATATCTTTTCTTGGTCACATATAAATAGTGAAGATTATGTGAGGGAAGTGGTAGTGACATTAACTTGGCTGTATGTTTCTGTACAGAAGACAGCAATCTTGATCCTTAGTAGCTGATTATTAAAAACCTGACATCATGCTCCTACTATGTCCAGGACCCTATGGCTGCCTCTCTTCTCTATGCTGTTTCAACATACCATGTTGGCTTCATACACATGATCAACTGAGTACAGGTTTTATATACTGCTTTTTATAAGTGTGAGTTAAGGTGGGTTAGCTCCTCATTCACCTGTCGTACATTCTTCAAATGTTTCCAAATGTAATCAGAGCATTCGACTATTAAAAAGATGGAATGATGGGGCTGGAGAAAAGGCTCGGTAGTGAAGTAAGCAGTAAAGAGGGTATATTGATCTCACAGAGGACTGGAGTTCAGTTCCCAGAACCTATGGCAGGTGGTTCACAAGCACCAGCTCCAGGCATTTGATGGCACCTTTGTCATCCGTAGGCACTCCACTCTTGTGCACATATCCCCTCCCCCTATATATGGACAGATTATACATCTTTTAAAAATCTTTTTTTTAACAAAGAAAAAAAATTGTGTAAAATTTCTTTCCAGATCTTCCATGCCATTCTATGTCCTTGGGGATATGATTGATTAGAAGTTAAGACCAGAAAAGCTTTTTTAAAAAATGCAAGATGAAATCTATGCAAAGTTCCATGAATTGTACTATCAAAGTTTGTCCTCTTGAAGTTCGGATCTAATTTTTGATTTAGGCACTTTTGTCCCCCATGAAATATTGTGTGTTATGATGTAGCAGCTAATAAGGCCTGATGTAGTGACTTTAAATTGAATTTCATTAGAAAAAATAAGAGCATAAAATATCTTCCTAATAGTCTTAATTAGGGAAAATGGAAGATCATAGTATTTCTATCTTGATGCACTAACCTAGATAATTGGGGAATATGAAATCCAAGGTGAGAAAAATAGGGAGTCTGGGAGCCAGAGGAAGATAACCTCAGAGTGTCCAGTTCCTTGAGTCTCTTCGATCAAATGATTCACCAGATGACAGGCATAGACTTGATGTAATTATTCTCTTTCATGTGGACAAGTCAGCATTGTCCAACTCTGCCCTTCATTTGCAGTGACTGCACACTGGGGAGAGGCATTGTTCTGAGCCTCACTGCTTCATAACAAGGACCACTTGTCCCGCTGATGAAGGCATTGTATGAAAACAGAACATTCATCCTCGGGCTCAGGCTAATCTCTCTGCTTTCATCCCCTGTCTCCAGTTTCTCAGAGCTCTGCCTGGGCATTTTTAAAGCGAATGCCCTTAACCTTGATATTCATGTATTCTGCTTGCCTGAAATCTCTGTTCATACCTCACGATGAAAAGTCTTATCTTTCTCTTTTATATTTCAGTCTTGTCAGGGAGGGAAATTAAGCTAGATTCTCTAATTGGGAACCACATGGGGCATGCGCATCATGATGACTGTGCCAGGACTCAATAGCTACCCAGCACTCAGTAACAGAAGGTCGCCATTTTGCAAAACCAGAGAAAATGCTATTGGGCATTTTACAGAATTGTCAATCAGGATAGAATGGACACTAATTGCTTCTCCCACAGCTGTTAGCATTTCTTTTCAGTAGCCAAGCAACCCTTAAGACAGGAGCAGACTCTGTAAGACATCTAAAGGTTTTACAGACCTAAGTACAGGCTTTCAAGGTGACATCAATGTTGATTCCTCTACTTGTTAACACAAATAAAAGGCTAAAAGTTTATGTGATCTGAAGAGAAACCAGAGTTTGGTGAACATAAATAGGGAATTAACACCTTCAGAGCAATAAAAAATTGAGACAGGAGTTTGATCCTATTAAAAGAATATAGTAATCAGATAAATAAAATTGTCATATGTCCATGATTTGGCAGAGGATTTTGTTCTGATACTATAGATTTTTCTTTTTAACATTATTTGTAGGAGGAAATGTGGCCACATTCAGACAGGTAAATATTTCAGTGGAGTGTGAAAACAAATAGTTTGAACTTTTTTCTACATTTGTTGTTATCACAAACTTAAGAAAACATGTATAAGAAACTCAGATAACTCAATAACAAAAACAAAGTAAGACAAATGCATCCAAATAAAAATGGGTAAAGACCTTAAATAACTTCTTTATTAAAAGTCATATAAACGGTTGACAGGCATACCCAAATAAAAACCATCAAACAGAAAATACAAGGAATAACAATGGCAAAAACATCACCATAACCAATAAGAAAATACAAATTCACAAGTCACAGTGGAAATATTATCTCACACCAATTAAAATGGTTAGCATTGAAATAACAACTGGTCACCAGGCATGGCAGTCCATGATTGTAAAGCTTGCACTTAGAGGCCAAGGCAGGAGTATCGCTGTAAGTTTGAAAACAGCCTGGGCTACATAAGGAGGCTATGTGTTTCCTCACAAACAATAAAAGCAACAACAAAACAAACCACAGCAGAGGACAAAGTCTAGTAAGAATAAAAACATGGGAAAAGGTATACTGTTTATAAGAATGGAAATTGGTACAGCTATTATGGAAAATAGCATGGAGGATCCATTGAGCTATCATATGACACAGAGATAGTGCTTCTGCCTATATATACAAAGCAAGATGAAATCAGTAGCTAGAAGAAATATTCTCACATTCATTGCAATAATATTCATAACAGCCCAAATATGGAAACTGTAAAAATAACTTTTATTCACCTGATGCAATTATTGTCTCAGAGGCTTACTGCCTCCATCTGATAACCTAAGCCTAGTCCTGGAAGCTTCTAGCCTCTGTACAGTATAATATAGGCCTGGAATGTTTTCAGCTTCTGAGACTTACTGCTAAATAAGTTCACCCTTTTTAATTCTTTTTTAAAAAATTTTATTAATTTATTCTTGTTACATCTCAATGGTTATCCCATCCCTTGTATCCTCCCATTCTCCCCTCCCTCCCATTTTCCCCTTATTCCCCTCCCCTATGACTGTTCCTCAGAGGGATTACCTCCCCCTGTATATGCTCATAGGGTATCAAGTCTCTTCTCAGTGACCTGCTGTCATTTCTCTGAGTGCCACCAGGTCTCTCCCTCCAGGGGACATAGTCAAATGTGAGGCACCATAGTACGTGAGAAAGTCATATCCCACTCTCCACTCAAGTGTGGAGACTGTTCTGACCATTGGCTAGATCAGGGTAGGGGTTAAAAGTTTACCGCCTGTATTGTCCTTGGCTAGTGCCTTAGTTTGAGAGGAACCCCTTGGCCCAAATCTGCCTATCATAATGTTCTACTTGTAGGTTTCTAGGACCCACTGGATCCTTCTACTTTGCTATTCTCCCATTGTTCTCTCATCTAGAGTCCCAATAGGATGTCCTCCCCTCTGTCCCAGTTTCCTGGTAAGTGAAGGCTTTCATGGGACATGCCCCTTGGGCTAGTATGCAGATATAAGTGAGTATATACCGTTTCTGGACTCTGACAGGCTGGTTCAACTCTGTTCAAACTCCTCCCCAACCTGACTGATTCAAACTGACTTCTGTCTGCTGCTAACTGAGTTGGTCTGCTTGGACTCATCCTAACTTTGGCAATATGTTCTAATCTTTTGGCTCCTTATTTTCTGGCTTGCTCTGTCTTCATCCTCGTCTATTTTGTTCTCTCTCTGCATCCTGTTTCTGTACAACTGTTCTGGCAAAACTCTCCTGTGCCCTCCCCACTCCCCCCCGTCCCCCACCTCCCGTCCCATTTCTGTGCTTCTTTCTCCTAAGATGCCTTTCTTCCCTGAATCTTCTCATGAGGATTGGTCATATCCTATTCTGTCAAATTGTTCTTTGATTGGTCACTTTGTCTGCTTCTCAATTAGACATCACTTTCAATCATAGTTGCTTTCCTTCTACAAACTAATATTACCTTTATTGTTTAGGATTAAAGGTGTGCACCAAGAAAGTATGTGCATTACAGCAGGATCTCACAGTTATAGAAGGCCTTTGGATATGAACAGAGCAGCCATGTTGCTGGATTAACATTTTTTTCTACATGAAGCAGCCAAAGTCTAAAGGTAGATAGAGAAAAAAAATTGTGGAAGATAAACAATAAAATATTATTGATCCATGGAGAAGATGGGAATTATGACATTCAAAACACCCTAGATAAAATTTGAGGATATTTTATTAGTTGAAATATATATAAATAAACTAATAGAAATAGAATAAAATGCTGGTTGCTATGGAGGATAGAGAGAAATTGTTGAACAGGGACAATTTTTATTTTAAGATAAAACAATCTCTGGGAAGCTCCTGTGTGATATGTTGCCTACATTTAACAATATCTACTATGTCTCCAAATTTGCCTAAAACAGCAGGTCTTCATTGTCCACATCTGTGATGATTTCAATGAGAATGGCTCTCATAGGCTTCTATATTTGAATGTCTAGTGGTCAGGGAGTAAACTGTTTGATAAGGATTAGAAGGATTTGGAGGTTGGCCTTGCTGGAAGAAGTGTGTTAATGGCCATGGGTTTTAAGGTTTCAAAGCTAACACCTGGCCCGTATCTCTTTGCCTGATGCTTTTGGATCAGGATGTAAAGCTCTCAGAGACTGCTCCACCAACTTTCTGCTTCACATCATGATGATCATGGACTAACACTCTAAAATAGTAAGAAGCCCCCAAATAAATGCATTCTTTAATAATAGTTACCTTGGGCCTGGTCTCTTTACTGCAATAGAACAGTAACTAAAACATTATTTTACAAAGAAAAGGGAACTAAGTAAAAAAAAATCAGATGTTCTAAGTAACTTAACTGTGAAATATATGTATATATATATACACATATATGTATATATACAATCATCAAACAGTATAGTTCAGCTTTATAAATTTTGTCAACAATACTTTAGTAAATTTAGAAAAAATGAAGTTTAAGGAAATATGAATATTACTAATATTTAAAATAAAGGCTTAAAGAAATATGTTTATAATCCATAAATAAATATAACTCTTGAGAATACATGCTCCAAATATTTGTACTAATGGGAGTATACATGAGTCATTTGTTGATATGTGATTATTGCCATAAAGTAGCAGGGTTCTCAGCCCACATTAATTACCTTTTGGTTCATGATTTTGGGTACAATTTATGTGTGTGCTTCCTGCTCCAGGTTCTTTGTAAGCTGTGGGACTGATATAGCACTGAAAGGCCAGCAGGTAGAATCTGTCTCAAGCTGACTCTCCTGGACATTCATACGACTCAGTTTTTATAATGTGCTGGTCTGAGGTCCTCAGTTGCTTGGTGGTGTTTGAAAGCTTCTCTCCTTGTCTTGCCTTGCTAGAGTGTGGCTATAACATGGTCATGTTTTACTTCAGGGAAGGTGAATAAGAGAAGAAGAAGAAGCATCGAAGTTAAAAGCAAAAATGTTTTTGTGATCTATCCTTAGAAGAGGATTTCTGTCCCTTTGTTGTGTTCTATGCAGGAGGATCAAGAAAAGTAAGAGTGATGAATAGCACAGCAGAGCACAGAGGGTAACGGAACAAGCCCAGGCTTAAGGGGAGTGGCTATTCAAGGTTATGGCTGCAAAGATACAAAGATCTTCAAGGAATACTACAGACACTGCTTACCATAGAAAACATGCTCAAAACCAGGGTGGTCACATACGCAAATTATTTTCTTTAAATTTTCAGATATAAATGTGTTGGACTTATCTGGGGTCCCCGAATATTCTTGAATTTTCTTCTTTTTAAAAAATAGTCTTTAAGACTGGAAAGATAGCTCGATGTGAAGGACTTCAGGACTCCCATTAAAAAGCCAGGTATGGTGGAAAATGCTTATAACCCCTAGCTCTGGGAATGTGAAGACAGACAGACACCCCCCCCCCCAGAGGCTTAATAGCCAGGCAGCCTGTCATATTTGATGAATCCCAGGCCTTTTCAGAGACCTTGACTCAAAAGACAAGGTGTGGCAGCACTTGAGAATTGACAATAGAAGGTTTTCTTTCATCTCTATTTATGTACACAGTCATGCATATGCGCGCGCGCGCGCGCACACACACACACACACACACACACACACACACACACACACACCCCAGTCCACATAGGTACCTGAGCACACAAGGATATGCAAACAGCAACAACAACAATAACAAAAACAACAGCAACAACGGCCACAAAAGCCTATGAATATAGAAACCACTCAGCTTGAAGACTGAACATAATCGGGCTATGTGTAAGATTAACCTGCATACCGTAGTCTTCCAGCGCTCATTCTAATGACCATGAGCAAATTTTAGTTCAAAATAAAAAAGAACCTCCAAAATCAAGAGCACCCTATGACAGAACCATTTTTGTCTGACTCATTGAAACAGACGTACAATTACCATCGGGAAAATGTGGTTGAGATTGAAGACATAGAAAGCAAAATGGACTCATCGAGGCTTTTCCAAGATAACTTCTTCCAGATGAGACCATGAACTTCAGCTATGCCTCAGAAACAACAGTGCTGGATGAATGCAACTGGAAATGCATCCACTATTATCTGATTCCAAGATAAAAATGGCAAATAGTAATGTGTGTCACAATTTCAACAATATCTGCTTGATTTTGTTGGCACACAAATGTTCTTGATATAGGTTCTCTTCATCCCCTTTGTTATAATAACACTCCTGGCACTATTCTATGGAATACTCTTAGGCCGAATAAATGAACTCACAGGCAAGAGCTGTTCTGAACTCTTGTCTCTAGATGTGAAGGTCACTGTTTGGTTCTCTTGATGGTTGCTTTCCTGGATATTTACTTCCATGTCCAGTTCAGTCTAACAAGCATTCACCAACTCCATCCACTAGGCCAGCCTTCCTTGTTGGCATGGCAACATGAGTTTTACAGATCTCATGCTCCCAAAAAGCAAACTGATTTATTCTAGGCTCTGAACTTAAGCACGACATTTTCACACAGGAGATACTTAAGCAAGATTTATTGAATGAATGAAGATTGAAAAAACAGAGTTCTTTGAACCATTTGTGATTATGGACACAGAGAAGGGAAGTCAATCTCTGTATAATGAATAAATGTATAGTGGGGGTGGGGTAGGGTGGAAGGCAACAATGCGATCCGTTATCTTGAGGTTGCTATAAATCTCGATATGTCCTCATGAGCAATCTGACTAAGTTTATCACCATTATAAATTAAGAAGATTAAACTAAAATTGTCCTTCTGAGATTCAGATTTATATTAAAGTCTGCCACTTTAAAAATAACCTTGGTGGATCAAGTTGACATCTTTGTACTAGATGGCTTGATATGCCCATGGCTTTCATCTGTGCATAATAGAATATTATCTGGTTACAACACATAATTCAATTAACACTATCCTTTACATTTCCCATCCTTTGTTGAAATGCTTGAATGTATTCTTCTTTTATCCTTGCCTCCTCATTTTCAATCTTGAAAACCACTGTCATTAATCAGTATCTTTTGAGGTTATCACTTCACATAGGCTACAACCATTCCTTTCTTATCAGTATCCACAATTCATCACCAGACTGCTTTTCTCCAAGTTATGTGTTGCCATCAATATTCTATCCTTATATATATTTAATCTCAGCCAGGAAGGTTGTATCATCTTTATTTCTGGTCAGATAAAATAAATGCTCCATTGGATATGTAAATTATACTGTAAGCCAGATGAATGCAGGGGGTTGAAAAAATAAGATCTGTATCCTTAAATCGGACAATACAGGAACAAATGAAATGTTACATGCTGGCATATTTTTAAATGCTATTTTATTTTTACATCTCCATAAATTAAGAAAAAGATGACATCCATGACTTACGATTTGCACTGGAAAATGATGTCCCTACAGAAGAGAAATCCAAAGAGCAGTGGGGCTTTCCCTCTGTGCCTGTCTCTCCAGCTGTCAAGGTCATCAGCATTAGCCTTGACTAGCTTGGGCTACAATCAGATAGATAGCTGCCAAACCCTACTTCAAAGCAGCCAAGGAAATAAAATTCCCCTACATCTTAGCCAGAAGAGATCTAATGATATTTGGTCCAACCCTTTATTTGTGTAGTCAGGGAAACCAGCAGGCTCGGGGGTGTTAGATGAAAGTGAAAGTCATCACAGTTCTCAGTAGTGCTCTATTAGAAGTCAGGTCTCTTGATTCCCATCTCAGGGCCCTTTCCACTTTATCCTGTCATCACACCATCTCTTCTGGAAATGTTGGTGCTCACCAAGTGTGTGCTCTTTGATTGAATCATAGGATTGGGTAACACATCCATTAAGACCTCAAGTAAGAATATTATAGACAGGGCTAGGAGCTTTTTTGACTGATGAAATCAAGAGGATGCTCATTTCCAAACAAGTAGAAATTGAGTATGGGCCCTCGCAGCAGCTGAGTTCCCTATAGTTAGATTTGACTATGGCATTAAGACATACTACAGTGTACCTCAAATACAAGCATACGTAGGAGAGACACGAGGCCTATGAGCTTTGAGTCCCCCAGTGTTGTTGCTCTTAGGCCTGATCTCTCAGCAATCACATCTTCTGAAGGTATTTAAGGTGATTTTAAGTGTTTAAAGAAACAAAAGTACATCATTTTCACATAGATATATCTGAATGGTACCTGGTATCTTCTCTCTCTCTCTCTCTCTCTCTCTCTCTCTCTCTCTCTCTCTCTCT
>OU015747.1:18626960-18651148 GCA_907169655.1 Acomys percivali | reverse complement strand
TATTATTATTATTATTATTATTATTATTATTATTATTATTATTATTACTTTGAGGTAGTGTCTACTTTTGGTAGATATTTTTATTTTTAATTTTTTATTTTTTTAATTTAATTTTTAAATTTATGTGCATTGGTGTAGGGTGTCAGATCTTGGAGTTACAGATAGTTGTGAGCTACCATGTGGGTGATGGGAATTGAACCTGGGACCTTTGGAAGAGCAGACAGTGCTCTTAACCACTGAGCCAACTCTCCAGCCCCTATTTTTAATTTTTAATTTGTTTCCTTTACATGTGGATAATAACCCCCTACCTTGTCTCCTCCTGGCCCTACCCTCCCATCTTTCCCCCCATCCTCCCCTCCCATAGACCTCAGAAAGGGGAAGCCCTCGTCCCCTACCATCTGACCCCAGCCTATCAAATCTCATCTAGACTGCCTGTAGCCTCTTCCTCTGTGTGCTGGTAAGGCCGCCCTGCCAGAGGGAAGTGATCAACGAGTGGGCACCAGAGTCCATGTCAGAAGTAGCCCCTACTCTCCATCCATATTATGGAACCCACATGGAGACTGTGCTGCCTATCTACTACATCTGAGCAGGGGGTCTAAGTACTTGCTAAGTCATGCATGGTCCTTGGTTGGTGCATTAGTCTCTGCAGCACAACCTCCCCTACCAACCCAGATTTTTTTGGCTCTGTTGGTCTCCTTGTGGAGCTCCTGTCCCCTTCAGGTCCTTCTACCCCCAACTCTTCTCTAAGATTCTCAGCACTCGACCCCAAAGTTTGGTCATGAGCCTTCTGCATCTGCATCTGCAGCCAATCCCTCTGCTGGGTGAACTCTTTCAGAGGACCTGCCAGGCTTCTGTCCTGTTCTTTATCTTGAACTGCTTCTGGTGTCTATTCTAGTTTCCCTTCTGAATAAAAATTAAGCATCCTCCCTAGGGTCCTCCTTGTTATTTAGCTTCTTTAGGTCTATGTATTGTAGTGTGGTTATCCTGCATTTATGTGGCTGATATCCACTTATAAGTGAGTATATACCATATGTGTCTTTCTGGGTCTGGGTTACTTCACTCAGGATGATCATTTCTAGTTCCATCCATTTGCCTGAAGATTTCAATATTTCCTTGCTTTTAATAGCTGAGTAGTATTCCATAGTGTAAATGTACCATAGTTTCTTCATCCATTCTTCAGTTGAGGGACATCTAGGTTGTTTCCAGATTCTGGCTATTATGAATAAAGCTGCTATGAACATAGTTGAGCAAATATCCTTGTTTTATGGTGGAACATCTTTCAGGTATATGCCAAGGAGAGCTATAGCTAGGTCTTGAGGTAGCGCTAGTCCCAATTTTCTGAGAAAGCACCAGATTGATATAGAGTCTCATTTTGAAGCCTGGGATAGCCTGGAATTCACTATCCAACCAGAAAGCCTTGAACTATCTTCCTACTCCAGCATCTCAAATACTGGAATTGCAAGCATGACCCCACAAGCCCAGAATATGTATTTTTAAAAATAGTTTTGAAATATCAAAAAGGAAGGATATATTTAAATTGTAAACTTCTGTAATAATGCTTAAAGTCAGAGGTGAACTGATGTGCTATTTTTCTCCTTTTATTCTGTTACAGGAGCAATGCATTCATTCATTTCTTTTTCTTTCTCTAAATTTTTGCTTGAGTCTATGGGATATAGGCTGCCTTTATAGAGATTATGTCCATAGGCTCCTTCTTCGTGATGACTCCTGGTTTAAACTAGTGACTACACCTTTATTTATTTATTTATTTATTTAATTTATTCATATTACATCTCAATTGTTAGCCCATTCCTTGTATCCTCCCATTCCTCCCTCCCTCCCGCTTCCCCCCTACTCCCCTCCCCTATGTCTGTGACTGAGGGGGACCTCCCCCCACATATATGCTCTTAGGGTATCGAGTCTCTTCTTGGTAACTTGCTATCCTTCCTCTGAGTGCCACCGTGCCTAACCCATCCAGGGGACGTGGTCAGAGATGGGGCACCAGAGTTTGTGTGAAAGTCAGATCTCCTTCTCCACTCAACAGTGGAGAATGTCCTGCCCATTGGCTAGTCTGGGTAGGGGTTCGAAGTTTACTGCCTATATTTTCCTTGGCTGGTGCCATAGTTCGAGGAGGACCCCAGGACCCAGATCTGCCTGTCATACAGTTCCTCTTGTAGGTTTCCAGGACCCTCTGGATCCTTTTATTTCCTCATTCTCCCAGGCTTCTCTCACCTAAAGTCTCAATAGGATGTCCTCTCCTCTGACCCACTTTCCTAGTGAGTAAAGTTTTTCATGGGTCGTGTCCCTTGAACTAGTGTCTCGTTATAAGTGAGTATATACCATTTAACTCTTTGTGCTTCTGGGTGAACTCACTCATTATGATAATTTCTTATTCAATCCATTTGTCCACAAATTTCGGAAATTCCTTGTTTTTAATAGCTGAGTAGTATTCCATAGTGTAAATGTACCACAGTTTCTTAGTCCATTCTTCTACTGAGGGACATTTAGGCTGTTTTCATGTTCTGGCTATTATGAATATGGCAGCTATGAACATGGTTGAGCATATATCCCTGTTGTGTGGTAGTGCATCTTCTGGGTATATTCCAAGGAGTGGAATAGCTGGGTCTTGAGGAAGCCCTATTCCCATTTTTCTGAGAAAGCGCCAGATAGATTTCCAAAGTGGTTGTACTAGTTTGCATTCCCACCAGCAATGAAGGAGTGTTCCTCTCTCTCCACATCCTCGCCAGCATGCGGTGTCAGTTGAGTTATTGATCTTAGCCATTCTGATGGGTGTAAGATGGACTCTCAGTGTCGTTTTGATTTGCATTTCTCTGATGACTAAGGAGGTTGAGCATTTCTTTAAGTGTTTCCCAGCCATTTGATATTCCTCTGTTGAGAATTCTCTGTTTAGTTCTGAGCCCCATTTCTCTATTGGGTTATTTGGTTTGGTGGCGTTTAATTAAAACAGCATGGTACTGGCACAGCCTGCACCTTTTAAAGCCTCTAAGTGGAAGCCGAAGAAAGCAAGGGTCCGTGAGAACCCTCTTCATGTAATCTGGACTTGGCATCCTCTAATCCTACGATGTCCCTTCTCTCACTTTGTCTTTGGTTTCTGAATTACTTCCTTTTGTGCCAGCTCAGCAACACGGCTCAGAAGATTGAACATATATGTTTTAACCAACACCTTAATTCTTTCCATCATGAGGCTGCTCAGAATGATCTAATCTGCCATTCAGCTGGGGAAAAAGTCACTTTAGCCACATTTTCAAAATGCATGCATCCAGACACAGCTCTGTTGGTCAAAGAGCATGTTTGCTGAAGTTAAAGGCACCTGCTACCTTGTTATCTCCTGATAATCTTCTAAATTATAACTCATCTATGGAAATGTTATCCTGGTTAAATATGTAAGAGTGTTTTTGTTATGAAATAATGACAGCAAGTCTCACCAAGCTGTCTAATAAAATACTCTTGTACTTTCAAATCCCTTGAGGTGAATGAGTGTATTAAACCTAGGGAAAATTAACTGGAAGACTTAGGGAAATTTGTAAGAATCTAGGAGGACTTTGACCTTAGATTCCTTTGAAGTCATTTCACATTCTTATTCTATTTTGAAAAAATTAAAATTGAAAGTGATACATTTCATTTATAATTCATATAAGAAAGATGCCAAAGCAGTCGACGAAGGAAATTTACTTGAAAAGAAAGGTATTTGATGCAAACTCAAGATCATCAGTAAATATAGCTTAATGGCTTTAAATTTCTTTTCACTTTTTTTTGGTTTGTTTCTCTTTTTCTTTTCCTTTTCTTTCTTTCTTTCCTTCTTCTTTTCTCTTTCTTTCTTTCTGTCTTTTTTCTTCTTTCCTTCCTTCCTTGCTTCCTTCCTTCCTTCCGTTCTTTCTTTCTTTTTTTAAACAGCAAAACTTGACTTAGGAATAGGGCATTCCTTAGGTTCAGGCAGTGGTTCAGAAAGTTTCTCCCAGCAAAGGGACATTAGAGTCCAGGAGCTAAAGAATTTCATAGCCTGCAGCTTCCAGAATTTACCTAATTTAGATATGGTTTGGCTGTTTGGCAGCCTGTGATTGGCTGCCTCTTAGAACTGTGGTTGGTTTATATCTAGTTAGTTTGTACGTTGTTAGTTTGTAGCTGATGATATAGGTAATGGAGACATGGAGTCAGCCTTGGGCCAAATGTAATTTAATAGTACATATGTATCATGCTTGTGATTCCCCAGAAATTTTTCTTTAAATAAACCAGCTCTGACTATAGAAAAACAGAGCTTCTAGTATTTTTAACACCAGCAGCAAAATGGCTAATACAATCAGCTTTCTGTTCATATATTTATTTTGTTTCTATTTTTGCCTTCCGGAGGACAGCTTTCACCCTGGCCTTTGGTCTGTCTTGTCATATTTAAATGCCACAGTTGAGTACTTTACTTAGCACAGGTAGCTTATGTCTTTAGGGCACATGTACCCCTCTTGGTAGTATGTTAGCCTAACCAGGTTATATCTAGCATTAACCCATTAGCATTGTAGAATTGCTTTTAGAGTTTCTTACACAGAGTAAACACTCTAATTTTTCTAGTCTACTTTTGGAGGAGTTTGAATAGTTTTTCCTCTTCCAAGGAAAACCAAATGCAATGACTCATCCCTTTCATCATCCAGCAGTACAGAGTCTCTTGACTTCCTGCCAAGTGTGATCACCTCAGTCCCATGATGCCAGTGTGGTTGTTATTTTGCTATGATCCCCAGTATCTCTCCACATTGGCCCCATGGATTAGGGATCTGCAGTGATTAAACTGAAAATCTCTTGTGCTTTGGTCTAGTTCTGAACTTCATTGAGACTTCCCTACCCATATTCACCCAAAAGACCATCTCTCCCAGGGTAACTTTTCTCATGTTGTTGGCTATAGAAAGTTCATGGTCTCACGGAATTCTAAAACACTTGCTATTTGAAAAGAGACAATTACCAACAGAACAACTGCTAAAATTATTAAATACAAGTTAAAATAAAAATGATCCTGGCCCAACACAAGACCCATGCCATGGAAGAAAGCCAGTCCTGACACTATTAACAATACTCTGCTATGCTCTCAGACAGAAGCCTAGCATAGTTGTCCTTTGAAAGGCCCCACACAGCAGCAGATCGAAACAGATGCTGAGACTCACAGCCAAACATTGGGCAAAGTGTAGGGAGTCTTGAGTAAAAATGGAGGAAGGATAGAAGGACTTAGAGGTGACAGGAGCTTCACAAGAAGATGAACAGAGCCAACTAAACAGGGTCCAGAAGGACTTGTAGAGTCTGAAGCACCAACCAAGGACCAAGTATGGACTGGACCCAGGGCCCCTACACAGATGCAGCCAATGGGCAACTCAGGCTTCATGTGGGTCCACTAGTAAGGTGAGCAGGGCTGTTGCTTGCTTTGGTGGGGCTGCCTTGCCAGGCCACAGGGGAAGAGGATGTGCTCAGTCCTGATGTGACTTGATGAGCTGGGGTGGGGAGTGGAGGAGTCTCCCCTTTTCTGAGGACTAATGGAGTGAGGATGGAAGAAGAGGGAGGGAAGGTGGGACTTGAAGGAGAGGAGGGTAGGGGCTACGGCCAAGATGTAAAGTGAATAAATAAAAAATTAATAAGAAAATGACCTCCAACATTTTAATTTTTCAAATGTAGACAAAGAATAATGTCCTTTGGTGTCATGCAGGTCTTGGTTCCAAGAATATTGTAAAGGATCACATCTCGTATATAATATTTGCATGTAATCTCCATAGTCTCCTGTGTATTTTGTCATACCCGAATTACTTAGAATTATTGTGTTGGTTAGTTTCCTGTCAGCTTTACACATGCTTGTCTCATCTAAGGAGAGGATATCTCAATTTGTAGGCAAGTCTGTGAGGACATTTTCTTCATTAATGTTCAGTCCAGTGTAGGTGGTACTACTCCTGGGAAGGTGGGCTTTGGTTGTTTGAGCAAGCAAGCTGTGCAAGCTGGTAAGAAGCTTTTCTCAACAATGCCTGCCTCAGTTCTTGCTTCCAGATTCCTGCCTTGAGTTCTTGCTTTGACTTACCTCAGTGATAAAATGTGACCTGAGAGCTGTAAGATGAAGTAACCCCTTTTCTTAACCCGGTTGCTTTGGGTCATGGAGTTTATCAAAGCAACAGAAACCTGATAAAGATTATACCTAGTACCATGCATATAGCATGCAAATAAAAACTATACTGTGTTGTTAAGGAAATATAGACATCTTCAGTACTTTGTAGATGTACTTTCAAACATGACTATTTGAGCCCATGGATATAGATGCTATAAATGGCGGTAAATGTTGCTGTGGAAAGATCAAGCCTGCAACTGTGTCTTTTCAAATATAATTTGGAAGTCTGACCAAAATGTCATATTCTTGCCATTGAATTACTAATGTCACTTCTTAAAAGAAGAAAAGGCTTTACCTGGGGAAGTATCATAGCTTTAATTAATTAATTAATTAATTAATTATTATTTTTTGGCTTTTCAAGACAAGGTTTCTCTGTGTAGCCCTGGCTGTCCTAGACTCACTTTGTAGACCAGGCTGGCCTTGAACTCACAGAAATCCACCTGCCTCTGCCTCCCAAGTGCTGAGATTAAAGGCGTTTGCCACCATGTCCAGCCATAGCTTTATTTTTAATATAAATTATGAGCTACCTAAATGTCCAAAAATGTTAAACTATGTTACACAGAAATATCAAGTGAATACCATGAAGCCTTTAAAATTATATTTGGAATGATTTATAAAAATATGTTAGTATTTCTGTTTTGCTTAGATTGGGTTATATGGAGCAAAACCTGAGGGGAGGGATCACATGTAGATCATTTCTTTAGGATGGAGAGTACAGAAGGTACATAGATAGCAAGGAGCTGACCCTAAAAGCCAACACCAGGACATGTTTTGTTTGGTCTGTTGGTAGACAGAAATCAACCCTACTGGGATCTTTGAAGAAACATCTTTCTCAATTATTGAAGAAGGAAGTATTTATCTATTACCCCTGGCCTCTCATTGGTCAATATTGGCCTCATTAACACATCTCCAGTTTAGGCATGGAATCATCAGGAGGGTCTTAGTCTGTAGAATTAGTTACTTTCCTTTTGTAAAGGAAGTCTGCATCAGGTGCTCTCTAAACGGCACCTTCTTGAAGCCCATCAGGAATCATGGGACTTGTGGGTTCTGCTTCCTTAATGTTAGCTATGAGATGTGGCTGAAGCAAAACATGCTCATTTCGATGTTTGACTATTGCGAGAATAAAATAAGAGCCACAGTTCCATGCTCAGTTGAATGTTGATCAATTCATGCTTCAGTAGTCTATAGAATGATGAATCTATTCCAGGTCCTATAAAATCAAAGAATATGATTGCACTCTTTCTTGTGGGGGGATATTTGTAGGGTAGAAAAAAGGTTTTGCAGCTCTGTTGGTTTGACAGACAATAAACCATTAATAGACAAAATAAATACTGTTATTAGGGCTAGGCTGGAGGTGAAAAATCAACAACCTAACGATGCTTGGGAAAGAAATTAGTTAAAGTACAGTAAATTGTCACTACTGGAGAGCTCTGGATAGGACAGCTTATTTTATTTTATTTTTTTCTTTTTAAATTTCATAAATTTTCTCTAATGGGAAAATATTTCTCTTAAAAGAAGAAAACTCATTGGCTAGATCAGAGTAAGGGTTTGATGTTTACTGCTTGTATTGTCCTTGGTTAGTACAGTAGTTTGAGCAGACATCCCTGGGCCCAGATCCACCCATCACGATGTTCTTCTTGTAGGTTTCTAGGACACTCTGGATCCTTTTATTTCCCCATTTGCCTATTATTTCTCTTACCGAGAGTCTCAGTAGGATGTCCTTACATATATCTCAAGCTCCTGGTAAGTGAAGAATTTTATGGGACATGCTTTTTGGACTAGTGTCCAATTATAAGTGAATATATACCATGTGAGTTTTTCTCACTCAGTATGATCATTTCTAGTTCCATCCATTTGTCCACAGATTTTGGGATTTCCTTCTTTTTAATAGCTGAGTAGTATTCCATAGTGTAAATGTGCCACAGTTTCTTGATCTAGCCAATGGACAGGACATTCTCCACAGTTATGTGGAGAGTGGGGACTGACTTTGACATGAACTCTGGTGCCCCATATTTGGCCACTTCCCCATGGTGGGGAGGCCTGGTGGCACTCAGAGAAAGAATAAGCAGGCTACCAAGATGAGACTTGATATCTTATGACCATATAGTGGGGGAGGAGGTCCCTCTCAGTCATAGACCTAGGGGAGGGGAATAGGGTAAAAGCAGGAGGGAGGGAGGAACGGAAGGATACAAGTGATGGCATAACAATTGAGATGTACTCTAAATAAATTTTAAAAAATAAAGTGAATATAAGCCATATTTAAAAAAAAAGCAGAAGACTCTTGGTGAAATTATTATTGAACACATTCAAAAGATTAAATCATTCCTCATAGTTACTGACTTACATTCCAGCATAATCTTGATCTTTCTGTGAGTAATTCCTACTGACTTTTCAATGCCTCCCTGGAAGTAGATGAAAGGGGTTTTCCCCTTCCGCTTCTCTTTATTTGTATGAAAATAAAATCCCTGGAAACACATTTTCAACAATGTGTACTTAGCAAGAACTTGGTGTGCATATGTTTCTGAAATGTAACTTATCCCATTTGCCACTTGCTAACAAGACTAGCCATCCATGAAGTTGACTCTTTTGGGGGTTTTGTGTCTGAGCTTTTAAATTAATGTTTTCAAAGTAAAGTCCGTTATTGCTATGTGGTAGCGTAGTTAGCTATTGTCTAAGTTCATAATAAACTGTGCATAGACTTACACTTTCAGTTTCCAAGGTGCCCACTTAATACTGTGATTGGCAACTCACCACTGCTTCCCTGTCCCTGTGACAAGGTGTCACCAGAAACACAGATCTGTAAGAAACTATCGCTTACCATCTGCTTCATACTCAGGGTCTCCGAATGGCCCCAAAAGGCGGTGGCTGTTTGCAGCACTCGGACTTTTGAATTGCATTAAATCCCAATATGAATTTTCTTTTTGGCTGACCTCTAATGAATAGCAGAGGAGACATCAAATGCCCAACAAAAGAACCTTTTGGGACAGTAGTTGCTCCCGTCCCTGATGCCAGTGTGACCAATTCAGCAATTGTGTCTTTCCTGGGGATAAAATGAACATTGTGTCAATGAAGCTAAAATCAGAGAATGATGATCTGAGAATCAGCAAGAAGGAAGACGCTGACCTTGGAGAGGTTTAAGAACGGCTTGCGAATAGCTATCCTGAACATAATTAAAGGCATTTTAACATTATAAGCCTTAAAGAATGCAAACCATCACTGCTGCACACTGGGGAGTTAAAGATATTGCTTTTATAGCTGGGGAGCTTATGGTCAGAAGTGATATGAAATATTAGAAATGTGACAGTTTTATAATAATTTTATTCTTGCTCATTGTGATCATTTTCATTTGCAGCCTTTTACCTTGGAATATGTTGAATTGCATTAAGCCACCCTCACTCCATCCTTGTCCTGTAATATTAGAGGCTGTGGTTATAAGTTGAGGAATTAGAGTGTTATAGTAGTCACAAGCAAACAGGTAATGGTGTGTATGATGCTTTTTGTTTCATGAATTAGACATTCACAGTGAATTTGTCTCCCAGTTAATAGAGCGTAGAGTGAAATATTGTCTCTTCTTTATTCTTATTTGTGTCTTTTATCCAATTCTCTTCCTTAGATGATTTTATTTTGAAAGGAAAGGCATAATTCTTTCTGTCAGACTTTTTGTGTGTGCTCTGTTTTATCCTTGCCCACATTCTTCCCAATGTTATATGTATTCTCTGTACTAATCCACCAACCACCACCCCTTTTTGGAGTTGAAAGTACAGGTCATCTTATTTACCTATTTCAATGGAGTTAACCTTTTTCAGATGAGTTAACATGAAGTCATAGAGCTCAGGAACTAATCCAACAAGCACAGGAAAGATAGCCATTGTGGAGCCCTTGCTGGTGACACCCAAGGACCCTGAGCACTTTACACATGCTCTAAAATGAAAATGAGGCTGATCTTCCTATACTAGTCATCCTCATTTCATGGAAGAATGAGCCAAGTTACACTAAGTCTAGGTAGATTATTCAAACTACCTCATGGTAGTGTGGTTTTAACGTGAAATGTTCCCATAGTTCCATGCACTTGAATGCTTGATCCTATGGCCCTCTTTGGAAAGGTTGTGGAGCTGTTGGATGGTAGAAGGTCGCTAAAGGAAAGAGTACCTTATGCACTGTGGGCTTTGCACTTTTAAAACCAGTACCACTTCCTGTTCTCTCATTTCCTGACTTGATATAATGTGTCCATCTGATCCTACACTCCTTCTGCCATGCCTTTACCATGCAGAGCTGTATTCTGTCAGAATAGTAACTTGCAATAACCCGCTTCTCTTTTAGATTGATTTGGTCAGCTGTTTTGTCACAGGAATGTGTAAACTGATCAGGATAAGTGGAATGGGGCTTCTTGATCTGAATAAACCAGACTGCTTGCCCTGACTCCTCCTCAAACTCTCATGACTGTGGAAGTCTGAGCTTGGCTAACATTTTTCCTTTCTTTTCTTTTCCTAGGGAACTCTTTGGCTGAGATTTTTCTGTTATCAGATAACTCTCATACTAAGTGCCATGTGAGTTTCTCATAGTGATTTATTGCCTTCTGTCCAGGCCTACAAGGCTGTTCAGCATCAGGTGGTGTCACACAAAACATTCTTGCCCTTAAAATATTAGAATTTTATGGGAATTAAGATAATAAAATGAAGTCCTATTAGAATTTTCTTAGTGATTGCTACCTTGAATAAAGAGCACTATTGGTTGAGACAGAGCCCAAATGGCAGTCATAAGTTTATTTAGATTTCCAAGCAATATTTGTGAGTACATTTAAGTAAAGTTAAGACTTATCAAAGAATTGTGACTATTTGAAATTTCTGATTTTCTTATTTTTTTCATTTGACAATTTCATCATGTATATAATGCATTCTGTTTGCTCTAACTACAAACCCACTGTTCTCACCCTTTCTCACTTCTGTGTCTTTTTAAAAGCTTTATGACACACTATGTTTAAATAGGGCCAGCTGCATGACCATTGGGTTGTGCTGGTTCACCAGTGGATACACAACTGAACTATCCATCAGTACCCAACAGTTTCTCAGAGGGGAGAAGACCCACATGTGTCCATTTCCCATCCAGAATTTATTGCTGACAGGTCTAGTTTAGTGCATGCCCAGTGAAAGCTCTGTGTTTATGACTACAATGACTATGGCATTCACAGAAGACAGAATTTGTCAGCCAGCTCTCTATTACGAGACTCATTCATTTCCGTTTATTCATCGACAATGTTTCTTGAGCATTAGAGAGGGTAGTATAAATGTCCTGTTGAGCACTGAACACCAGTTACTTATTCTCAGAACCCTGAGAAAGCAGAAGTCTCTACATTTACCATCATTCTATGAAGAGAAGCTTTCAGAAATTTATCAGAATAAAATCTGAGAGTAGCACTTGTTTGTGGGTATAAACATAAATATTTAGAAGGTGTGTAGCCCTATGCAAATTTAGCAAAACAGAAGAGCAAGTTCCTTTTTGGCCTGTGATCTCCTAGTCATGACAGTTCTTGTTGGCTTGTTTCTGTTTTGTTTTGTTTTATTTTGTTGCAGGTTTACAGAAGAAGGCATACATTTTTTTCTCCTATGGTTCAGATCACAAATTTCATCAGGGTCTAATAGGTTACCTTCACAGCAGTCATACCATTATTGTACCAATGGGTACATCTCCTTACCTGACTTGTAAGCCTTATAACTTGAGAGTTCCACAGCTGGATGAAGGTGTTGGTGAGTGGTCACCTTCTGGCACTGTGTATGCTAGTCAGGATGGAGGGAGGTTCCAGCTCAGTTTTAGCTAATTCGCTGTACCCTGCAACCAACGTATGTGGTGTCTTCAGCAATATGGTGTTAGCAACTCGATTTGGTGTGCAACCAAGAAAAAAGTCAACCAGTGTTATTTCTGTAGCCTTTTGGGCCTTTCTCACCAATTCATATAGAAGTATCTCACACTGAGCACTGGTATTTTTGTTTGATAACCTATGACTTCTGGGATTGGCATTATCCACTCATGTAAGGCACTTTTGTTCTAATGCTTTTAGTTAGCATATGAAGTAGTAGGTTTACATATACAAAGACATTTACATTTTGACTTTTTAAATTACAAATAAGTGACATGGTATTTCTTTAGACATGTAATTGATTAATAATATACTTGAAGGTCATGTTTTAGGTGGCCATAGCACATCATTTGTTGATGACTGGGAGATTGTTCACTTTTGATAAGAATCTTTGTATTGACAATATTTGTAATTTTTTCAGTAATGGAAAGCTTGTGTTAATGCATATATTACCATGCAAACATGTTAATATGACTGATTATATATCAAACTGAGGACTGAACCTAATCTATGTTATGCCACCTATGGTGCTTTGAATGAAAATGGCTGCCATTGGCTTATTGGGAGTGGCATTGTTGGGAGGAGGTGTGGTCTTTTTGGAGTGGGTGTGGCCTTGTTAGAGGAAGTGTGTCACTGGAGGGGTGCTTTGGGGTTTTAGAAGCTCAAGCCAGGCCCAATGTTATTCTTTCTTCCTGTTGCCTGCTAATCCAGATGGAGAACTCCCAGTCACCTCTCCAGCACCATGTTTGCCTGTGTGCCACCGTGCTTACCACCATGATGATAATGGATTGAACCGCTGAAACTGTAAGCCAGCTCTAATGAAATGTTTTCTTTTATAAGAGCTTCTGTGGTCATGGTGTCTCTTCACAGCAACAGAAACCCTAACTAAGACAGGACTTGGTACCAGGGACTGGAGTATTGCTGTGATTGGCCTGATCATGCCTTTGTTTGGAGGAGTGTGAACTTTGGGACTTTGGATTAGAAAAGTGGTTGAACAATTTAAGTTGGGTTAATTGGCCATACTTATAAGAGAATGAAGGACAGTGATGCTGGGGATGATTGGAACTGTGGAGGCCTGACTCAAGAGGTTTCAGAAGAGAAGAATATTACTATATGGATACTAGAGATACTCATATCCTAGAGATAACTATTCTGATATTTTTGGCTAAGAATGTAGTTTTTTTCTGCCTGAGGCAGAATTTGTCAGAAATTTCACTATTATCTGTAGCCAATGCAGATTGTGTGAAGGTAGACACAGTTGCTTTGAACTCATGGGCATGGCATGACCAGAGGAAAGCATTTCACAGCACTCCTCCCCATCCTCTGGATCTTACATTCTTTGTTCTCCCGTGATTTTCCCTGACCCTTGGGGAAAGAGTCGTAGTTAGAGCTGAGCACTCAGCAGTCACTTAATATCAGGTCTTTGGCCAGTTACGAGCTTTTATACTAACTAACTGCTGCCCACTGCAAGTAGAGAGACTCTGTTAATTTTGACATACTCCTTACTTTCCAAATAAGAAAAGAAAGAATTCTAGATTCTGTTATTCTTAGTTTGCTCCTCTAGAAACAGAGGTAGCCAGAGTTTGAGTTCTTCTACCAACCGGAGACCTGGCTACTCTTTACTATGCTGTGTGTGGTGGAGTTTGCATGTCTCCTTGGACAATAACTTTGATCATCGAGACCATAGCAATTGTATTTGCAATCTGACCTTTTGAGTGAAGCTGAAAGGATGTATTATTACCAACAGATGTAGCACAGTTTGTAGCCAGTGTTATTGGTGCCTAACTTTAATTCCAACACACAGGAAGTAGAGGCAGCTGGATCTCTGATCTTGATGGCAGCCTGGACTATATAGTAAATTTCATCTCGGTCAGGCTTGAACAATGGAACCTTGTCTCAAAATTAAATAAAGTTATTAAATGTTAATTTTTCAAACTTAAAATTAAAGGCCATCCCATGGTGTATGTATAATATATATCAGTTGATGGGTTATGAATAACAGGCAAGAGGTATGGCTTCTCCCACAAATATTTATGTAAATTAAGACTTGGATATATTTTGATATGTCCTAAAATTGTTCTGGTGAATTGACTAAATTCTTGACTAATTATTTGTTTGCCTAGGAGAAGTTAGGGCATTCAATAGGAAAATGCCACATATGTTTTAGTTTTCCATTGTGTTTTCTGTCACCATTTTCAGAATCAATTTGAAGCCATGGCTAAAAGCTAAACCAACACTTTATGTAGTTTGGCCAAGATAATAAGATATCTGTTTTCTGTAATGTTGATTCTTGGGCATATTGAAAATTGATTCACAGCCCCTGCTATCACCCTATTTTAGGTTTTTTTATACTAGAATGCAGCACTTTGGAAGGCAACATGGAGACAGCAGGCATTTTCAGACTGTGATTTATATTAAATTGATAAGATGTCAGGCATCTCTTCAGCTCAGAATCTGACATATTGTAGAACTGAGTTAAATAATAGTTATAGCCATTTTGTTTAAATGAATGCACCCTCCCATAGTATCTCTGTAATAAAAAGTGGTGATTTCACCAAATGTAGGCAACAATAACTGTATTTAGTTGAGAATTTCAGGACTAATACAGCCACAAGAAAATTATAGGAAATGAAGAAAGGCTAATGAAATGACTTATACTTAACCATTAGTGTTTTTGTTGTCATCTTCTGTGTGGTAGACTCCACCTTTTAACAGCATTTCTTGTTTGCTTGTCTTCTCTTGATGCTGGCGCCTCAACATGTTTTCCAGTAGTGGTACCTGGGACATAATCATGAACCTGTTGCAGATGCTTGTAAAAGACCAGACAAACCAAGAACATATTCTTTTCTATTTTCTCTGTTTTTTGTATTTTGCATGTGTGTCAGGATGAGATGTGTAGAGTTCTAACAGCCTTTTTCAAACATGAGAGTCAGAAGCATCACAAAGAAGCCAAACAGAGCACTGATGTTGCTGAGTGACTATATGAACCATAACTACATTCACGTCCTTTTTATTTGAAACATATAAACCTTTATATGAGTTTTCTATTCTTCAATTATTCTGTTTCTTGAAACCAAAATCATCCTTTGTATCTGGCATAACTTTATAAAACTGAAACTTTCCTTTCAGAGTGTAGCTTTATTAGGGCAGGGATCAAGTATTCATTTAAAATTACAGTGTCTCAAATATGATAGAAGTTTATTTCTGCCTCACACTCAGTCTGAGTTACTGTGATGGCTACTGATAGGATATGTCTTGTCATGTAAGCAGAGTCAGCCAGCACATTGATCTGCTATAGGATGCTATGGTGGCTTGAAAAAGAATGTCCCCTGTCCCATAGGCTCATACATTTGAATGTCTATTCCCTAGTTGGTGAAATGTTTGAGGAGAGTTAGGTGTGGTCTTGTTGAAGAAAGTTTGTCACTGGGGATGGGACTCGAGGTTCCTCAAGCCCATGTCAGTCACAGAGGTTCTCTTCTTTCTGCCAATAGATCAGGATATAGCTCTCAGCTACTGCTCAAATACCTGCCAGCATGTCACCATGCTGCCTGCTGTAGTAATAACAGAATAAAGTTCTGAAACTCTAAACAAGACCCTAGCTAAATGCTTTCTTTCATATGAATTGCCTTCGTCATGTTGACTCTTTCAAACAATGGGGCTGTCCTCATCTCTAAGGTTCAAGATGGCTCTCCACCACATCTGTGTCCCAGATAGCAGAAAGGAACAAAGATGGTAAGAAGACACATTCCTTTTAAAGCCATAGCCTAGAAGTCACCTTTAATCTCCAAGTTTGCTAGGGAGTCTCTACGGCTTACTTGTTTTCTTCTTTGCTCACCTCTTGGTCACATACCTCTTGGTTTAACATTGTGTTAGTTGAGACATGGACACCTGGTAACAGAATCTAAAATGACCAAACACTGATTCTTATTCTGTGCCACTATGCAGATTATTAAGAAACCAATGGGTATAAATAGATTTAAGAGATTAAAAATTGAGTTCTTGTTCCACACATATACTTCAATATATTTTTGAGTTATCTCATTCACTTTTTACAATAGCCATACCATGTAAATAAAAATCATTCCCACTCTATAGACACAGATAACAAACCCATAGAGTTTGTCTATGTTGTCTGAGGTCAAGTATTGCATTGAAACCAGAGTTCATTTCTTGATGCTTTACTCTCTGCAATCTGTGTGTGTTCGGACTGTCCACCTGAGCCCCAGGTGCTCCACCCTGACACTACATCCAAAGTCACCTTTAATCTCTTTTCAAGTTTTCTGGGGTGTCCCAAGGGCTTATTTGCTTTCTTCCTTGCTCACCTCTTGGTCACATTTTTCTTTTTTTTTGCTTCTGTTTCTGCTTCTATCTATTCCTTTAGAGCACCAGTTCAAAGACGATGCACTCATTTGTCTCTGGACCTCATCACTTCTAGTGTCAGTTATTAGTCAGTTGTTTCCCCCTGATTTTTTTTGTTTTGTGATTCTGGGCCCCTTGTTACTCTGGTGCTGTGTTACTCTTCCCTGTGACATACCAAGGGGAAGCAGTAGAATGACAATGTGAGTGCCACTGAAGGCATCTCCTGTTTGCTTTGTTCAAATGCACCTCCAGTCAATATCACTCAGGGGATGATTCTTTAGCAGATGAGTACATTGTTTCCCCAACACTTATGGGACTAGCCTCATCATGTGCCATTGACATAGCAGTCCCAACTATATAATATCTGTCTCATCATCTCCTGAAGCCCAAATTTAGCCTCACTGGGTCTTTCTGTTTTTTTTTTTCTTCTTTTTTAAAAGTTAACAGCTTTCTTTCTTAGGTTTCCCAGGCTTAGGGACAGAATCTACTTGGTGCCGTGTCTACCTTTGTAAGACGTCACAGTTCCTCATTTATGCTCATCCTCTCCTTAATGTCAATCCCTCCAGAAGACAGAAATGAATATAAAGTCAGCCTTTAACTGACTCATGCATTCACATAGCTTTGTTTGACTGGAAGAGTTTTGTGTTGCCATTTATTGAGCAACCAAGGAACTTCACAGATATTCTTTGAGTGCGGGCAACATACCAAATGAGTATCTCCAGCTGCTCTATAATGGGCACAGTCTAGAGAGCACAATGGGAGAAGGGCTCAGTGGTTGCATCCATTCATTATTTCTGGAAATGGACTTGGTGTGGCTTGACTGAATTAGTATCACACTTGCTCCCTGACAAGCTCAGAAGCTCTTCAAAGTGAAGAGTTCCCTAGTCTCAAAGTTCACTCTGAGGTACTCATGAAACAGCACACTCAGATTTGGCCAAGCTTTCAAATTAGACTGTAGCAAGGATAAGAAAACTAGATTCTTGTACTGCTGTCTCCTGAGCCCCCTACCTCCACCCTACATAGCCCAGACAAGAGAGGACAGAGTGACCCTTGAGGCTAAGGTTCTTTCTTCTCTCTGATCAGTTTTATTAGAAAGTATAACCCTTCATTTGCCTGGCCTGCCAGGCTGGCACTTTCTACAGGCATAAAATTCACTTCAGAGAAGGAAATAGAAGTAAGATCAAAGTCTTATATAATTTTCTTTCTCCAGGGGACAGAAATGCTCATCTAGCAGCCTGCTTCTCAGGAGTATTCCAAACTATGCATCCCTCATAGCCTGTGGGCTAGAAGCAGAGACAGGGACATGACGTTTCTTCCTGTAGTCACTAATGATCTCAGGGATGGCTTAGCAACTACTACTTGGAGATCCTCAGGGGTGACCATGAGCCATGGGATCCTACCAGAATTACAGAACGGCTCATGGAGGTCCTCATAGGTTGCATGGAACCAGACCACATATGAATCTGATTTGAAGTCATTATTTGGATGCAGGCAAGCAAAAGACTGTGTCTGAGCATTCCCACAGACAACATTCCCTTGAGTGTGACTGGCACTGTGAGATACCTTAATAATTGACCGATGGCATGCATCTCCAAGCCTCCCACTTGAGTCATGTTATTTTTTTATTGTATATTATGCTTTTTACAATGGTAGACTTGCAACAGGAGAGGTTGGTGGATATGATAAGTTGCTTTGAAGATTGAGTGATATTTAACATTTTGAGTAACTGCATCCTGTGGAAGTGATTTGGCTCTTCAAGGACAGGCTGTCCATGTTTAAAATGGGATGTCTGGGTCTGCCACAGGATAATTGACTGTGAAATAAGCCCCTTCAAAAGGACAATTACTCCCAGGGCCTCAAATGCAAGTCAAGTCTCCTGTGGCGGTAAGAAGGAGAGTCCTACTTGGTGTTAGTCAGGAATGAAAATGACTGCTCTTCTCTTATTTAATAAGGACTGGTGCCTGCATTATAAAATTACCACCCAGCCTGACAGAATGTAGGCATAGCTCATGTGATCAGCCAACTACAGCTCATAGTGTGACTGCATGAATAACCTCTCCATCTCTCCATCTGTCTACTCATTTGTTCATCTATTCGTTTGTTTATTCATCCCGGCATGAATTGTCCAAAAAATTAGCCTAAGAACCTACTTTGTGCCACAGCAATAGACAGGTAGTAGAAATAAACATAAAGTATGTTCATTAGGCATGTGATTAAGTAGGAGAGAAGAGATATGGCTTCTATTAAATATACACTATACTATAGTGTACTACTCTGTCCTGTGCTATGCTATACTGTACTATGGTCTTGAAATGATTCATCCAAGAAATCTTCACCACTCTGTATAATTAGTATGATGTCCATTTCACAGAGGATGAAACTGAGACATAGGGCAGTGAAGGATGTAAGGAGCGATCTGAGTTTCCATCTCAGGTGAAACGCAAGTGCCTTTGCCACCTTGACTGTGTGCTGAAGATAAACTTAGCTAAGATGGAGTCAAGAACTGACCCAGATTTGGTTTCCACACATTCCCACATCTCAAAAGCCTCCCTACATATTGGGCCATTTTTTCTTTCTTTCTTTTTAATGGAGAAATTAGTTCCCTTTTCTTTTTCTTTTTTTAAACCAATCAAGGATTCTGAAAGCTGGATTTTAGAGATAGGAACATACTTAAACCACATCTAATTAGACACATATTCCCAATGACAGTCTGCCAATGCCCAAACTTGAGACAGTGTATTGAAGAAACCCCACTAGAAATGTAAACCATTGCTTGACCTAAAACTGTAGCTGATATTTAAAACACTAAATTAATTCAGAAAACCCCATGGATGGCTCCATGATTCAGCCTAGCATGGTAGAAAATGACAACTGTAGGCCAGCCTTCTGAGCCCAGGGATGCCTTTTCTTTATCAGTGTTTCATTGCTCTTTACAGATAAGTGCTCTTATCAGCCATAAGGCAGTTTTCTTAAAACACACAGATATTCAAACATACCACAGTCTCTCTCTCTCTCTCTCTCTCTCTCTCTCTCTCTCTCTCTCTCTCTCTCTCTCTCTTTCTCTCTGTCTCTGTCTCTCTCTCCCTCTCTCTCTGACTCTCTCTCTCTCTCACACACAGTAGTAAAGATATAATGTTTTTCTTACCAACAAAATCTTTGATTCATACTTCGTTCATCATGTGAGTTAAATCTTGGTTTTTAAATTTTATTTCAGTTTTTCTGACTAATGACTTTAATCTTTCCTACACACATGAAAGTCAAGTAAAACGTCGTAAACCATCACTTTCATCATCCACTCTAATATTGCAATAGCTTTTCTGGATATCATGACTTGACTCAATCACACCTGCACATTTTTGCCTTTCAAGATGGAGAGGTTAAAAATTTGCAAACTATGTTGAACCTGCATTTTCATTAATGGGGATCTTGCGTGGAGCTGTGCTCCACTGATTTGTGCAATGTTTGGGCAGTATCTGTTGAGAGGAAGCTGTGTTTCTGCCTTTTTTGAAGAAGACATGTGTGGGTGGGCGTTTGTGTTACCCTATTTTGTTGTCTACCATTATTGTCCTACTACAAAGGCTTCTTAATCCTGGCAGAGCTCCAGGGTTCTTAGATGCCATGGTTTGGCTGGTGTTTTGCTTTGATGTTGATTCCAAAGTTGGTCATGGAGGGGCAGCTTAGGATATTTTCATTAACAAGCTGTAGTAAGACAAAAGGTGTTCACTTTCTCTACCCTACTTTTTTTCTGATTGAAATACCTAGTTTCTTGATTGAACTCCAACTCATCTGAAATCTTAAAGACAGTCAGAGTTGGTTCTTGGCTCCACCTCATTAAAAATAATCTTAATAACTTCAGACTTGCCCCTTTCAATTTTTTTCTCAGTGGTTCCCTATCTCTGTCTTTTCAGTCACTGTCTCACTATCTCTGTTTGAGGTGTTCTTTGCTTCTTCCTTCAAGCCTCAGCCCCAATACCCTTTGCTTTGTTTTATCATAGTTTTTGAGGAAATTGAGACATTTGTTCCTTAGGTGCATTCATTCCTGGTGCTTTAATTATGGAGTAACCAGAGACACTGACATAAATGGATATCCTTTGCCTTGGAGGGGGAGGCACTCAACCTAGGGAAGGAGATGAGTGAGTGAGTACATGAACTCTTGAGGCGGAGGACTCCATCAGTATGTTGCTCCTTCCCTGGAAGGTTGGCACAGTATTGGTATTAATCAACATCTGGTAATGTGGTTTGATGTGAGATATGAGCATAAAACTAGGAATAGGGAAATTCACAGGGCTGCACTTGATGTCATGAAAAAGGCATTGTCAGTTCCCCTTTATGGATTCAAAGCCCATGTTGCATTTTACTTGCTCTAGGATAATGGTTTGCTACCACTTTGATCGCCTTTGAAAGCCTCTGTGATTTCCATGGAAAGAAAATATGCTGATTCCTTCCTTCTTATAATTCAACACTGCTTGCATTAATTTCCTTCAGAGGACACCCCCACCAACCCAAGTTCCTTGTGAACATTTAAAATTTTTCTTTATTATGTGCAGGATTAGCACTTCCACACTGAAAGGAAAAAATATTAGTAAACTGGCATTTTTATGTACCATTGGGTTTGGTGACATTAAGTGCACACTTACAAAAGGTTTAGGTCAAATTTGTATTAAAGCAAACCAACAAGGAAGAAATCATTTTAATTCCCCAGCCTGCCTGCCTCAGAACATGGTACTTGTAAGAGCCAGCCACTGCCATGCACATGTACAAGTTGGGGTGACTAATAGGCTCATTTCTTTAGGATTTCCACCTGTGCAGAATTAAGGAGCTGTAGCACTCAAAACCTGCTTTTCCTGAGCCATTTTCTTTATTAATTGTTGCACAGCCTCATCTTTCCCCATCAATGGAATGCCAACCTAGCATCCATTGTATTTGGTAAGAGCTCTCCACCTACTCCCATCACTGCTAACCAGATTGGGTTAACTCTTACACTCCTGATAATAAGGCCGGCTCATTTTCAGTGCTCTCATTTCCTCACCTTCCTTCAACTTGACATGCCTCCTAGGAATGGCATATATCTATCTCTAACTCAAGTTTTCATTTTAACATCAAACTCAGCTCATGTCCTCATGGTTCTGTCCTCTGGAGTTTAGGTTTTCCCTTCTTGCTTAGACAGCTTCTAGAATTTAAAGTTGGTCATTACTTTTCTACTTAGAAATACAAAATGGGGAAAGTGTATGTTTCAAGAGACACATTGAATCCTTAATCCCTACTATCTGAGCCCCTTATTGAGAAGTAGGGTCTTGGTATAAAAGTAATCAAGTTAAAATCGGGCTACACTCAATGTTCCCAGTTCCTAATCTAATACAACTGGCTTCTTCATAAGAAGAGAGAAGGGAAGCAAGAAGAGATGCCATACTGGTACAGAGGATTGATGACTGGTCATGGGGACCAAGAGTAGAGCCCTTCTTCAGATGGCATAGCATACCTGAGGACAAACTGAAGAGCTCATACCCACAGGTTTGGAAGGGCGTTTGGTTCTGTGATAACCTCATCTTTAGGTTTCTAGCTTGAAGAATGGTGAGAGGAAATTTTTACTCTTTTGAGCACTCTGTTCGTAAAATTTGTACCTGTAATAAAAAAATAATGTAGAAGCTTAAACAAAATGTGGCCTATGTCTGGCCATTGAAGTTAAGAGAAGCAGAGCTATGAGTGTACTGTGGATCTGTTATTTGTTACTTCACAGGTGAGGTAGCAGAGGCGGGACCTCAAAGCATTGACCAAAGCGAGTCAGCTATTAGGAAAAAGAGCTCTCTCTCCCTCCTTCACTCCCTCCCCCGTTCTCATCCTTTTGCACCCTGTATTATACCCTGTTTTCCTGGCATATGGACAAAAAGTCTTGTGATATTTCGCATTTTCATCCTTGCTGCTGTTTATATCTAGACGATTGTACATCTGAATTCAGGATTGAAATCAAGTCCCTCACCTTGGATTATCTTAAAGAAACAGGTGGCCTGCTGACCGAGGCACACAGGTGAAGGGACACACTGACACATTATTTAACTCACTCTGTTTCCACCGACATTACTGTAGTTCAAATCATGGTGTTTTCTCAACACAGCCATGCACCAGCCTCCTGTAGGTGAGTCCTTTCCCTTGCTCAAGCCATCCTCTTCTAAGATTAGCCAGACTAAATAAACATTTGACTCCCATCAACAGCTTTATCTAGAGCCTCAACAAAACACAAAGAGCACTAAGCTGGAACCACAATGTCTTACAAGCCCTCTGACTTCCATTTCTCATGTTTTATTATTATCCTTGTTTATTATCCTACAGTTTCATATTCCCCCCCTCCTTTGAATCCATCAAGAACACTCTCAGTGCTCTTTCTGCCAGCTTCTTCATAAGCTAAAGCATTCAGGTGGCAGCGCAAACAATTCCTCTTCCAGATAACCTACCTGAAGTAAAGGTGTCCCTGCATTCACTCTACTGGGGTGTAGTTTTGTTTTCATTATAGACTTTGCTAATATTTTTAAATCAGGTCTTTATTTATTGTTTGTCTTTTTTTTTTACAAGTCCCAGAGATTCAGGAGGAAGGAATCATTGTATTTTCTTTTGTATTGAATTTCCAACTCACAGTTCACTGTCTGGTACAGAACTGATGCTAAGTGTTAGTTTAATGAACACCGACTTAGGAATAACAGGCTTTCCTGAGTTTGCTGTGCATTCAGGTGCTTGTCTGAGGTGAGCATCAGTAATGTTGTTCTCTGCATTCCAGTGAACTAGAAATGTATCTCATTGTAGAGATGAGACACTGAGGGGGAAAAGTGCCACTATAAGGCATACTCAAGGTCACACAGTTGGGTTGTGTCAGAGGCAGGACTCAAAGCCAGGGGTGTAGATGACAGTGTTGTCCTGTGACATTATAGTCCCTGCTCACAGAATGAACACAAAATCAAGTAGCCTCTTCTGTAGTAGACGGTGACAGTGTCAGAAAGCAAGTATGCATTATGAAGACAATGGCTGTTTCTGTTTTATGGGCGTTGACCAGCTCAGTTCTCAAATGACTCAGTGGCTTAGTATATATAGAATGGCCCTATGCTGGCCAGTCTCATTGGCGTCAAGGGATTTCTTCTGGCATCATTTACTTTGGTGCTTTATGGGTTGGGGAACATGATCTGGACAAGTCAATGGGTCCCAGGATAGGAGAGAATTCTTAGAAACAAAGGGGTCGTGACAGCATTGTTGCATACTTCTCCTCCTCCTCCTATGCCTCTGGTTAATTTCTACTTCTGTATTAGCAGAGCTGGCTGGGACACAGGCTCCATTTAGCAAAACGATGAAACACAAACGTTTATTGAAACTGTGTTTCGAATCAACAGGGTTTTCCTCAGATTGAGTTGCCGCCAATTATCCTCCATGCAATTATGGTGATCCCAGAAGCAAGCAGATGGGGAAGAGTTTTGTTTTCAAATGGAGGAGAAACCAATATGTAGGAAGAAAAGGCAGCTTGTTCATTTGAACAGACTCCAGGTGGCTGGTTGCCAACAGGCAGAGAGCTGGGGAGGCAGGTCTGGCCCAGGCTCAGTCTGACTGCCCACAGACCGGAGCAGCCACTGAGACAAGGCAGGGGCTTGCTCGTCTCCTCTGCCCTTAGCCATACTTGCTGTGGGAGTGGAGGCAGAATGAGCAACAACCCTGGAGGCCCTGTGAGGTCAGAGTTCTGATCTAGATACCATTGTATCTTGAGTCCTGTTACTCTGTTGTTGTTCAAGAGTGAAATGCTGGTATGTTTTGTTAGAGAAGAAAACTCAAGAAGAGACAAAACCCTAAACCATAGGC
>OU015747.1:18581172-18626950 GCA_907169655.1 Acomys percivali | reverse complement strand
GACTTTTTTGTACAGCCTTGATCATTTTGGAATTTTGCAAAAATCTAAACTGTACTTCCATTTCTTAAGAAGCATATTGCACCAAACTTCTTGTTAGATGCTTCTTTTGAGCTTACTCATCACAAAGAAACAGAGAACAGTGCTGTGGTTGGCATAATCATTCCACTTTTGGTTTTCAGTCATAATTACATTGTTTACCTAGGGTTCAAGGAATCACATTCAAGAGGTGCCAGGTATGCTAGCAAATGCACTAATCCTACAATTCAGGAAGCAGAAACAAGATCATGAATTCAAGTCTAGCATATACTTGTCTAATGGTTGGGGCATAGTGGAATGATGGAGTGCATGCCTAGATGGCTGAGGTCCTTAGTTTGAGTGCCAGAACTAAAAAGAAAGACAGCCAATAGTGACATTCTATGGATATCAGTCTTTAGAAGGGACTTGTTCCCCTTTTGACAATAAGACAACATTATTGGACTAAAAAATCTAAGGCACAGGGAATGAAGGAATGATACTTGCTTGTACGCAGTAAATTAATTATGGCAGGAAAGGTATAATTAAAATAGGAAAATCTCTATGCGAAAATCAGCCTATCTCATAAGCCAAATGAAAGTGTTTAAATTTTAGTTTACCACCTATGCCGTAGATAGTGATTTGCCATCATCTCTCAGAAAGATTAACCATTTCCCTCTAGAAAAAAAAATAGGTTAAATGTTTATATAGTTTCAAAGTCAACCCCTGTCTGGTCACATGTAAGCATATAATGTTGATAGGATTACATTATCTCTCTGAGATTTTGCTTCATTTCTCCTGGTTAAGACAATACTTTGCCAGTTTGCAATGACATTTCCTCATAGATCCTGAAACAGACTTTTGTGGTCAGAGGAGAAGATGACAAGATAGGTTGTAGGTTTCTTAAGAAGCTCATTGACTCTGTATTCACCAACATGAGATTGCTAGAGCTCAGATGCTGGTGTCATGTGGTCTCAATTGTGTCCTTCTTCCCAGAGGGGAACAGTGGAGACACCCAGGTTACACAAAATGGACTCTAGCCATAGACAAGGATGTATCATGTATGATCTGACTATGGGAAGGGAGAATGCCCAGGGAACCTTTCAGAGGCAGGAAAGTGTTTTGGAAATGCTACAAAAAGACAATGATATTGCTCTTGGTTTAATAGGTGATCTGCCCCATGAAATAAAGCTGCAGGGCCACGTTTGTCTTGGCTAATAATGTCAGGGGAATGAGGAGGCTTAACTGTAATGACAGTAATAACCGTGTCGTGTAACTGCAGAGGCAGGATTTCCATCTGCAGCCTCAGAGTATATGACCTTTGTTAAGCTTCTACCTGTTGACATTTTTTTCCAAAGCAAAATTGGTTTGTCTGTTCTGTTCAGGCAAGGAAGGCTCAAATAGTACATTTTCCATGGTTGAGTCAAGCTATTGTGGGTAGTGATTTAGTGTCACAGATATACTATTGGATTCAATTAGATTTTCAGAGAAAGGAAGTTGGGCATTAGCAAACACATTGTTCCTTTGACAGAGTTAGGAGTTTAAAGCTACACTTTAAAAATTCCTTTAGCTTATTTCTTCTCATCTTTTAAAACAATTCATGAAACCCAAAAATCACACCTATATTTTCCACTTTCTTGACCTCCCTTGATTGAGTTAGGCACTGCATACTCTTCAAATATACTTGTCAGATTTGCCAAATGTTTTATAGTGAGTTCATTCCCACATCTTGCCTCTGTTGCTGGCTTGTGAGTTCTCTGTAGAGGCCAAGTCTTACTCATCTTTGGACAACTATCTATAAAATCTGGTTAATGCACCGTATTTACTATAAGTAAATATCTACCTGACATAGTTTGCATTTCTAAATGATATGGCAATCCTCTCTGAAGGATTCTGTCCTCTGAAAACACAGTGCTGCCTGTTCCATATCTTTGACTAATCAAATGCTGCTTATAGAATCAGCTGTATGATTGTAGACAATTTTGACTGGTTTTACTCAGCTACACATATGTATTACAAATTATAATGCCCATGATGTATAATAGTGCATAGAATCCTCTCTGTGTTCTCTGGCCTCAAGAAAAGATGATGATATTAGAATAATTTCTGATGACATGCATATTTACATCGTACTCTCTAATGACTTTCCTGTGTATGTATGTCTCATTTTCTACATTGATGTTTCATTTTCCCACATTGATGTCTTCTGCTGCTACAAGGCGAAGAGAGTAAAATTCTGCATGCTCACTTTATATAAAAACAGAACGGTCATCAGAGAACTTAAATGGTTCTAGCTCTCATGTAGCTTAATGGTATTGATAAAGATGGTGCTAATGTTGATGATTTCGGTGGTAGTGGTGATGATGGTCTGGGTAGTGGCAATGTCAATAATAACTAGTCATTCTTGCAGGGAGGATCTCCTAGCATCATGATTTTTTAAAATATAGTTTATTAATTTATTCATATTACATCTCAATTGTTATCCCATCCCTTGTATCCTTCCATTCCTCCCTCCTTCCCATTTTCCCCTTACTCCCTTCCCCTATGACTGTGACTGAGGGGGAACCTCTTCCCCCTGTATGCACTCATAGGGTATCAAGTCTCTTCTTCGTAGCCTGCTATCCTTCCTCTGAGTGCCACCAGGCCTCCCCATCCAGGGGACTTGGTCAAATATGGGGCACCAGAGTTTGTGTGAAAGTCAGACCCCACTCTCCACTCAACTGTGAAGAATGTCCTGTCCATTGGGTAGATCTGGATAGTGGTTTGAAGTTTACCTCATGTATTGTCCTTGGCTGGTGCCGTAGTTTGAGCAGGACCCCTGGGCCCAGATCTACTTGTAGGTTTCTAGGACCCTCTGGGTCCTTCTATTTCCCCGTTATCCCTTGATTCTCTCACCTAGAGTCCCAATAAGTCCCCTCTGTACATAACAAGAAGATTTGCTAAACCATGTTTACAGTAGCCTTATTCGTAATAGCCAGATCCTGGAAACAGCCTAAGTATCCCTCAGTAGAAGAATGGATAAAGAAACTGTGGTACATTCACACTATGGAATACTACTCAGCTACTAAAAACAAGGAATTCCCAAAATTTGTGGACACATGGATTGAACTAGAAATGATCATAATGAGTGAGTTAACCCAGAAGCAGAGTCAAATGATATATTCTCACTTATATGTGGACACTAGCCCAAGGGGCATGTCCCAAGAAAGTTTTCACATCATGATGTTTTCGTGGATATTTTTTTCAGTAAGTGAACTTCTTGTGGGGAAGACCTTGATAATTTCTTCTCTCTCTCCAGTTTGTCATCAGCCCCTGAGCTGGTTTAAGCTTCTCATTACTATTCTGATATGACAGTGAACACTCCAGCAGGGGGATCTGCCAAAACGCCAGCCGTAATATGACAGTGACTATTTGACAATCCAATTCTTATGCTTATTTCTAACCACAAAAACAGCTACGACATCATGGGCCATTGCACAGAGAGAAAGAAGAAAGCCAGTGAAAGATAGGAAACAGCAGGGCCGCAGCAGGAAGCTGCAGTGCTGTGAAGTATCTGAATGTGATGCCTTCAATCAGCGCTCTCAGAGATCTTGCTGATGGAGTTCCCGTGTCACCAGCAGAATTCTGTACTATTCTAACACCAGACACTTAAACCTTTGCTCCAAATTAGATCAGATTTACTCAAGCAGAGCCAGAGTTAATGTATAAAGTTCTCCCTAGGGTAGCCTTCATTTTGGACTGAATGACTTATCACCTTGGAAAAATTTTCCGTCATTCATGAGTAGGCAGGTTTTGAGAGACTTGGAAGGGTAGGCGCTGGCAAGGTCCTTAAAAGTGTTATTACAAGGAAACACAATGTAGAATGACTGGATAAACTCCCCCTTGTTCATTTCCAGTTGCGGTTATGCTTTGTTATCCAACTGTCTCTTAGTTTGTGACCTGTAAAAGTGCAAACTTAGATTTGCCCTCCAGGGTTCTTTCAGCTCTGAGGTTATTGGATCATGGGATTTTGCTTTCATTATTACCTATTCACTTTTCCATCAAAAACTTAAGACTCTTTTTTTTTTTTGCTTGTCATTAATTTTATTTGAAAATTATTATATTATAGAAGAAATACTGAAAATTGTCTTTCCTTCTCCTGTATTTATCTCCCTTCTACTCTGTATCTGTCACTGACCATGCATCCATCTGTCAGCTTACATAAGAGCTTCTGTGATAACCTTGTACATGTATCTCTGGAAGGCGAGAAGTTAGGTCACTGTCCACACCTTCTGCATATTCTTTTCAGTTTTAAACTAGGAAGGTGTTACAGTCTGAATCTGAAATGTCCTTGACAGGTGCATCATTTGAATACTTTGTCCTCCAGTTAGTTGTTTATTATCTTAAGTTAAAACAAAAATTCTCTGACAATTTTAAACACAAATATAGTATTTTTTTTAGCAAGTCCACCACTGTTCTCTCTCTTCATCTCTTCCTTTACTATACCACACCAATCCCTCTTCCCCATTTAATGTGCTCTTTCTGAAAATCACTGAACCTGCTTAGTGCTTGCAGTACAGAACTGGGGGTAGAGTTACCCACCGAAACAGGGGAAACATATTCAGACACACCTGCAGGCAAAAACACCATTGAACATAAAACAAAACAAAACAAAAAACAACATCATCTGAAGATTTGACCCTTCCTTCTCTCAGGAGCAATCAGTTTCCCACAGCTCCTCAGATGCTCAGGATTCCCTTTCATGTCCATACATAATATTTTGGTTGGCTTGCTTCTGTTCAGGTCTCCTGGACATTGTCACAGGCACTGTGAATGCATGAATGCAACATCTCTGTCATATCTGGAAAGTTCTATTTGGTAGCAGTCTATCACTACCCCTGGCTCTTACTATCTGTCTGCTTTTTCTTCCTTAATGATCCTTGAGTTCTAGAGAGGTATACATGCCTTACTTAGGGCATGTCTCTTATTCTCTGCATTTTGACTAGTGGTGAATCTCTGCATGAGTTACTACCTTAGAAAAAGCCCCTCTGATGAAGAATGAATATTCCACTAATCTGTGAGTAAAGACAATTATTTAAGGTCAGCTTCATCCTGTGTTCATTTAGCAGAACAGTAATAGTCTGATATGCCTTAAGACTGATAGTTTGCTTCCTTATTATATATAAGTTACACATCCATGGATTTTTTTTTAGCTCACTAGGTGGTACCAGACCTGAGTTATGCCTAATTGTACAGGCTTTAAATCTAATGAGAAAGCCGTTGGATACTCCCATAATATTCATGCCACTATTGCACCAGTGAACCTCAGTTTCCAGGTCATTTAATACTGTAGCTGGCAGAGTTCACGGTTGTATTGGTTACTATTTGTGGTGGTTTGAATAAGAATGTCCCCAGAGACTCATGTGTTTGGATAGTCGTCCATAGGAAACAGCACTCTTATGAGGTGTGGCTTTTTGAAGTAGGTATGACTTTTTTGGAGGATGTGTGTCACTGTGGAAGTGGGCTCTGAGGTCTCATATGTTCAAGCTAGGCCTGGTGTCACACATAGTCTTATTTTGCTACCTACAGATCAAGATGTAGAACTCTTCACGACCATGTCTGCCTGCGTGCCACCATGCTTCTCACCATGATGATAATGGACTAAACCTCTGAAACTGTAAGCCAGCCCCAATCAAAGGTTTTCATTTGTAAGAGTTGCCATGATCATGGTGTCTGTTCACAGCAATAAAAACCTAACTAATACGCGTTTCTCCTCAGTAGCTTATGTAGCCACTATATACTTTCTAGCACTACAGAGTTAGCCAGCAGGAACGGGACTTGTAGGTCAGTATTAGCTTGATATCTCCTCTGATTCAAATACGTGATGCAGTAAAATTTGTGATCAAGTTCTGACTGGAAACTAGGAGCAAATGACAGCAGCCTGTGTTCTTTTAGGGATCTTCATTGATCAACAATCTGAAGGGAAGTAACCATTACTTTTTATTTACTTTTTATTACTTTTTATTATTATTTTATGCGATAGCCTGAGGCACCTAGGAGAGCCATTGTTGCCCACATAGAGTAACTTCATTTAAACTCCTCTTACATTTGTATATGCATATATGGTAGAGAGCTTCTCAATAGAAGGTTTCCATATGGCTTTTTCAAGGTCTTCGGTCTTAGTTATCCTTTTTGAATCCCCCACTCACTTGACCTTTCCTGCAGTGTTGTTTTCATTTCCCCTTTTATTTTCCTTTTGCTTTGCTATGACCCCTTCTTGAAGTCCCTACATACCCACTTTTGGGTTTTCTGAAATCTGTAAGTACTCTATTTAAAAAAATACGCATCTAACATGTCTCCATCAAAGTCCACCTCTCAGAGCTCAGCTTCTGTGGAAGAGGAGGCAGAAGGAGTTGGGAACAGAGGGGAAAAGGTACCAGAAGAACAAGGCCCTCTAAGAAAGGTCATAGAAATTTGCCTAGAGTAAAACAGCCATCATAAGGCCTGCACAGGCCTGCACTATGCACTCTGATATATGCTATAGATTTTAGTTTAGTACTTTTATGAGACTCTGATTCTTGTGTCTGCTCTTGGAGTACTTTTATTTTTCTGTTGGCTTGACTAGTTCAACTTTGGTATTATTGTTTTCATCTTATCTTATTATATTCTATCTTGTTATGTTTTGTTGCTATCTTTTAGAAATCTGTTCTTTTCTAATGAGAGACAGAAAGAGAGTGGATACAGATGGGAGACTGGCGGAAGAAGAACTGGAAAGATTAGAGGGAGCAGAAACTATATTGTATTGTATGAGAAAATAATATATAGTTAATAAAAAAGGAAAATAAAAAACAAAGGCATGTATATAAAAAGTCAAAGCTAGGATAAACATATGAGACAGATCATGCACTATTTGTCTTTCTGGGTCAAATATTTATTTTTTTGCCCTTTTGGATGTGTGTTTGGGCATATTTGTTCATGTTTCTATAAAAGTCATAAGAGGGTGTCGGATACCCTGTAGCTAGAATTACAGGCAATTGTGTAATACCGGTCATAGATGCTGGAAATTACATTCCACTATTTTGTCAAAAGGGACAAGCACCTATAACCACAGAGCTATCTCCGCAGCCACGGGAGTGCTTATTTTTAAGGCTGTGGAGTCTTTAAAAAGGGATGTGCTGAGGTGGGTTGGTAGGAGGGGTTCCCCTTTTCTGAGGAGAGGGGGAAGGGGTGATAGGGGGAAGAGGTAGAAAGGAAAAAACTGGAAGTAGAGAGGGAGGGGGCTACGATTGGGATATAAAGTGTATTACTAATGGCAGGTCTATGAGAATTACACTTGTGCCTGGTGCTTAGCTCCAACCTACTATCTGCTCTGCTGGGAGGGAAGAGCCTCCACTACAAGATGATCTTGTTTGCTTGAGTTCCACCGTCACTTCCCTAGTCTGATGAACCGAAGTCCCTTAGAAACTGTGAGCCAAAGAACACTCTCCTTCCCTTGAGTTGTTTCTGTGAGATGTCTTGTTGCAGGGTGAGAAAAGTAACTATGAAAAGTTTTAATATGGTCTATTAGTTACCTTGGTAACTTTAAATAATATGCCTAGACTTTCATTTATTACCGTATCAACTTTAGTAAGGTAGGAGGATCTTGTTTATAATGCTATTGTGAGAAAATTGCTTGTGCTAAAGTCATTTTAGAAAAAGATGAAATCTAGTCTTTGTACTATAGGTCACTATATCCATGAAAAGTACCTGTCATGAGAGTGGCAATAAAAACTTTGAGAATAAGACAGATTGGAAACCAATATCTTAGAAGGTTTGGTTAAGTTAAAAACTGATAAACTCAGGACAAAAAAATCGACATGATAAACAGTAATTGAGAAAATCACTCAGTTAAAAAAGAAACAGTATCCAACAATTAGCCGAATTAGCACCTCTATTGATTCTGGGAAGTATTTTCTCCCATTTAACCTACTCAGATCAATTAGCTTGGCATCTGCCTGCAACTTCATATATCAATATAACTGTTTTCTCCCCAGCTAACTGCTACTCAGGAGATAATGGGAGGGGTGGACCATTTCACAAGACAATAACATGGTTCTTGGTGAAATAAATTGAGACACTGAAGGAATCAGATTTATTTCCAAAGAAAATGGAACATCTCTTCCATGGTACCTCAGACTCAAGTAGTTAAACAATTATGGTTATTTTTGGACACAGAGTTAATTACTTTGAAAAGTCTGCCATACTGCCATTGACAAATACTACTCTTAAACTACCAGAAATAACAAGGCCGTCACTCAGAGCAGCTAAAATGGCCACATTTGACATTTCTTATTGCAGGAATTATGCTCTTCCTGCAAAGTTACTTGATCTTTCTAATCTTAATTGAGCCTTAACAGGGCTGGCTTCAGAATTTACCCAGAGGTGGGGACCAAGCACCCCACTATTTTCCTTGTTAAGCCCTGTGAATATTCTGCAAGTGACTGTTCCCTTCCATTAGCTGTCAAGTGCCTTTCTCTCCGTCCCGAACCCCTTGATTTTCAATTATATTTAGAAGCTAGGCTGGCCCTGGATGTCAAAGAATGCCATCATAATGATCAATTTCTGAGCTGAAATTTGCTTTGCTTTCTTCAAGTTCTAGCTTTCTGCTTGATGTGGAAGATCAGAGTGAGGGCCGCTGGGAGTACAGGTGCTATGGATACCAGATTTACACAGCCGTAGAAGAATGTCTCTGGGTAATAGTCAATGTCAATGAAAATGCTGGCAAAATATAGTTATGTGTAAAAGGGCAGGCAACACAAATAATCTGAGAATTTAAACAGATTTGAAATTGCTGAGATGGGTCAGCAGCATCAAAGAGAACAAGATTAGAAAAAAACACACTGTACATATCTTGGACTTTGCTTCCTTGGTGTCTTTTATTCAATACGTCTTTCATAGGCTGTAAAAACTGAACTTTACTACTAGAGGAATGGTTGGGGCTGAAGAGTGCTGAGAATCCTTGCAAGTGTGGTTCCACATCTGCTGTCTCACAGACTCCAGCACCTCCAATTGTAGGGTATCTGTTGCTCTCTTCTGGGCTCTGTGGACAGCTGCACTCCTGTGGCCAGACACTCAAAATAAATAAAACACATATTTCAATTTTTTATGAAAATTAAGAAACTTTAAATAATTAAAGGGGTATTGCAGATTTAGAAGTCTGAGGCCATATCTGTACCCATTTCTACTTAGTATTTTATCTCTCCTCTCCACATTTCTCTTTGCTTTTGTGTTTCATATTTTTTAAAAAGGTTATAGTTATGGTTTTTTTTTTGGCCTGAGAGTGACAAAATCATGGATTCTATGGCTTGAATGTATCCTAACCAGAATTCAGGTGTTTATGGCTTGAAGGGGTGATGAGCTCATGAGGGGTCTTCCCTCAATAATAGGATGAGGGCTTTATAAAAGAGGACTCATACAGAGTGCCCAAGCCTTGTCCTCATGCCTTCATTCATGTAAGACTATATCAGAGGTCCTTTAACTGATGCTGGTACCTTGAACTCTGGCCCTCCAAGTTCCAGAACTATGGACATTCAACTTCTGCTCTTCATAAACTCCCCAGGCAAAATGGTTAGGTTATAAAAGCGCTAACAGACTACATCAGGGCACATATGAACTTCAGTCACTGTGGAGAACAGAAAGGTTTTATACACATGTAATAGTGTGTTTCCTAAGTGGTTCCTGGCTGCTCACAGAACATTCAGAGGGGATCAAGGAAGAGAGTTTAATGAGGGGGCTGCTCACCAAGGTGGGAGCTGAGAAATGAACAAGTGTAGTGTAGCTTAGGAGCTTGCTGGGGTTAGGAGAGAACCCACAGCAGCATTCATGGTCTCTGGTGCCACTGGCAGCCAAGGCAATGCTAAAAAGCAATAAAACATAATGAGCTATTGATAGAACCAACAACATAGACAAATCTCCAAATAATTATGTGGAACAGAAGAGTTCATACTCTGTGATTCCATTTATATTAAATTCTAATAAAGGTAAAATTCTTCTATAAGGACAGAAACCGGTGGTTTCCTGGGACTGTGGTCGGGGATGACAGCAAATATGAACTCAGTAGCATCTTGTCAAGTGAGGCATTTCCTTTCTTGATTGTGGTGGTGCTTATCCAGATGGATACATTTCTTAAGATTCATTCATCAGAGTCAGTGAAAATGACTTGACTGTGTGCAAATAAATGTCATTACACAAGTTATGAAGTCACTTTAAACATGTGGTTCAGAGAGAAGAAACCAGGTACATAAGATGTCATCATCCCATGTTGTGCAAGCTTTGGTTTATAAGAAACCATGTTTTTGTTTTAATCACAGATGTGGGATATGGGGGCTGCTCCAGTTTGTCCACAGCTGATAATTGCCTCCTGAGTGGGAACTTGATGATTGTCAGCATGAACTACCTCGTGCGGGGGTGTGGCCTTTGTCAATGGGAATAGAAGCCAGAGAAAGAGAGGGAGAGAGGGAGAGAGGAAGGGAGAGAGAGAGAGAGAGAGAGAGAGAGAGAGAGAGAGAGAGAGAGAGACTATGAATGAGAGAATGGGGGCTCCAAGAAAAAAGAAGGCTGCTGGTACTCCCCCCATGCTGTTCCTGGTTGCTACTGGTGCAATGTGCCAAGAAGTCAGAGATATCCTGAAATGAAGATTGGACTTGCCCCAAGGAACCCGACATCCCTAAACATTAGGAAGTAGCTAAGGAAAACTACACCCCCCACTCCCTATTAACCTTCTTTCTTTCCTACCTGATGTTGGAGTGTTGGATGGGACTGGGGTGGAGAAGGGAGAAAGAGATTTAAGTAACCCTAAATAAAAATAGATTTCACAAACAATCCCTGCTTTCCCCTCTCTGGGTATCTGCTGCTGTTTCCCATGGATTTTCTACCTTTGATGCAAGGGATGCTACAGTAGGCTTTTGAGGTCAGTCTTCCTGACCCAGAGTAGAGTAGGAAGTAGATTCTGTAGTAGCGAGAGGAGATGATACAGCAGAATCTTCGTGAGTGCAAGGCCTTTAAAGAACCTCATTGTTGGAAAAATATTAATCTTAGGCAGAAAAGTGTACCTTTGGTGAGAGACTTGCTAATGATTCAGGTGGCCACCTACAGCAACTAGTTATCCTAGGAGAGAATAGTGTAACTTGGTAAAACAACGTCCATAGCAGATTCTTTTGATTCCCCTCAGTGCTCACAGAAAAAACAACCCAGGCTCTGAAGTTTGCACCCATGTTCAGTAGTGAGCTACTGCTAATATGAGCCACTAGCTTTTGTGCGGCATTTTTGTATCTGACTGTCCTATATTTTTCCATTTAATTACTGGTTTTTTTTTTTGATATTTGACAAAGGAGATTATAAAATACACAAGTTCTCCTTTTCTAGGTGATGTATTCCAGGATCCCCAGTGGTCATATGATCACACTTCTACTTTCATGGATTTAGAAAATATGAATAGATCCTTCACAAAGTGCATGCCTCACAGTGACACATTAGATGCCCACATTCCCTGCATAAGAATTTATTTTATATTTTATGCCTGCAGTCACTAAGTTAGAAGGATTCAATCAGTGATTCAAGTGCCACATCATATATAATTTTAATGCCAAATAATAAAAAAAAAACCTTATTTTTAAACACCATGGAAATCAAGTTTAGAGAGATAAAATGCAAAGAGCACTTTGCATACTTGAAAAGACTGGGCTTAATTAGAACAATTAAGCAGTTCTGGACAATGATGATATCACATTAATGTTTGGGCAAACATGGGACTTTCTTGCCTTTCTTTAGATAGACTTGGTTTGCTACTATTTCGTTCGTTGTCAGTTGTGTCTTTCCGTCACACTAGTGCCTCTTCAATTCTCTCATCATATAGGTGCTTAAGCTCATCCTCACAAGATTGTCCTATAAACTAAGTTTCTATCTTTATTAGAATTGCTTTAAGTTTATGATAAATACGTTTTGGAACTAGTACTCAGCTGGTCTTTTTTGGTTATTTAGCTTTTAATTGATTCTTTGTCAATTTCACATCATGCACCCCAGTCCCACTCATCTCCTTGTCCCTTCCTACCTGCCTTCTGCCCTTGCGACCTCCATACCAAAAGAAAGTCTGTGGAAGCTCTAGAGTATCACAGTGTGTCCCAGAGTATACCCATTTGTCCACACTTCTTTGCTAACAAATGTTTATTACAATGAGTCATTGATCTGTTTCAAGGCCTCCGGCTTATGATACACTATCAGTACTGGGTCCTCATTTAGAATGCTCTCAGAGATCCTGTTGTTGCCCTGTGTCATGGAGATCCTGCAGCTTTGGATCTGCAGGATCCTTTCACACATTCCCAGAGATCTAAGATAGGGTAGATGTTGGGGTGAGCAAATTCCAAAGACCTGGGTCTTGGCCTTGGGTGGTAGCTGAATTGGTCAGCCAACAGCTCTCCCACAGACATAGCATCAGGGTGGGCTCTCTGGCACTGCCCTGGCTTGCTTATCCAATGGTACAACAGGTAAGGGGCTGGGACAGCTCTCTCATTCTCATACCCTTGGGGCTGGCTCACCAGAAACCACCACAACCAGGACCAGCTCTATTGTGCTACCCAGGCAAGGTGCAGGGCCCTCCTGAATGCTGTAGCAGGTGAAGAACAGAGCCAGCTCTCCTGATCTCATGACCTTGGGACCAACCTTCTCACCTGAGATAGGTGGTGAGGGATGAAGGAGTAGGTGGAGCAGGCCATCCCTCTCAAGCTTATATCCTTGGGGCCAGCTCAGCTCAGCCATACCTACACCCTGACCACCTGGGCCACGTCTGCTGTATTGCCCAGGTGAGATGCAGCGTACCCTCTCCAGAGTGCTGCCACTAGTCTAGGCCAGGCCAGCTTTCCCACCCTTATGACCCCAGGGCCAGCTCTCCTGCCTGTTGCAGGTGGTAAGGGGTGAAAGGGTGGGGGAGGGGCATTTTGGGATTTTAAACCTCTTTCAGTTATTTATTTCTAAGCACCCATTTAACCCACTTCCACTTGTTTGATTGCTACACTCCATGTGTTATCAATTTTGTGAGTCAATGTTTTACATATAACTTCTTAGAAACTTTAAATGATTCCTGCTTACATATGTGTTTCAAGGATGTGGGGAAAATTAAGTAATGTGTACCCTGGTTTAGTGACAGTCACAGCCTGAAATTCCTGACTATGCTTCATTCACCTACAGGAATCAATTGCTTTTCCCTGGATTCCTTGTAAGTTAACTTCCTCTTTTTCTTTCCATTGGATAGCTCTGGTTTGGAAGGTGTGTCAAATGAGGTGAAAAATATTGTATTATATCTTATATGTGTGGGTGTAACAAAGACATCTAATAGATGCCTGGATCTACATACACCTAAGACTTAAAATAGAGGTTTGTCCGGTTCAAGACTCTTTAACTGTAGTGATCATATTTTCACTTAGTTTTTCTTTTCACAATATTTAACACGTATAGTATCACTTTACATATATGCCTATGATGCACTTTGATATATAAATTAGGCACAGTAATATATCAATGATAACAACTGATAATAAGCTAATAATTATAGCAATATATTGCAATAAAATTACTAGCAGTATACTCTTGCACTATGGGTTCATTATTAAGGGAAATAAGGATTACTAGAATAAAAGCATTGTGATAGAAGTGATCTGATAACTGGAAGGCTGCAAAGCCAATTATGGGCAGGCAACACATACAGCATGGATACACAAAGCAAAGATCAAGGTGAGACAGAGCTGCATGACTTGTCATTTCATCATATTATTCAAAACAAGACACTATGTTGATACTCAGAGATACATACATTTTAAAACATGGACTATCTCTGGACATATTCTTTTAATAACATTAGATCACGGTTGGCCCCAGGAAACTGAAATCACAAAAGGCCACATAGTGATAAGAGGAAATACGTTAAAAATTTTCAGTTCCTTTGGGGACTTTAGCTGGGGCTTTGGACCATATAAAGTCTTTTTTTTCAGTTTATTTTTATTTTTATTAATTTATTCTTGTTACATCTCTATGGTTATCCCATCCCTTGTATCCTCCCATTCTCCCCTCCCTCCCACCATATAAAGTCTTAACAAAATAGATATTTTAACTATTGAACAAATTAAGGACTTGAACAGACTTGATTTTTTTTTCTATTTCTTTGGCAGTCAAAAGACAGCTAGGACATACAAGAGAAGTTTGTCTGGTTCAAGACTCTTTGACTGTAATGATGATATTTTCACTTAGTTATTCTTTTCACACCCAGAATTGTAGACAGCCAACATGACTGATGTGGGAACACCCACAAGTGGCAGTAAGTCAGGTGTGCTCCCTCCACACCAGAGGCTTTATTTTCATATTCCCCTTTTGACACAAAGTGCTGTCAAAAAATTGCTCTCTGAGTAAAGAATTAATTACTGATTTCTGTCTTTATGTTCCTAAAGTTTCAGGATGCAGATTAAAGCAAAGAGAGAAGTTTTTCCAAGTCTCTGAATTCAGGTATTTTTAAACTGTCAACGAGAGTAGCTAATGTTAATTTGGGTACTCAAAAAATATTTACTGAGCAATTACTGAGTACTCTATAGAAATTATCAACTTCTACTTAATAAATTATTTCCAAACTTAGTGCCTTATGGTAGGTAACACATGTTTAGTATCAGAGTTTCAGTAGATTAGGTTTCTAGGAATACATTAATTGAGTCCCCTGATGTGACATATCTCACAAGGCAAGAATATGGTAAACATATGCTTCAGTTTGCAGTCCCAGTGAGACTCAGCTGTCAAGAGAGATTGCTCTTAAGTCATTCACACAGATGCTGGCAGACTTGAGAGTGTCCACCTCCAAACTTATTCCCATGATGGTGTGGAACTCAGGTCCTGGTGGACATAGGTTGAAGATGTCAGACTCCTGACACTGGAACCTCTCCTCTTCCAATATATAGTCAAGGAGAGGAGGTAACAGAAGTCCAGGAATAGCAAGAGGTGGGGAATATTGAGCTACATCAGAGAGGCTGCCTGCCACAATCAGTCCCACTGCATCAATACGGAATGTTTGATTGACAACCATCTATGTGCTCAGAATTGATGAGATTCTTGTGAGGCAGTAAGGAGTTGGCCATGACAGCCAAAGAAGAGGTGTGAATCATTTTCCTTTCCCAGGAGGACTATAATAGAGCTGAAGAAATGGTAAATAACCCACCGCAACAGTTAATTAATACCAGGTTGCATGTAATTCTTTGTACAAATAAGTGGAACTTGCCCTCAAGGAGTTTCTCATTACAGATGAAGCATGTGCTGGAATACTTATAATTTAAGTGCAAAAATCTCAAGGGCCATAAGAAGAGATTGCATAGGAGTGCAGAGAAATCATGATGCCAGCAAAAGTATGATACTGGTTAAAACTAAAAACATACCTTGGAACCTAGTTGTAACGTTTAGGTTTCCAACAGAAACTCCATATTGCTCTCACGTAGTTTAATTCATTAGTCATTTGCAGCATGCCCCCAAGAAATATCATAAACAGAATCTTTTCTGTTTGAAAGTACTCCAAAGTTTGTTATAATTACTCCAGTAGTCACAAGTGAATTAACTGAGATTCGGATATGAAAACCACTGAGATTTTCTGTGCTATGTTACAAATGCATCACTTATCTTTGTTCCTTTAATTTATTCAATAAGCACTTGCCAAGCACTGCCAAGCTATGGCGTCTACTTAAATCTGGAGGTTCATGGAGCTACAGAGATAAAGCAGAAAGGGGATTTGATGTGCCATAGTTCTGGTTCCTGTGGGAGAAATGTCAACAGCTCATCTTGAATAAAGAGAACAAATCAGAAAAATATGAGCCAAATGAGTAATCTGTTTTCCCCTATTTGAATGTCAACTCCTTAAGAACAGTAACCTCACTTATTTTCTTACCCCCATATCGTAAGTGTCTTAGTGGGACCACAATCAATGAGGTTGCTTGTTCAACCAATGTAAATAACAAGCAGAGTGCCAAGCAATAAATACAGTAATGCACAATAGAGAATGATTAATGGGTTTTTTTCCAGTCAGGTGGCTGTGAGAACTTTGCTGAAGAGTCTTATGTTTGAGTTGAGCTCTGAAAACTAAGAATAAGATATGTCAATGTCTTGAAGAAGAAGAGCGTTCTGGGTTTTTTGGATTTGTTTGTCTTGTTTTTGTTTTTGTTTTTGTTTTGTTTTCCAAGACAGGATTTCTCTGTGTAGCCTGTCCTGGACTTACTTATAGGCCAGGCTGGCCTTGGACTCATAGTGATCTGCCTGTCTCTGCCTCCCAAGCTCTGGGATTAAAGGCGTGCACAACCACCCCAGGCCAAAAGAACATTCTAGATACAAGTGAACAACTAACACAAAGAACCTGAGGCCAGAGTTGGCTTAGTGGTTTTTATCCGTAGAAAAGACATCATAGGGAGGCGTAAGCTGAATCATGTACAGGGTAGGAGATGAGCAAGGCAAGGTACCAGGAGACCTATTAGATCATCTTTTTCAAATGTGATACAAATCATTTGTATTAGTTACTTTTATCTGAAAAACACAAAAACAAAAAACAAACCCACAGTTGCCCAGTTTCAGAGGGTTCAGTTCATTATGGCGGAGAGGATGAAATGCAAACAAAGAGAGGGAGGGTCAGGGAAACAGCCAGAACAAAGAGGAGCCCAGATCCAAAGCTCATCTACATTGTACCACATCCCCTAGGCAGGCACCGCTTTCTAAATGTCCCATAACCATTTGGAGATCAATTGATTAAATACATGAGACTGGCGAAGATATTTTGTCTTTTAACCAAAGCATCACTGGAAAGTTTAAATATGGTGGTAGAGATGCCATTATAGCGGAGGGAACAATGCTAGTCACGGGTGGGCTACTTAGTGATAGTGTAGGTATAGCTTGTGTATGTGTGTAATAGGGGATGAATGCATCTTAGGGATGCTTCTTTGTAACAGAATCTGTATCAGTTTGGGGACTACTGATTTTATAACATATCGCAGGTGAAGATCTTATAGGTCTGGAGGCTGGAAGTTTGAGTTCAAGGAATCTGCCAGCCAGGTTTATTCTTCTCAGGCTGTGAAAGTGAATCTGCTTCATGCTGGCTAAGGTATGGGTGTGTCTCTTCCAAACCTAAGGTGCTGCCAAAATGACAGTGTTCAGAAGTGAGGCTCATCCGAGGGGAGGGCCTTGGGGCTTATTCTTTTGAATGGGTTAAAGCCCTTGTAAGGTATATACAAAAGTTAGTATGGAGGGTTCTTAAAAAGCTGAAAATAAACCTATCACAGGACCCACCTATCCCAGTCCAGGAAAGACACGCAGAATTGTTAAAGTCAGCATGCTACAGAGTCATATGCAACCCATGTTCATCACAGCATTTCTTCCTGCAATAGCTTGTTATGGAATAGTTTACATGAATGGATAAAGAAAATATGGCACAAGTGCACAATAGAGTTTTATGAGTCACAAAGAAGAATGCAATCATGTCATTTTCAGGAAAATGAATGATGCTGGAAATCACCTTAACAAACAAAACAGGAGAGACTCAAAAATATATTTTGTCTTATATATGGATCTTAGATGTTACACAGACAGAGCCGTATATAGATAGAGACAGGAAGGTCTTCAAAAAGGAAAAAACAGAATGGGAGAGAAAGGAGAGAGGAAAAGGGTAGAATATGGTTAAAATAAATGATATACATCAACAAAAATGTCTTTAGGAACTTAAAAATAAGGGCAATGAACATACGGCAATAAGGAACATGCTTAGCACAACAGCTATTTGCTCCTTTTCCTCCTCCATTGAAGTATCAGCACCACTCATCTCTGGAGGTTCAAGCCCCTCGGACCACTGAACCTGCCAGCACCTTCATGTTGAACTGCCCCAGCTCCAAAAATATGAGAAACACATTTCTGTTCCCTATGCCTTACATAGTGCTGGGCTGCCAACACAGAGTAGATAATGTCTCTTCCAGCGTCTGGTGGCTTGCTGGTGATCCTTGGCATCCCTGGGCTGATAGAAAATCACCTCATCTCTCCTTTCATCTCCAGATTGTGCTTGCTGTCTTTATGCGAGCAGGTTGTTGGACAGGGCAGAGCTCACAACTTCTCATGTTAAATGAGATTTGACTGGAAAGTGATGTCAGGCACTGAGAAGGGAGAGTCTGGTCACAGCTGGGCAGATCTCATGGCAGAAGACTTAAAAATGGGTAAAGCTTTTTGCAAACATCAAATTTCAGGCTTCTCTGGGGGCTCCCAAGCCATTTGGCTAAGTAAATGGATAAGAAAGTGTATCATAAGCACAGAGAAGCATTCATTGTTTCCCCCTTCACAGAGGGGAAGATCACCCAGGAATTCCTAGACTCGGATTCTGATCAGTAACTTCAGCTATTTCCAGATGGAGCTGACAGCTACCCTGGAGGGAGCACTGACTTAGAAATATCCTCCAGTTCCCAGGAAAAGCATCTCTCTTTCTGTCTTTGTTAAGACAGAAGGTCTCTGATGCTATTGGTTAAATCTCACCTGGGCCCAGGAGTATGACATGAAGATAAGAACAAAAGGAAAATCATCAGAGTCAAAGGATTTCTAACTCTTGTCCTAGCGTGTTTTGATATTGATTGATTGGAAGGGCCCAATAACATATAATTATCGCGTTATTGTAATGTAGCCTCCCTGCTTTCAGATTCCAGTGTACTGGCCTGCTCTAGTTCTTTCCCAGTCCTGCATTCCAGCTCCCATGGCCTCTTGTTATTTCCTACCTCCTTCCTGTTATGAACTGCTGTATTTCCCTGGACTTCGAATATACAAATGCCTCCCTTATAAATCTGAGTTTTTCTCCCCTATTTTCCTCATTCTTGCTATTCTACCTACCCTAAGCTTTTAGAAAGCACAGGAGACCTGCCTTGCTCTTGCCACCTGTCACTTCTCACTTGCCTATTGCTTCATTTTGGAAGAGCTTTCTTTTTTTCTTTTAAAAATATTTTATTAATTTATTCATATTACATCTAAATTCTTATCCCACCCCTTGTATCCTCCTATTCCTCCCTCCCTCCTTCCCGCCCCCTACTCCCCTCCCCTATGACTGTGACTGAGGGAGACCTCCTCCCCCAGTATATGCTCATGGGGTATCAGGTCTCTTCTTGGTAGCCTGCTATCCTTCCTCTGAGGAATGGAAAAGCTTTCAAAAGAGGTTTTGATGGCACTAATTTTCTGTCACCAGGCAATTTTAGACTATTCCCTTCTTCCCCACTAGGGGGCGGGCTACTCAAGTTTTATGCTTCAGAATTTCTGCACTGGCTCGCTAGATAAAATGCAGTCTAAGAAGTGGAAGTTGAGGGCAGAGGACCAGCCTCAGTGAAGTGAGAGGTGAAGTCAGTGTCAAACCGTGAGCATTAAAAAAGGAAAACACAAGAGGAAAATCCAGACAGGATAGGCAGGGAAGCTATGGAAGAGATGAAGCAGTAGTTATTTAAAAATGTGTAACAAATTTCTTGAGTGGAGGAGGTAGCTGTTCAGAATGTCCATCTGCTAGAACCTCTGATGAGTGGAGCTTTGTATTTGCTGCTCCCTGACTAGAGAGCACTAGAGGTAATCATGGAGGAAGCTCAAAAGCAACATAATATATCAGCCTTTTGGTAGGTAGCCTGTAGTTCTGAAGTTCTGAATAAATTTTAACATGAAGAGGGAAAGGGCGGAGATTAAGTGTGTGGGATGTGGTTCTGTTGTTTTTCATCATCATCATCATCATCATCATCATCATCATCATCATCATCATCTGTCTGTGTCTGTCTGTCTGTCTGTCTGTCTCTCTCTCTCTCTCTCTTGTTATCCTGGAAACATTTTATTTCTTCTCTGGGCCTCAGATTAGGAATGATGCTAACTTTCCAGGGACTGTGGTGAGCTCTCAGAGCTAAAAGCCATACCATGATTATTAGTGTCTTATGTGTAAATTCTGTGGTTCAGAGAGCATCCCTATGACCTAGTTGCTACGGTCACATTTTTATCCCTACTTTACAGACTCAGAATGAGAGGCATGGAAGAGTTGAGTGTTTTTCTAAGGTCATACAGTTGGCAGTGACACAGTTAGGACTAAATAGCAAAAATAATACATCCCCCCAACAAAACAAAAAAGAAAAAAAAAACCCTGTTATTTATCATTCTGCCATTTACTAGAAACTTCTGTTGTGTATACTGGTCCAGGAAGCAGAAATCTATTTCTAAAGCTCTGGTTTTGTGTAAGACACAGGGAGAAAATAAACTACCTGCACATGGTAGTTCTACTTCATAACAGAACTTCCTGGATTTGTGAGAGGATTATGGGAAATTTGAGGCTCCAGTAGATCTATTTTAAAGTTTGTGTCAGTAGTTCATGGTGAGAGGATTTCTCACTCTGCATAAAACACAATTCAGAGATCCTGATAGGACCTCATCCCTACCCCTCAGCTGGCCATTCTGCAATGATGAGCACCCCCATCCTTGGTCTCCAGTACAAACCTTTACTCTCAGGGAGGATTCTGCAGGCTGTGAGAATGGGATGGGGGCAGCAATGTGGGGGAAGAAATGTGAAGTAGCTTCTGATACGTGATCCCAGTCACCAAAGTGAGGCATTAAAACCCCACATAAGGCATGCTGAATGGTTTCTTCACCTCTAAAGATGATAGGGGACATTCTAAAGGAGGGAAACAGGAAGCCTGAAGTATGCACCAGGCTTTCAACATGAAGAAGAGGCCAGTAGCCTACCAAGGATGATTTCTCTCAAAAGAGTCTCCTCAAGCCCAGTCTGAAGTAATAGGAGAAATGTTTATATTATATCCCATTTATGTAATATCTATCTATCTATCTATCTATCTATCTATCTATCTATCTATCTCTATTCTATTATCTATCTGTCTCTATTCTATCTCTCTATCTCTATTCTATCTATCTATCTATCTATCTATCTATCTATCTATCTATCTATCTATCTCTATTCTATTATCTATCTCTCTCTAGTCTATCTCTCTATCTCTATTCTATCTATCTATCTATCTATCTATCTATCTATCTATCTATCTATCCTTATGATATGTTCATTTATATATTATCTATGTTGCCATTAAGTGAATCTAGTTTACAGAAGGAACACATCTGTTGTAATGCATAGTATTTATTCCTGAGACATCTAGCACACATCCCTATTTAATCTGCATCCTTGCACCAAAGTTTGATTGATGTGAGAGGTAGAAGTTGTAGACAGGCACCAAGTTGTAATTCAAATTGAATTTATGGCTCTAGCTTGATCCAAAAATGATAGTCAACACAAGTTTTCAAAACCTATTGTATCTTCTTTGGAGGGTATCTAGTGTCATGCTTGAAGATTTGCTAAATGAATACAGACTGCAGAAATGTTTTGAAAAGTCAGTGGTTTTGTTATTTAACTTAGTATGGTATCCAGTGCATAGCTGCAAAGGCTATGTGTGAAATCTATGTCCAGAGCCTAGTTAACTATTTTAAGTCATGTCTGATTATCTTGGGTTTGCATACAGTATACCCAAATTCTACAGACTTCAGATGGGCTGCTTGCTCTACTGATGTTCCTGGAAGATCTCTACACTCGTGGTTTCTGTTAACTCACTCACAAGCACAAGCATTCAGAAACTATAAGTAACTCTTCTAGGAACAAGGTGAAGGCTCTCTTGAAAGATGACTCAGAAGGCCTAACTTCCCTCTGAGGTTAGAGAGGATTCAAACACAGGATGTGACTGCTGGAAATGATCATTGTTCCATCAAGCTGATTGCATTCTTGTCCAGGCCATTAAATTTGCTGTTTGTGTTTCATTGTCTCACCAAAGTAAGCAGTAAGTGGCCATTTCTCCTAAGTTATTTCATGGACATGATGGTGATAATTGGATCCAGATGTGATAAATAATGGTGGAGGGGGACCATATGGCCTATGGTAAGAGATGATGCTAAGATAGAAGAGTAAATATTCACTCCTATCGAGAAAACTTTACTTGTAAAAGCTTTTTCAATGATCACCCTTCCTTGGTGTTTTACAAAGATTTGTTGTTATGAGGATCAATGAAACTGGAATTTATGGACCACATTTTGAAAAGCTTTGTTGCAGGTATATGAAGAATGATTAGTAAGCTTGGCTCTGCGATGCTTTGAGTTTCAATGATCTTTGCTGGCTTCCCCAGAGTGATGTTTAAAATGATAAAATTCTAGGCTTGAAATATAATGATAATCCCCTGAACATACACTAAGGGCTTAGATTTTAGTACTAGGCAGACATAACACAGTCAGCCAAACAATTTGATACACACAAGGACCAAATGTCTGTGCCCTTCTCGGAAATTTATATGCTGATTACTAATACCCAGGATGATAATGTTAGGATGTACAGCCTTGGAAATTAAGGGGCCATGGAGACATTTTTTTCCTGCTATGAAGACACAGTGCAATGATTGTGTATGAACCAGGAAATGGGCTCTCACCACGTAATGACTCTATTTTCTGGCTCATTCATCTTGTACTTTCCTGCCTCTAGAACCAAGAGAAACAAATTTTTGTTGTTCATAAGTTCTCAAGTACATGGAATTTAATTGTAACGCCTGAACAGACCAAAAACTAAGATGGCGTCTTTTGTTGTCTTGAGTTTCAAAGTAGTAGAGGTTCTGTGTTTGTAGCTCTGAAGCTAAGCATTTTTTCTTCCATTGAATTCTGAGAGTTCAAGTGTGTGTGTGGAGGGGAAAGGCAAATTGTTCTCTGCAATCAAGTTTTGAAAAAGGTAGATCTTGATCACAAGAACATGGGTGCAATTTAAAACAGTATCAGGAGACAGAGATAAATCCTGATTTGTTGCCCTTGAAATTTTTTTTTCTAAAATAGGACTTTCAATTTAATAGTGGAGTTTTACCTTGTATTAAAGATAAATACATTTGGGATACAGGATGGCATAGTACAAAGTACATTGGATTGGATCTAGACTTAATGGGTGAAAAACTATGTGAGGATCAAAACAAAGTCAATATCTCTCTAGAACAGAATGTCCCCTTTTGTAATATGTAGAGCTAGGCTTGCTCATATCCCAGCTGACAATTGATACTCAATGCTGTGATTTACAGTGACATCCCCTGGGGTCTAGAAGAAAGGTGATTGTGACTTTCTTTTCATTGACAGCAGCTCGTCAGTGTTAACAATTTAGTGGTTATTGTATCAAAGGAGGAACATCCCTAAAGGGACCACACTGGACTTGGTACACAGCTTGGTATAAATGCACTTTCACAGAGACAGCGATGTACAAGAAGCTTAGAAAGCAAGTCTCCAAACATAACAGCTAAATAGACACAGTTCACCAATGTATTAAATGTGACTTTGTTGGGGAAATATTATTTTTACAACATAAAAGCTAGAGTCTTGAAAGTGATGAGAAACAAGAGAGAATCAAATTAAAAAAAAAAAAAAAAAGAGGAGGTAAGAAGGAAGGAAATAATAAGGAGGAGGAGATAGGGGTGCCAGAGCTGTGGAAGGAGAGCCGGTGACTGTGACAGTTGATTGGACTTTCAGTTCTGTCTTGCTCTGTGTGATGTCATGCAGCATGTCCCTCCAACACTCATATATAAATGGAGCAGGTAAATAGTGTTTTGGCTTCTGTTGTGGAACGCTTTCCTCGAAGCATAACTTCCAATACTAACTTTATCAGAGCAGCTCTGACTACAAGTAAGAAGCCCTCAAGTTTGGACTTGTGAAGTTTCCTGCCTCGAAAGAGAGGATAGATTGGCTCATTAGAGCCTTGCTTGAGATCTCAGTAGCTCCCACACATAGCTCCCCACCCAATGGCCCATGGTCAAGGGGAATGTCAGTGTATACAGGAGGTGAGGGTTAGCTGAAGAAAGGACTCCATCTGTGTAGCAATGGAGAGTCATCATCCATGTGAAGTGACACTTTTGGGTGACCTGGCTGCCTCTGGGTCACTCCTGTTTCTGTAAGTCAGCCTTGACCCACACTGTGTAAGTCAGCCCAATAAACTCACTATTCACCAAGCCAGACCTTGGTAGAATGATTAGCTTTCTGTTGTTGGTACTCTCCCTGTGAGTAGACATTTGTTTTTTATCTCCACAGGGAAAGTTCATGTAAGAGACAACATCTTTTCCAGAGGGAAAACTTTACAGTGCTGTGTGAGGTGACACAGGTAAGAAGTCATTTTGTTCAGGGGCTGGTGAGATCTCTACAAACCATTTCTTAAATTACTGCTGTTGGGAGGATTCAGTAGCACAATGTCTCTGAATTTTTGAAACACCATCCCAGGCACTTGGTAAGCAGTAAATGGGAGGGAGAAAAAAGTAAGTATTGCAAATGTTTAATAAGGATTGACTAATAATTGCCTTCCAGTAGCGGAGCTCCACACTGTCATTACTACAGACTAGAAAGTCAGATATTGACATCCACTTCTGGGTGAAAAGCAGAAAAGCAAGGAGGGTAGATGGTCCACACTGTACATCTTGAAAGAGAACAGAGTCCAAGATCTTACCTGTCTAGATAGATGCTCTTTCACTTGCCACTTAGAAGAGGCAGTATGTTGTCTCTTTACTATCCACAGTTTATTTACTTCTTGCTTACAATAACCACAACACTTAGGTATCCATTTTTACTTTCAATAAATTTCTAGAAAGATAATATACACTTAAGCTTTTCAGATGCTAATGCTTACCCTCTTTAGTAAGAATGTAGGGATAGATATTTTGTGATCTGTTACAGATACAACAATATAATTTGTCTACATTGTTTTAATCATTGGTGGTCAGATACAATTTAAAAACCTAAATTGGACAGTTCCAAAATAAACTGTTTCTAATTTTTACATTGTATGCTATTTAAAGTAACATGATGAAATCTCTTGCCATCTTGATCTATCCCTCTTGGGATGTGAATCAGGCCTTTGTCCAGGGTATCCACACTGTATATGCTACCTTCCCATTAGTGACTTGGTCATCTGCTTGGTTATTGGATAAATTAGCTTGTGTTCACACTAATATTATTCCATTTAAATATAACTCCAGAACACAATACTAGTGATTGTTTTACTTAAAATGATTACCTATTTTAAGTAAAGTGGTTAAAATTCTCAGTTTAATGGGAAAAACGAAAAAAAAATGTGTGTAAACTAAGATTCTTAATATTTGTAGTAAGAACAAACGTTCTGGCAGTGAAATTGTGAAGAAAGGAAATAAATCTGTGTTGCTTTTGTTGTCATACTGTAAGCTGACAGTGATGAACAGTGTGTGATAAGTGCTTAGTTAAGATGGAAAAGGCATTAAGTTATAGGGTTTGCGTAGGCTTCACCTACAGATATTTAACTGTGTGTGAAAGATAAAGGAAGACTATTATGCAATTCTCGCCTGTCCAGTACTGGCTACTGAACACATGATAAGGGTTAAATATCCCAGTTTCCATGTGGCTGAAAGTTTCTAGAAGCCACATTTCTAAAGTAAAAAAGAAGTGAATGACATTCATTTTTTTAAACATATTTTATATAACCTTACAGCACCATATATTTTATTTGCACTTAAATAGCTAATTAATATGAACCTCACTAATTGTGTGTTTTATGTTTTTTTCTTTCCTCATACTTAGTCTTTTTTCCTCATAGAATATCTCATTTTGGATTCATGACCCCTCTCAAATTTTTTTTTTAATTTTTAAACAATTATTTATTTACTTAGTGTTGTGAGATGTGTGTGTATTGTTGTGGTGTGTGTGTGTGTGTATGTGTGTGTGTGTCTATACATGCATTACCACACACATGTGGAGGTCAGAGCACAATGTGTGAGAGTCATGTCTTTCTTATCATGTGCATCCAGGGATTGGTAGCTAGTGCCTTCACACATAGTTTGATAAGGCAACAAGAGATCAGTGGCTGCCATATTTGATCACAGACAGAGCTTTTGGCAATTGTTTTGCCAGACTGTTTGATTCTTTTTTTTTAACTTTAAAAAAATATATTTTATTAATTTATTCATATTATATCTCAATTGTTATCCCATCCCTTGACTGTTTGATTCGTCCAGCTGTAGAAATTATTGAAGTCAGTAGCCAGAGAAAAGATGTCCCAGCATAACAGAAAGGAAAATATGATCAAAGCTATTATGAATGAATCCTGTAGGTGAAATTTTGGACTTCCCTGGCTAAATCTACAAAGCAAAGAATGGCCCATCTTATTTTGTCCTTTAAAAAAATATAATTTGTTCACTTAAAATATGAACTTGGCTAGCTTCCTCTTTCCCTAATCAAATTAAGAATGCAAGGCAGTTGTATTTCATGGGAAACCAAGAGAAATATTTGGGATTCATCTGCAAGATGGTTAGAGAATACAAAATAAAAAGAAGGGAAAATGGGGGTTTCATGTAAGTCATCAAAGTCCTTTACCACTAAAGCTGTCACAGCATAGAGGAGCTGCCACCTGACATGCGCTGTTTGAGTTTGCTCTGGTGGAGAGCTTCTGGTTGGAAGCTTGCTTCACGACCTCTACCCTGGAATGCATAGGCGAAGCCCAGAGACTGCACAGCACATGCGATCGTCTTTCCTATTTACTTCTGTCTCTTGGACCGTATGTCAGAAGTCTTAAATTAAGAAACATTTAAGTTCCACAATGAACTAGATAATAGTTAAATTTGACAGCAAGAGCCAAGGGGTTGCAAAGAAATGCTAAACCTCTGACATTCAGAAGCCACAATTACATAACATTTCACTGGTGTGTTTTATATTTCCACAGGGTAGTAATGGCATTCTTAGAGTCTCCTCCCAAATCCAGTGACAGCCAGCTCCATGTGTGTATTTACAGCTTACCTAGCCAAAATATCTGATTGTGCCTGGACCACAGGAAGTAATTTTAGTTTTAACCACATTTAAATGTTACTTTCTCATTTAATAGCATTTGCTATCCCCTCCCCATCTAAACCATTGTTTTATCAACCCCTTCTTATTATTGTAAGTCTAGAATAGTTAGAAATATCTGCTATTAAATTGCTGAAATTTTTCTGTGTAAAGTTGAGGAAGAATATTTCGATTCGATCAGTATGGGGGCTAATTATTTTAGGCAAGCTGTCATTTAGGCTTTCTAAAGTGGATTTTATTCTTGCAGTCAAGAACATTGCTTAGTGCAGAATTAATTAATCATTATAAATATAAAACCTGCAGTATCAGCTCCTGTGGTAGGCGAGATTGCAAGAGGCAAGGTTGAAAGAGTCAGTAGGCTGTTGAAGGGAAGATGCTTGCACACCCCACCACCATCTGATAAAGGGACAATTAAACACAGTACTCCATCTTTTTATAGAGCCTGGTTTCATGTGCCAGTTCAAAAACCGAATATGTGTCCTTTTCTGAGAACAGTGTTTCCTTTTGGCTTCTTCCCTGTGCCTTCTTTTGAAAAGATTTCCAAAAAGCAAGATTGACAAAGAAATGGAGGAAATTGGAATTTCCTTTGGCAGAAAGAAATGCAAAACGCTAAAATAAAACAACAACAAAAAAATCCACTTCATCTCTTAACACTCTGCCAAGTGGAACACACGACCTTAGTGGACTCTGAGCTCCCAGGTACGCAGTGATTGCTTACGGTCTGTTGTATGCAATGAGTCAAACAACTGTGTGCCTCACATTAAAGCTCACAGTCCTTCTTATACAAGAGAAACTACTCACTGTTCACATTATCCTTCCCTTCTTGTCATAATGGCTTTGTGATATTATTCCATTTTCTTGCCCCACAATATATGCTCAAGTCAAACAGGTTATCCTCCAAAGCAAGGTGATCATGTACATAAGGGTAAGAAAGCAATTGGCTTATCAGTGAAGATAATGCTGAGACAAGCTAACATTTAATAAGCATCTCACTCTGGTTATCTAAATGTGATTGCCTTGGATGTGTGCTTTATACGTAACTGTCTCATTTAAGTCCTACCACTGATGGGCAAAAGCTTCCTCTTCCACAGAAAAGTTTACTCAACTTGTATGTTATTTTGTTAATACTGCAAACTTTTGACATTACATGTTTATTTAAAAAGAGTACATATATTGGGTCTTTTGTCATTCACTTACCTAAAAAGAAGACAAAGTTCACTGATTTTCAACCCAATGTGTATAGAAAGCATTTGGCCATCTTGCCACACTGTGTGTGATTGTGCTCAGTTGAGTGGTCTGAGTGTGACCTGAGAGTCTGTAATTCTCCAAAGATCCTAGGTGGTACTGTGAAGACTGTATATTGTGAACAAGGAGACCAAATTTTGAAGTGATAAAGACCAAAAGACCACACTATAATTTCTCTGAGGAGTTCTTGAATGACTGCTGCTTTAATAGCAGGGATGGATTTCCTAAACAATGACTTTTTTTTTTTCAAGACAGTGTTTCTCTGTGTAGCCTTGGCTGTCTTGGAACTCACATTGTAGACTAGGCTGGCCTCCAACTCAGAAATCTGCCTGCTTCTGAATCCCAAGTTCTGGAACTTAAGGTGTGTACCATCATGTACCAGTTCACAATGGGACTTTTGAGTTGGGCCTTGGATAATGAGTGAAAGTAAATTTGTGCTGGAGAGCCACTTGTTATATTAGTTACTTATCTTGTTGCTAAAACAAGATACTTGGCAACAAATACAAAGCAAAACAAAAAGAGCTAAGCCAGCCAACTAACCAACCAAGCAACCAAGCAACCAACCAACCAAAAAAACAACAAAGGAGAGGAAGCTTTTGTTTTGGCTCATGGCGTAAGAGTACAGATCATCTCGGTGGGGATGACATGGCAGCTGGAGTTTGAGGTAGCTGGTCACAATACAATTGCCATCAAGAAGCAAAGAACATTGACTTCTGGTGCTCAGCTTTTTATTCAGCCCAATATTCCCACCAGGGGGTTGGTGCTACCAATAGTTAATGTGGGTCATTCCACCTCAATCAATCTAATATAGATAGTAATTCATAAGCATGCCCAGAGGCTTTTCTCCTAGGTGACTCCAGATCCTGTTAAACGGATAGTGTTCATCATAACTCTTAGTATGGCAAAGTGTCCTCAGTGTTGGAGGAATGTCTGCAGGGCTTTAGACTCTCTTAAAAAATATTTAGTGGAGACTGGTGTATTTTATTGGCATCTGCATTTGCCTCTGACACACTTCTGTAATTATTCTTTCTTTAGTAACGGGAGCCTCAACTTAAATCAGGACAGGTGAGAACAGGAGAGCGCGATGCAGCCTGTGTGATCCAGAGAATTAATAATGCAAGAAGTCCCCCATTTATTTTAAAGATATCACTTTGTGATTTATATCACAACAATTATATTTCTAATGGGATTTTAATTGATTTTGAATTCAATTAAAGGAAACCTATTTTTAAAGCCCATCTCAGCTACTGCCAGCTCAGGAGTCACAACCAGGCTGGCATACTGTAAGTCATTACAGCACACTGTGTGACCAGCTCAAGGAATTTGGGGATGACCTATATTTATTGTTCTTTAAAAATTGCCTGGATATGATTTTGATTTTGTGCTCATCCAGATTATCTCTGCTTTTTAATTTCCATCTCTCTGCGTGTACGTGTGAGTTTATATGATGTGTATACGTGGGTTCATACATAGATGTCAGAGGGCAACTTTTGGAGTAATGCATTTGCCTCTGACACGCTTCTGCAGTGATTCTTCCTTTAGTAACAGGAGCCTCAACTTAAATCTGCAGAGGTGATAACATAAAAGAGTGATGCAGTCTGTGTGATTGAGAGAATTAAAAATATAAGGAGTCTTTTGTCTTTATGTTCATTGTAGGACCTGAACTCAGGCCACCAGGTGTGTACAGCACATGATTTTATGTGCTGAGCCATGTTGCCAGCCTGTCTGTGTCTATTTATCATAACACAAATAACATGTGTTCACTAGACAGTGTTCAATGATCTTTTGGGAAGAGATATTGGTTCTAATTTTGGCATAGGCTCATTTTTCTATGCTATAATGTCCTATTGTTTACAGATTGTGTCTATGGATTAATATTATTTTCCCCCAAATCCCACATGCTCTGAATTCTGAGGAAGACAACTTCCAATGTATTTGTCTTAAAGATTTGACTCAGCTATATACTCATAAACCTAAATGTGTGGGCAGTTCTTTGCCCATCGAGTGAACTCAACAATTGAGGTTCTTCACAGTAATGATGAAAACCAGCCCCAAGCAGACTCCTGCCTTGTGTTTGCTCTGAACTCTATGTACTCAACTACACTCTGACCTTTTTGCCTGTACACTTTGATGCTAGCATAAGATCTTTCATAGTGTTACTTGAATCCTTTGTAAAAACCAGTTCAGAGCCAACATGGAGCCACATGGTGATAGAAAATAGGAAGGGAGGAGAATAAGTGACCTTCAGAATGTGCTGACAGCTTCATGAAAAGAGGGTAGCCCTTCCAGAGGTAAACAGCTGTAAGGAGATGAGGGGTCTCGGGGCTTTAGGAGGCAAGAAGAACATCTGTTCTCTATTCCTACAGTTGTCTAATAACAGCTCACACTTTGAATGCTGGTGCATTCTATGTAGCCTGGTGGAAACCTTTTTCCATTTGAAAGCCCTAGATTTAAGTAGTACATAATATGCACAATAAAAGGGAATGTTTTCCAGTGTTCAAAAAATATCAACATGTTGAGCCTGTGCCCCTGTGAAGTGAACTTGAATTGAAATATAATAATCTCTTTTCTTTATAACTCATCACTGACTTATGCCTGTTAGGTTAGCCATGTATGGAAAATCATATAATCGCAAGCTGCTTTAAGTCTCACAGGATATTAAAGAACCACTTACCTGTACATACTTTTAATTTATTATTATTATTATTATTGTTGTTGTTGTTGTTGTTTCTATTATTGTACTATACTAGTATTTCTGTTCCTCATTGCCACAAAGTAGGGTCATTTTATCCAGGAGTCTGTCTGGAAGAGAAAATTTGTTTATACATAGGCCTCTAAAGATAGGTCTTGTACTTTTTTTTTTCCATCAAACCATTTTATTTTTTTTAATTAATTTATTCATATTACATCTCAGTTGTTAGCCCATCCCTTGTATCCTCCCATTCCTCCCTTCCTCCCGCTTCCCCCCTTACTCCCCTCCCCTATGCCTGTGACTGAGGGGGACATCCTCCCCCTGTATATGCTCATAGGGTATCAAGTCTCTCCTTGGTGACCTATTATCCTTCCTCTGAGTGCCACCAGGCGTCTCTATCCAAGGGACATGGTCAAATATGGGGCACCAGAGTTTGTGTGAAAGTCAGATCTCCTTCTCCACTCAACGGTGGAGAATGTCCTGTCCATCGGCTAGTCTGGGTAGGGGTTCGAAGTTTACTGCCTATATTTTCCGTGGCTGTTGCCATAGTTTGCGGAGGACCCCAGGGCCCAAACCCGCCTGTAGTTTTCCAGGACCCACTGGATCCTTCTAGTTCCTCATTCTCCCAGGCTTCTCACACCTAAAGTCTCAATAGGATGTCCTCCCCTCTGACCCACTTTCCTGGTAAGTACAGTTTTTCATGGGGACGTACACCTTGGACTAGTGTCTCGATATAAGTGAGTATATACCATTTAGCTCTTTTTTGCTTCTGTGTGAACTCACTCATTATGATAATTTCTAGTTCAATCCATTTGTCCACAAATTTCGGGAATTCCTTGTTTTTAATAGCTGAGTAGTATTCCATAGTGTAGATGTACCACAGTTTCTTTATCCATTCTTCTACTGAAGGACACTTAGGCTGTTTCCCTGATCTGGCTATTATGAATAAGGCTGCTATGAACATGGTTGAGCAAATTTTCTTGCTGTGTGCTGGAGCATCTTCTGGGTATATTCCAAGGAGTGGAATAGCTGGGTCTTGAGGAAGCCCTATTCCCAGTTTTCTGAGATAGCACCAGATAGATTTCCAAAGTGGTTGTACTAGTTTGCATTCTCACCAGCAATGAAGGAGTGTTCCTCTCTCTCCACATCCTCTCCAGCATGCGGTGTCAGTTGAGTTATTGATCTTAGCCATTCTGATGGGTGTAAGATGGAATCTCAGTGTCGTTTTGATTTGCATTTCTCTGATGACTAAGGAGGTTGAGCATTTCTTTAAGTGTTTCTCAGCCATTTGATATTCCTCTGTTGAGAAATCTCTGTTTAGTTCTGTGCCCTATTTCTCTATTGGGTTATTTGGTTTGGTGGTGTTTAAATCCTTGAGTTCTTTATATATTTTGGATATTAGGTCTTGTACTTTTTCTCCCACATGAAAATGCAAAGGCATTATCACCAGGGTTGTAGTCTATAGAGAAGTATGGCGATAACATACATGACTGAAGGGGATGTTTTGGTTCCTGGGAAACAGATCAAGATATTCTGCACTCCGGGCCAAAAACACAAGATAGCTCAGAGAGACAGAGATGGAGGAAGAAGAGAAGGAGCCAGGTGAGAAGAAGGCCCAGGTGAAGGCAGTAGAGAAGACAACATAGAAACCAAAGACAGAGAACGAGGGAGAAGAGTGAGAAAGGAATAAGAGATTGAGAAAAATAACTTAAGACATGATCCCAAAATGTGATCTTTACCTTCTTCTGTGGGGCAAATACACTAGTTACAGTTGGGAGACATGTAAGCAATGGGCTTAACATCTCTCAAATTTCAGTGAGTATGGACAGAATAGTGTGGGATTTGAAGCTCTCAGAGGTTGTTGAACATTTTTGCAGGAATAGCTCAGTGGGAAAGGGTTGGCTTGGGGCTAGGGCTAGGGGTGGAGGTCTTGAAGTAGGGCATTTACAAAGGTGAGCATAAAAGGTCACTGGTGTCACATATCCATGACATGGAAGGAATTTGGACACATTCATCCATAGGTCAGTGAATCCTGGCACAGCTCTTCTGTCATCTGGAGGAGTGTCCAAGGGCAAAATGATGGAGCAGTTACCTTGTACTTTAGGTCAAGTCTACAGTAGGAAAGGGAGATGTGGCCTGAGATGCTGAAGAGAAATGGAGTGGATGCACAGCAGAATAAAAACACTCTTAAAACTTGCTGAGGTGAGAAGAAATTCAAACTGGACAGTATTTATTAATTTTAAATAAACCTTGTGTAAAAACCATTGTTATCGCTCCATTGAATCTGTTGGAATGTAGGAATTAGGACTCCCAAATAATTTGAGTTGCTCAGAATAGCTGTAGTTTTACATAAAAATACTTTTATGAATCAAAGCATACAAATCCCCACTAATTCTCATACCATTTCAGATACTGCTTGTGCCTTGAGACCTTTGCTGTTCTCTTACCTGGAGGCTTTATTGGAATGTAGCTTTGCTTTTTAACCCATTTCTAATTGTTGTGGCTCATGGAAATTACTAATGCATAGATTCACAGAATAAAAAAGACCTGACAGACTATCCTTTAGGCATGTTAACATGATTGCTGGGGGAAGAAAAGCCATTCATTCATTTTTACATAGTACAATGTGCTGTGCAAATCTTTGTTTCTCTGGAGTGTTCAGACTGTGCCACAGTGATGTTGTCTCTCACTTGTAATATTGAGACAACAATCTCATGTTCTCCAGGGATGGCATTGGCTGTTTCTTCTACTAATTTTGCTTCCCTTAGAAAGAACTCACATCCTTGAGACAGTAGGAACCACAAAGAACAACAAGGAAATTATTTTCATTGTAGTTGCTTTGTTTCGCTCTCAGGATTGGGTGTATTTAATTTCACTGGGGCTCTGCAGAGCCTAGTCCATTTGAGACTGAGTAAATGGACTTCTACATTTGAATTTGACCTTATAGGATTAGCTAAAATAGCAATTAGGTTATAAGGAAAGGATTATTTTTTAATTTCCATTTATAGCTCATTTCAGAATGAGCAGAACAGCAATATGCTGACACTTTAACCACCAGGACATGTAGCAATATCCTTATTGTTGTTTGCTCTATTGAAATTTGATCTAAGACTTCATAATAGGTTGTGAAAATGCAAGGGGGTAGGGGATAATCACCAGAACACAGGAAATAAACTATTTTTCTTTCTTTTTTTAAATTAATTTATTTTTGTTACATCTCAATGGTTATCCCATCCCTTGTATCCTCCCATTCTCCCCTCCCTCCCATTTTCCCCTTATTCCCCTCCCCTATGACTGTTCCTGAGGGGGATTACCTCCCCCTGTATATGCTCATAGGGTATCAAGTCTCTTCTTGGTAACCTGCTGTCCTTCCTCTAAGTGCCACCAGGTCTCCCCCTCCAGGGGACATAGTCAAATGTGAGGCACCAGAGTATCTGAGAAAGTCATATTTGTGTTTTAACGTTGTTTCTTCTAGGTGTAAGAAACAACATGTCCCCGACCTTAATTCTTCTCCTTTGCCTCCCCACTCCTCACCCCTTTCTTCACGTTTCTCCTCCTCATCCCACTTCTCTCTCTCCAATCTCTTCCCTCCTTCTCCATATATTTCCACTTTCTGCTTTCTCTCTCTCTCTCTCCCTCATCTCAGAGAGGAACATTGATAAGATTCTGGAAGAGTCTTGGCTCTGCGTGGCTCCAACATTGAGCCCTAGAGACAGTAAATCCTTCCTCCTTTACCACATTGTTTCTTGACTTTTCAATTATGGAAACTCTGACAACTGTTTTATGTTTATGATATGTGAACTCCAGCTTTGAACTCATAAGAATGGTGGCTTCTATACCGATAATTAATATATTAGAGAAGCTTTGAATACTAAAATAGAAGAAAAAATATGAAATCATCACAGGCATATGTATGAGAAGCATAAAGACACTTTTCAACAATATCTTTGTATCTGGGCTGCTTTCCTCACGGGAAAAACCACATAAAAGCAGGAATAAAAGGGTTCTCAAGAAAATTCAGATCTCCAACTCTTCCCCAAACTTCATCCTGGGATGTAGCTATATTATTGATAACATGGATGCAAAATCTTAGATAAAATCCAACTTCTCAAAGGACAGTGACATGGAAGAAACACTCCATGAAAACAGAATAAAAGGAGTCTCGAAAAATTCAAATCTCCAACTTGTACCTTAACAGAAAAATCCAACCTCCAATGGCTTCAGGAAGGGATCGGGATTGGAGTTCCACTACATTTCCTGGGAGAAGGATTTGGAAGTCATGCTGATCTTCTGTCCAAGATTCCTGCTTTGGTGAAGCAAGATGTCCTTGGTTCACAAAGATGGAAAATACTTATTAATCAAACGTGACTAAACCCATCCCAGTTTCTCTTTGTGGATCATGCTGCCTATGGCATGCAACTTCCAGATGGCTAGCATATATGTTGTTCTATCTCTGAACCAGGTTCTAAAGGTTGAACTGCACTTCTGTGTTTTCCCATGGATACGGATGGTATTCAATAAGGTCTACTTTTTGGAGCATTCTTTCAGTAGCTTTCTATTGTGGTGGTAAAGACCATGGCAAAAAGTAATTTGGAGAAGAGGGTTTAATTGTACCTTAAAGTCTGCACAAAGGGAAGTCAGGGCAGGAACTCAAGGGTTGAAGCCATAGGCAGAACCTGAAGCAGAGGCCATGGTGGAGTGCTGCTGAGTGAGTTGCTTCCCATTGCTGGCTCATGCTTGTTTTGTACAATTCAGAGGCACCTGCTCAGCATTTGCACTGCTCACAGTGTGCTGTGCACCCACACACCCATCACTAAATGATAAAATGTCCCACAGATTTGTCTATAGGAAGGCGGCAGTTTCTCAGTTGTGGGTCCCTCTTCCCAGGTCGTTTTCGCCTATGTCAAGTTAATAAGAAAACTAACAGAGGTGGCATATTAGCGAAGACATTAGAAGACCCTGATGTGACTGCACATTGAACTGGTGTCTCTCCCACTTCTACTGACAGCAAAGAGTTTTCTGTTTATCTCATTTTTTTGTCCATTTCTTCATACATATGTCTGGTTATGTGCCATCACAAACCCAATCATATGTAAAAGAATTTAAACAGCATGGCGATGAAATGAATGCAGTGGAAAAATTTATGAAAGGAAAGACACCATCAACTTTGGAGATAGCCCTAGATTCCAATCCTTTTTCCCTGCCTAACTAGTTATTGACCCAATTATTCATCTATCTGGGTTTCTTGTAACAAAACCTATCTCCCAGGGTTGTAAAGATTAAATAAGATGAGATATATACCTTGCTTCATTATCTCTCTATATCACTGAGGCGGCATGTAGTAGAACTCAACTGTGAGTTATTTTCCTCATTTCTCTCCTGTGGAACAGGTAATGTTTATTTATATTCACCCTACACTCCCACGCAAGTGCATCCTCTGTTCTTCCATAGCACCTTCTCACTTCGTCATAATCACTTGACCCATTGAGGAGAGAAGAGTAGGTATTGTTGGGAATGCAAATGACCCAGTGCTCCATCTATCACCTAGACACACTCCATGAAAATTATACTTTCTTATTCTTTACCTACACAGCCCCATTGGAATGCTGCACTTTTCTTTATGGTATACTCACATTTTACAGCATGATAAAATTATCTCAAGAAAATCAGACTCCTCATTTGCAAAATTGTTGAACTGTATTTATAAGAGGCATAAGGAATCTTTTCCTGTTACACAATTCTGTGCTTCTATAAAAATGCCACTGTATTATTGCCCTTAAAACTATTTTGTTTACAGATGCTGCTCCATGTAATTTTCCTAATAATTGGCCAAGGCTTGTGTTTACAGTACTTTTATATTTTTCTTTCATTGTATGGAATGATAGGAGATAATAGAATTCTTTTCACTTACCAGCAAAAATATAGCCCGGCGAATTATTATAAAACTGTATAGAAACACTAAGAAGCCTATTTAAATGTGCTATTGTTGTGGTTAGGGCTCTATTGATTAATTATTTCACTCAAGTTCAGTTTCTGAGGCTCAACTTTGCTGACTCCCACAGGGCAGGCCATCAGGAGGAGTAAGCTAACATTTTCAGACTTGATTGGAAGCTGCCCTGTACAGGTGGGATGTCCCCATCACCTAGGAAACCTCAGGGGCTCTCAGGGCCTTTCAATAGATTAATTCAGGCACAATGAAATTATCTAAACCAAATTTGCTCACTTATAATCAACTGATCATGAATTTTCATCCCATCTTCAAAATACTTTGATAGGATCATCCAGATTAGTGTTTGATTGAGCTATAGCTAGCCACATGACACAAAATATCATCACAGTCAACTGAATAATCTTTGTCAATCAGTGACGTAACTCACAGCTTCTCCTAAATGACAGCCTATACACTCACAAGTTTTACCCTATCATCAGAGATTCAGCACTCTCATTGCTATTGCATCTCTCTCATGGAATTTTGTGGTAAAATGAATTTTATATCACTCTGCAATTGTGAATGGAGGGAAAATGGAAGAATATAGAAGTAAAAAGAAATATACATGGACATTTTAAATAAAAGACACTTAGATTCATTAAAGGTAAATGAGTTATTTTTTCTAAAGTAGAAATTATTGAAAACAAATTTCTTAGAATAAAATGCTTAGTTAAATGTAGTATCATATATCATTCATACATATAAGTATGTATGTATCTATCTTCTATTATTTGTTACGTTTCATTCAGTTACTGATATATAAGTTGTCAATTGTCTGTATTTATTTATATATAGCATGTTTTACTAAATATATGAGAATACATATTCATAAATATGTACATTATATATAAACATCTACATATGCATATATGCACATTCTCTGAAACAAGAAACAAGAAAGAGTGTTGGAAATATTTTCAAAAGCTTCTTTGCTGCTAGATACTTGAGCCTCTTTTGTATGTTGACTTCACTGTCATCTTCAAAAGAGATATTTGGAATTTAGCTTTCCTTTAGTGCATTTGACCATGGGATGCCTTTATTGATGGGCTAAGTCAATGGATTGACATTCACTGAAATGCACATTTAAAATCTTTGCTCCAAAATATTATTTAGGTGGTGAAAATAAGAAGGAATAGCAATTAGGCAGTTGTTTCAATCCAACTGAACATTCTATCATCACATGCCACAGGTGGCACATAGTTCTGAAGTTGTGACTTGTGAGGTCCAACCACCCATCCGATGGATAATACTTTTTTATATCCTTTCAATCACACAGCTGGCCAGTACCTCCTGTATAGAAGAAGCTACAGTCTCACAACATGATCCATCACACTGTCTTCATTATTACTTGGATAATGTCATTTGTCATTGTCAAAGGTCTTCAAAAAAGAGTTTTAACAGGAAAACCATCAAGCTAACACCAAAAGCAATACCACACAGCATGGGCTGACAAGTAAATGTGCAGTGTCTGTTGTGTGCAAAGACGGGAATAGGTAAGCACGCTCCATGCAGGAAATGGACAAGCTCAAGCCAGTTACTACATCATAGCCATTTCTACTTGTAATAAACTTGCACAAAAGTACAAGAGGCTAGAGCTGCTTTTAAAAGTTGTACAAGTGCTTGGTGAGGAAGAGGCTGGCAGATCTCTGTGAGTTTGAGACCATCCTGGTCTTCCAATCAGGTCTAGGACAGCCAAGGCTACAAAGTGAAAGCCTGTCTTAAAAGAAGAAAAAAGAAAAGAGAAAGAAAAAAATTGGTCAAGTGTTATATGTGGAACTTACATATTTTTTCATATTGGTATTTTTGATGAAAGTTCACTCACCTGAGTGTGAACCAAAGGGACTCCCACATACAGAGGTGTAAAGATGAGGAAAAGACCTGACATTGGAAATTGACCCTTAAGTAGACTTAGAACACAATGTGAGAATTGGATGAGAGAAGGGAGGTATGACAGGTTAATGGGCTGGTTCAAGATTTACGTATTAATGTAATAAGCCCTGTGTCTTGACCCATTAGAGTAGAGTCCTTTGAAAGGGAATCAAGTTGAAATGAGGTTGTAAGTGGGTCCTTCTCTGGTATAACTGGAGTCAAACTCACACATTATGAAGCTTGTGTAAGAGACTTAGGCTGAGGCAGCCACCTGTAAACTGTGAGAAGTTGTTGGAAATAAATCTATGCCTCATGACCCCCTCCCAAAGCCACCAGGCTTGCCAACATCTTGATGTTGGACTTTTGTCCTGCCTTGCTGAAAGGCTTGCATATGTCACCCAGGCTTTGACTCTTGTTTTGACAGCCCTAGAAATCACGTGCAGAAAGTGAGGTTGAACTGGGAATCAAGGCTACAGTGTACAAACCCTTCAGTTATGTACTCATCAGCTTGAGTGATGGGAAACATCTGAAGTGTACTGAGATACTTACCAAGCTAACTTAAAGGAAATGGGATGATTGTGAGAGGGGAAGCATTTGAAATCCAGAATCCAGGTCACGATCCGTGGGCAGGTGAAAGATGCTGTGCCCTGACTTCAGTGAGGAGCATGGGATGGTTTGAAAAATATTGAAAATATAACCATAGTAAATCTGAGGTCATGAATAGAAAAATGATGAAATAAGAAGAGCAACGAGATAGTAGTAGAATATTTCTCCTTTGGTTGAGGACAGTGGATTGGTTTGGGATGGTTTTCTTTTCATGGTCCATGTGTCTTTTCAGGTACAACTTTAAAAAAATATATTTTATTAATTATTCATATTACATCTCAGTTGTTATCCGATCCCTTGTATCTTCCCATTCCTCCCTCCCTCCTGCTTTCCCCCTAATCCCCTCCCCTATAACTGTGACTGAGGGGGACCTCCTCCCTCTGTATAGGCTCATAGGGTATCAAGTCTCTTCTTGGTAGCCTGCTATCCTTCCTTTGAGTGCCACCAGGCTTCCCCATCCAGGGGACGTGGTCAAATATGGGGCACTAGAGTTCATGTGAAAGTCAGTCCCCACTCTCCACTCAACTGTGGAGAATGTCCTGTCTGTTGGCTAGATCTGGGTAGGGGTTTGAAGTTTACTGCATGTATTGTCCTTGGCTGGTGTCATAGTTTGAGCAGGACCCCTGGGCCAAGATCCGCATGTCATAATGTTCTTCCTGTAGGTTTCTAAGACCCTCTGGATCCTTCTATTTTCCTATTCTCCCTCACTTCTCTCATCAGGTACAGCTCTTAATGTACAGCTCTTCTGCTTTTGCTTCGCTGCTCTGCACCCCAATCTATGAGCTTTCTTCATTTTGTTTTCTGTCTTATTGAAATACAATCGACAAACAAATCATCGGCACGGTAAATACATTTCAACACAATTACAATAGTCAAGTGCATTAACATTTCTGTCATCTTATATAGTGCATGTGTGTTGAGGTAATGTATAAGGTAAACCCTTCTAGCAGATATCTCATATACAGCACACTATAACATTGATCGCTGTCACCAACTTGCAGATTACGTCTCCAGGATTACTCAGAAGTTGTTAGTTTTTGATGATCTTCTTTCCATAAATCACCATTTGTGTTCATTTTTTGTAAATGATTTTTCAGTGAGTGTATTAAAGAATAAGATTCCTTATGATGTTTTCATGGTTTATAAGCCATATTTGTTTCATGTTTGCCTGTCATTATCCTCCTGTCTCTCATACCACACTAGTTTATTTTTCTCAAAATGGTACCTTTTCTGCTTTCACATTATATTTATATCAGGAAGAATAAAATTTAGAATTTTCATATAATACATGTGATATTGGTCTTTTTTCATTTATTTTTACTACTTTAAATTTTTTTGGTAATTTTTGGCAACTTTCTTGTAATCCATATTCATCTCTGTTGTCTTAACCCCTGTTCACTCTCCTGACACACTTACTGTTCCCAATTCATGTCCAGTCTCCCTCTACTTTTATTTCTCCTTTCTCTCCCTCCCCTCCCTTCCCCTCTCCTTTCTTCCACAGAGAGAGAGTTCATGATTGTAACAGCCATGTCATATCCAGAAAATGGTATTTTATTGCAATCTTCCTCATCTGCTGCATCTTAAAGCTTTTCTCATTCTGTAAGTTCCCTAGGCTGTAGAGTGGATGTTATAGATGCCCCCTTTAGGGCTGAGCACTTAGCTATCGCTAAGTGACAACAAGCACCCTGTTTGAATTTTTTGTATGTTTGTTTAGCATTGTGTGCTAAATGTTCACCCTTTTTTGTATTTTAAATGCTGACAAATATTCTTGGGTGCATGTGTGTGAGGGTGTGCCGTTTTCTTTATCCTTTTGTGCACTTATAGTCACTTAGGGTGTTTCCAACATCTTGGTTGCTGTATGGATTCTGTGAATAGAGGTTTCCATAGTCTAGTAAATAGTTACTGGCTTAACTTGTGCTCAGGAAACACAGCATGTTGTTTCCCAACCAGGAATCTTCCTTGCGCCAATCTCACTAAACAAGAATTTTCGCCCAGGCATCTCCTGAAGGCTCATACACATCCTTCTGGGAGGAGTTGCCTCATTTTCATAGCACTACCACCTTGGTCCTCTGCGAGTCCAATTCTGCTGAAAGTAGTTCTAGGTTCTGAATTTGGAGGCTTGCTTAGGCTGCCATGTATATATTATGGCCTATTGTTAGCTTCTTGCTCTAACTCAGACCATCCACAAATGATTCATATTTGGAATGTGGATAGGTTTTGCTTGGATCTATGGCTCCCTCCTAGAGTCTGGCACAGTTTCTAGTGCTTAATAGGTGTATACTCAATGGAGAATAATTAAGTAAATTATTGGGTTAGACATTGAAGTATGCTTTTGAGGGTGTCATTTCATCTTCCATCAAAAAGAATCACAATGGTTAATTAATACCTTTCTGGTTATGATATCATTCATGATAATAATAATAATAATAATAATAATAATAATAATAATAATAATAATATCAAAATAATTAAATTTCAAGAACTATACCAAATGGAACAACAAAATGGTTAATTGGCTAAAGGCTCAGCCTCATAACCTGAATTTGGTCACTGGGTAATCACATAGTGGAAGGAAAGACTCAACTCAAACAGTGCATTAATGATGAATATGCATACTCATGCACACACAAACGCACATGTACACACACACACACACACAGAAAACACACAAATAAATGTAAAAAATTGAATTGTGAAAAAGATTAGAGTTTATTTTCTTATTTTCTCAAAGAAAATACTTTGAATTGGACAATATTTTTAATAAATTTATATCTTATATATATATATATTTCATATTTAAAAACCAGAATAATGTGGACAACAGAATACCAGGAAAGCAGCTTTGTGACTATGTGCAATTTCCTGTCTCTCATTTGTAGTATGAGACTGTGATATGTGCTACCAGTGTGACAGAGGATAAGGCAGTCTCCGACCTTTGAATAGCTTAAGCGTTTAGACACCTGATGGCAATCTTTCATTAAATTTGGTGTACTTGCAGTGGTTCTGGCAGGTATGAGAAAACACAATTTGTTTTTCCTCAGCAATCTTCATACCGAATATCTGAAAATGTTTCCCAGTGACAGACAGAACTGAGAGCTTAATATCATTCTAGATGAGCATGGTGGCTTTCACCGAGGGAAAATGATGTGGGTGGATGAGTTCAGTGAAAAGTGAAGAGAAGAGGCAAGGGAAATGAAGTTTATGCATGGTCCAGAGGCATTTAGGGACTTGGGCAGACTACTCAGGGGGAAGGCAGGGTATGGTGCTAATGGGCAGGGAACATGTTCAGTGAGGTTTATGTTGTGTTAAAATGCAGTGTAATTTTGTGAGCCATCTCTCTCTCTCTCTCTCTTTCTTTCCTCCTTTCTTGATTTCTTCCTACTGCTCTTGCCTCAGGCTTGGAATAAAAGATATAGTTTTGGGCATCAGGGTGGATATTTCTCCTCAGCAAGAATGAAAAGGACAGGCTTAATTGAGAGTGTGCCCAAACAAACTTTGTATTATCTTCCTGCTCATTTCTTGGATCATATTTTCTGTGACCTTGATAATACAATATCAGCTGAGAACTACTTTCATTAATCATCTCTGTTAAAATGTGTGTGTGTGTGTGTGTGTGTGTGTGTATGTGTATGTGTGTATGCATTGCAGGTTTTACTGTCCTGTCTAAATTGAAACACCTAAGTCAGAGAGGATTTAGTAAAATTTCCAAGTCATATCAGCAGGTCTCCACTGAGCCATTCCTATAAAGAAATATTGCTTGTGAGTAGCAGGATGCATGTATGAGAATTTGCAAAAGACCATCGTTTATCAGCACAAAGCTGCTTGATGCAATTCTAAAGATGACCAACAGGAAACAGACAACCATATTGTGCTCTATTTATTCAACACAATACAACTATGAAAATGAAGTAGCTAAGTCAACATGAATTGATGGGAACCCATAATACAAGTTTTCACAGCTCCGAAGAACATAGGACTCTATTTGTTCATATTTCCAAACCAAACAAGCTATAATAATTATGTAGGGACATATATGTCTAAATACATCTGTATAAATGCATATGCTAAGTCTATAAAGAAAAGCCACAATGTAATGAGCACACTGTAGGGCGGTGATGAGGGCAGTTGTAATTTAGACGTCTCTATATGTATCTTACTCAGGTTTGTGAATGTCATTTCCCTTTCTTTGAGGGATATGATGACGAACTAATACTTATTGTCTAGTAGTCAATTTTATCATGCTTTTCCTACACTGATGACTTATTTTTATGAATTACTGAAAGCCACTTCCTTAAGATGAAAATTATTTTCCAAATGATTTTTTCACTTTTAAATATTGTCTTTCCCTTTAATTTTTGGTATGGGATGCACATTTTTAAAAAATAAGGAAATAGTAAATTATCCTAGTAACACTTATAGAAAAGCCCATCCTTTCTGTCTATCTGCAACACCCACTCAGTCACTCATCAAATTTTCATATATGCCATGGGCCTGCTTCTGGCTCTCTACTCTCTTTCACTGGTTTTGACAGTCTTGCTCGGGATCTCCCTAGTTCCCCTCACTTCTTGTTCAAACTACTCTTCACTTGATGACTAGAGTCAGCTTTAGAGTGGTGTGTGCGTGTGTGTGTGTGTGTGTGTGTGTGTGTGTGTGTGTGCATTTGCTCCTGTTCTGCACACATGTGCGCATCCTCAAGCTCACTGCGTGCATGCGAACATCTGCTTACACAAGTTTTCATTTAAAGCACCAACTTGTTTGTCCTTAGCTTTAAAACAGTCTATGACCTCCTCCCGAGTCCCTGCCATCTTCTCTTGCCATCATTCCCATGCACTGGTCTCTTGAAGAGACAAGGAACTTCTCATTCCTTGAAAGGGAAAAAGTAGTAGTGTGCATTTGCTGCACAAGTGAACAACGCCTCCATTCTCTGTTGGGCAGTTTTCACCTCAGGGCCCCTCATACTTTTGAATCCAGGATTTTCCCACTTTTGAAAAGCTCTAGGAGCCAGGCAGGCATGATGGCTCACACCTGTAATCCCAGCACTCAGGGAGGCAGAAGCAGGTAGATCACTGTGAGTTCGAGGCCAATATGATCTTCAAAGTGAGTTCAGGTAAACCAAGGTTACATAGATAAACCTTGTCTTAATAAAAGAAAAGAAAAGAAAAAGAAAAAGAAAGAAAGAAAGAAAGAAAGAAAGAAAGAAAGAAAGAAAGAAAGGGGAAAAAGCACTATGTTTCATTAATGTGATTTTTTCAATTATTCTGTGTCCCTACCAATTCTTTTTAAGGAATTAGCAGAGCCTTCTGTCTCTGCTCCCTCAGCACCTGCTGTCTTCAGCCCCAGTGGCTTTTCCCCATGTTAATCTCCCCCCACAAAGACCTCACTGTTGCTTCTTTTTCTTTTTATTAATTTATTCTTGTTACATCTCAATGGTTATCCCATCCCTAGTATCCTCCCATTCTTCCCTCCCTCCCATTTTCCCCTTATTCCCCTCCCCTATGACTGTGACTGAGGGGGACTTCCTCCCCCTTTATATGCTCATAGGGTATCAAGTCTCTTCTTGGTAACCTGCTATCCTTCCTCTGAGTGCCACCAGGTCTCCTGCTCCAGGGGACATGGTCAAATATGAGGCACTAGAGTACGTGTGAAAGTCATACCCCACTCTCCACTCAACTGTGGAGAACTGGGACAGAGGGGAGGACATCCTATTGGGACTCTAGATGAGAGAACCATGGGAGACTAGCAAAGTAGAAGGATCCAGAGGGTCCTAGAAACCTACAAGTAGAACATTATGATAGGCAGATTTGGGCCCCGGGGTCCCACTCAAACTAAGGCACCAGCCAAGGACAATACACATGGTAAACTTTAAACCCCTACCCAGATCTAGCCAATGGGCAGAACACTGCTGCTTCTTTTGACTTCCTTTCTTGACAAAGACTTCCAGTCTCAAAGTCCTAGACATCCCAATACCTCCGTACTACACAGATCTCAACATGAAAGCATTGTTGATAAGAACTTATTTGTAAGGGAAAATAAGTTTCAAAATGAGATGAAACATCAATATGGATGTCCTTTCTAGGTTTCAGACCTCTCCTTTTCTCGCTCCTGTGTCCCCAGTCTACCTCAAAGGAGGCCTTGTATCATCCTTCAAGTACACTTGTTGCTCTCTGTCCTGTCCTGGGGTAGACTATCCTGATACTCTTCCTCTGCCTCTTTTTCTTTTCCCTCTATCACTTTCTCTTTGCAAAGAGCCTTTCCTATCTACAGCACTCTTCCTAGTGTTCCCTATGGTGGAATGAGTAAGATAAACATCCTTTCCTTCCATGGGTCTTTTTTTCTGACTACTTCTATCTAGACCTCTCTCTTCTTTATTTTTCTCTCTGTTTCCTGTGACAGGGGGTTACCATATGGCCCAAATTGGCCTCTCCACACCTGCCTGCTCTCTCTCTCTCTCTCTCTCTCTCTCTCTCTCTCTCTCT
>OU015747.1:18527927-18581162 GCA_907169655.1 Acomys percivali | reverse complement strand
TCTCTCTCTATGTCTGTCTGTCTGTCTGTCTGTGTCTCTGTCTTTGTCTCTGTCTCTGTCTCTCTCTGTAAGGGTTGATTGCATTCTGATTCTTCTTCATATTTTGACCTCTGGTTAGAGACACTATTTCTTTATATCATGCCTAAGAAGTAAACCCTTTTCTTTACTTTTATATCTGCTTATCACAATAATGAAGAATATTTGTCATTATCTGATTTTTTGTCCACATTTTTTTTTCTATCAGGCACTTTGTCCCTACTAGACCACCAGCTTCCCAAGTGCACAAACCTTTCCTACACTCTTGTGCCTACAATTGCTGTGATGTGGCTGCATGAACACAAGAACTTTAATCACATTTTTCTCTTGACAAGTATTAATTTAACATACTTATTCACCACACTAGACCATATAATTATTTGCATAGAAGCACATGTCTGGCTGACAATGAAAATACATGTTCATATGATAATACATAACCAGTTAAGGGTCTTTCCTACTTCATGTTCTGATTTCTCAATAGAATGATTATATTTTTATCTCCAACTTTCACTTTCTTTTCTCATATTAAAGAAGCACTATTTTCACCCAGCTCGATAAATATAAGTGAGAATTATGCTCAGTTGCTTTCTTTACCCATTCCACATTAAGTCAGTCACCATGTTCTATTGATTTTGCTCCTAACTCTGTTTCATATTCATGCATTTTCATCCTCCCCACTGTTACAGCCCCAGTCTGGTCTCCCCTTGTTTCTTGCTTAGCTTTCTAAAATCAGTCCTAGTTGGTTTCTTTATTTTTACCTTCCTACAAATGTTATTACACAGAATCATGGAAATGTTTATACTAGAGGTGTGCTGCCACTCTCAGTGTGTGCTTCTTTACTGCCTTCCTTGCACACCTGGGTGGACTCCAAGGTCCTAAAAGTAACGTGCTGGCCACCATGTGTACTGCAGCCTCTCCAACGTCAGCATTTTCATTGCCTGTTTCCCAGTGAGTCCCATCCTTTCCTCAAAGCTCATGTGATTCTTGGAATGGGAAAAGTGATTATGCCTCACTCGGCTTCACAGGTGGGAAGTCAAGAGCAGGGACAGAGATAGGGTGGATGATGACCAATAATGAGAAGGAGCCCCAATTTCCCTTTGTTTCTCAGTCATCGCAGTCAGACAGTCACCAAATAGTACCAATTTATCTTGATTCATCAGTAGTGGTAAGAAGATTCCCTAGTGCCTCATGGTTACCAGACTGTTGTTTAATTTTCATGTTGCTATGGCACCATTGCTATCTGCCATCATGGTGTCCTGTCTGTAACACACACTGATAGATCATCTGTGCTAACCAGGTCTTGGTTGTGCTGTAACTCAAATGGTACTGTATTTAAAGCTAGAAGGCAATGGGGGAAATTTGAGGGAGAGGTAAGTTTTCTTTACACTGAGGAGCTTGCTTATCTTTGGTTGTGAGTATATTTAGTCAACTACTTATTTTATATCAAGCAGTAGCTTGAGAATATGATGTATTAATAACAATACATTTTCAGCATTGTTTTATTGGGGAATTTATCTCTTTTCTTCCTCCTCCCACCCAGGTCCCCCCCCACCGTGTGTGTGTGTGTGTGTGTGTGTGTGTGTGTGTGTGATCTCCAAGTGTGAGTGTAGGTGATTGCATGCTATAGTGTTTATGTAAAGGTCCAAAAACAACTTTAGAAGTCAAGGCTCTCCTTCTACCGTGAGTTCTAATGTTCAGGTTTGTGCGTTCCCTGTTGAGATGCTTGAATATTTCAAACATAGTTCTTTGGACATTTTTATTCAGCTACAGGAACATCTCTACAATGGAGGGGCTGCTATAATCCCTGTTTTGATAGCTGGGGAAACTGAGGTATAGAGAGACCAGGATTCCCCCCAAATTTCCCAGAGAGTAGAGAAATTCAGGGATAGGTCCAGGTAGCTTTCCCCTGAGATGGTGATTTTTAGTCATAATATCATCAGACTTTCAACTGAGAGTTTCAAAAGAAGTCTTTGATATGTGTAACAGAGGGTTATGAGTACCAGGCAGTGTGATGACTCTTAGGATATTTTCCAATACACTTTTATCTCCATGACATGTGAATTTATAAGTTAGAGAAGTGTATCAACTGCATTACCTTATGAAAGCTGTTTAACCTCTCAGATGCACATTTTCTTAAAATATAGAACATAGATATCTTTATTAATATGATGTTTAGTTTCAAATAGTTAATGGGCATGAAATGTGCTGCATACCACTGGCTAATATGAGTGCTGTTCGTTTAAGTTGTCAGAGTGCTAATGAGAAGATTGTTAAACAAGCATCAGATATACAGCAGGGAAGAAACTACTTGCCTTCACAGAAGAGATATCCCCCACAGACATCCATACACTTCAGTTGGGTGTGACAAGTCCTATCAGAATTGTTTAAACTTAAAGAAATGCTCAACCTCCTTAGTCATCAGGGAAATGCAAATCAAAACAACTCTGAGATTCCATCTTACACCCATCAGAATGGCTAAGATCAAAAATTCAAGCGACACCACATGCTGGCGAGGATGTGGAGAGAGAGGAACACTCCTTCATTGCTGGTGGGAATGCGAACTAGTACAGCCACTTTGGAAATCTATCTGGTGCTATCTCAGAAAACTGGGAATAGGGCTTCCTCAAGACCCAGCTATTCCACTCCTTGGAATATACCCAGAAGATGCGCCAGCACACAACAAGAAAATTTGCTCAACCATGTTCATAGCAGCCTTATTCATAATAGCCAGATCATGGAAACAGCCTAAATGTCCCTCAGTAGAAGAATGGATAAAGAAACTGTGGTACATATACACTATGGAATACTACTCAGCTATTAAAAACAAGGAATTCCCGAAATTTGTGGATAAATGGATTGAGCTAGAAATGATCATAATGAGTGAGTTAACCCAGAAGCAGAAAGACTCATATGGTATATACTCACTTATATCTGCATACTAGCCCAAGGGGCATGTCCCACAAAAGCCTTCACTTACCAGGAAACTGGGACAGAGGAGAGGACACCCTATTGGGACTCTAGATGAGAGAACCATGGGAGAATAGCAATGTAGAAGGATCCAGTGGGTCCTAGAAACCTACAAGTAGAACATTATGATAGGCAGATTTGGGCCAAGGGGTCCCACTCAAACTAAGGCACCAGCCAAGGACAAGACAGGCGGTAAACTTTAAACCCCTACCCAGATCTAGCCAATGGTCAGAACAGTCTTCACACTTGAGTGGAGAGTGGGATATGACTTTCTCACGTACTCTGGTGCCTCACATTTGACCATGTCCCCTGGAAGGGGAGACCTGGTGGCATTCAGAGGAAGGACAGCAGGTCACTGAGAAGAGACTTGATACCCTATGAGCATATACAGGGGGAGATAATCCCCCTCAGGAACAGTCATAGGGGAGGGGAATAAGGGGAAAATGGGAGGGAGGGAAGAATGGGAGGATACAAGGGATGGGATAACCATTGAGATGTAACAAGAATAAATTAATTAAATAAAAAAATAAAATTAAAAAAAAAGAAATAAGACTAACTTGATTTCTCCATTTCCCACTTTTCTCAAGGTACACATACCATTCTCTAGCTCATAGTTTCTCCTAACATTCATCCTGTTACTCTGAGATGAACCTCTCAAATACTGAAATAGATACAGAAGAATGCAAACAAGGCAGGTGGCAAATAACCAGGTTCTTAAGAATGCCAACAGGGCATTGGTTCATGCAAATAGAAGTCCGATGAACCTCTCGACTCTTCACTATGTGAGCCCATACTGGTGTTCCACTTTTGAAATCATTCTGAGGTGAGACTTTTGGATTCTGCTAACTGTAGGGAATTCTAGACAGGAGGGCTGCCCATGCAAAGGCTCGCAGAGAGATAGGAAGGAGCCTGATGGGTCTGGAAATATTACATTGAGAAATGAGGCCAGAAGGTGGGTCAGTGCCAGCTTTTCAAGGGCACTGACTTCCATTTTAATGAGTTTGGACTCTAGCCTGTAGGCAGTGGGGAGCAACAGTTTTTTTTTTAAGCAGGAAAGTGACATGATCAGATTTGCATTTTAGAAATATGACTTTAGCTGTGAGGTTGAGTTTGGATAGGAGTCGGGAAGGCTGAAAGCAGAGGTGAGAGTCAGGAGGTACCTGCGGTGGGATGGAGTATGGGTTTACTGAACTTGGACAACAGATGTGGGGATGGTGAGGTAGGGACCTGATCTCATTTTCTCCATAACCACCCTATCATTATGCATGCCCTGTTGTGGATTCTCCTTGGCTGTTAATTCCAGGTTCACAGATGCTGCTCTCATGGCAGCTGCAGACTGGCAGACAGGCTGCTCCTGCTTTGCAGGTGTATTCACTGCTGAGGCTTCAGAATTCAAGATGTGAGGCAAGAAGCTTTCTAGACCAAACGTTCTCATCTATCTTAGTTTATTGCTCATAGTAATTGCTTCATGGACATTAACAAGGAGCACCAAAGCTGTGGTCATCATAGACCATGGCTCAGTGGGCCATTGGATCTATCCCCCTGAGTTCTCAGATGAGTCCCTGAGCTCCCTTCAAAGGCACAAGATGCCCTAGCCAGGGGTTTCAAAATATTGCCATGAAGGTCCTGCTTGTTACTTCTTGTATCAGAAAATCCTCCATGTAGATACCTCGGAGTTAACTTCACTTCCTACTTTTCTGATACCTTTCTTTCAATAGAGAAATATTGCAATTGTATGAGGGTAGACATACAGCAAACCCTTGATATTAGGGATTTCAGGCATACACGTGCACATTTTCAAACTCAGACCCTTATGATCTCACTTGCAACACCCAGTTTGGTTCAAATTTGGATGATCAGTTAAACATCTGTCAGTTGAACCAGGGAAGAGTTGTAATATATGTGCTGTGTTTGCCTTCTTTTGAACTCCAAAGTGATATGTAGAAGCACATGGAATTCTGTGGAGTTTGGCCAAGCACACACAATTTCAACACAGTTTTTACAACAACCATCATCATGACCTCCAGCAGTATTACCACCAACACAAAATTTATTTCTACCTTTACTGTGATTTGATGGGGCAATAGTATTGTTTGTTTGTTTGTTTGTTTTAATTAAAAGGATTAGAGTAGACCTTAGGAGTTCAAAACTCTAAATTATCTCCCCCAAAGTTAGTAATTCATGAATTCATTTGATTTATTTGAGGCTAAAGGTAATAGAAATTCTTCCTGAAGGTGCTGAACAAGATCTCACCAGGAAGGCATATACTTATATATATTTATAGGGTTGGAGTGATCACAGCAACAATCTCTGTGGCTGTGTTGGAGAATGTTATCCTTTGAGCATACTACTCATGACTACCAGTGTTATTAGAGCATTGTGACTACTATTTGCAACCTCCCCAAACCCTTCAATATTGGGTCTGAATAGAATAAGTGGTTGAGTGGGGTCATGAGAACCTCATCTGAGATTTCAACTACTCCTCCCTGCCATATGTATAATTTCCATTGCATATAGTTTTCCCTCATATTCCTGGGGATAACAGAGAATATACTGTGTGAAAAGCGCTGTGCAGTTGTGGAGAAATCATCATCTATACCTGAGTGAGACCTCCTGGTGACATAGATCCAGTAAGTAATGCTTTACCCATTCTACCAACCCCCAGCAAACTAACTGGTTCAGTAAGTTGGATATTGATAGAATTCTACTTTGGACTCAGTTGGGTATCCTACCTGAGATAAGCAGATGTTTTTCAAAAGCTGTCCCAATTAAAGTTTATGCAATGGCTTTTTGATGAATAAAACAATTTATATAAAATCATTTGGATGATGCTTGGACATAGTGAGTACCATATTAAATGTCGCTTATTGTTGTGTGGTAGTCTAGAGACTTGAATTTTCTGTCTATTTCTTGCATATCTGTCTGTCTGGGTAGCTGGTATACTGGTATACCTCAGTAATTCTTGTTATGCAGAACTTTGTGAAATTATGGGCTTGTCAGAGCAAAGAAGGCTACCAGGAAGAGACTTGATACTCTATGAGCATATACAGGGAGAGGAGCTCCCCCTCAGTCACAGTCATAGGGGAGGGGAGTAAGGGGAAAATGGGAGGGAGGGAGGAATGGGAGGATACAAGGGATGGGATAACAATTGAGATGTAATATGAATAAATTAATAAAATATATTTTAAAAAGGAAGAGAGAGAATTCTTGTAGTTGTGAACAAAAGAAAGGGCTATAATCTTTATTCATATTAAAAAGGACATGAGTAGATCTTAGTAGAGATGATAGAGAAGCACCATAATTCTCAGGAATCTGGGAGAGCAAAGTTCCAGGTTTCGTGGAAATAAACATAGCCAGAGAAAATATAGATGAATTCACTCCAAGAAAAGACAGATCCTAGTAAAGGAATGATTCCAAGTGATTTTAGGATGGATAACAGAAGAGCCAATTGTCAATCTAATGGCATATTACCAACAATCATTTATTGTCTTCATACATTTATGCACTTTTCCAACACTCAGTACATAACAGTGTATATGTTGCTGCCTTTGGAACTGGAATTCACAGCAAGAAAGGATGAGAAACCAGTCAACAAGGATAAGGCATGAGGTGCTAGAAGTTTAATGGGAGCGGCTAAAACTGTCACCTAGAATCATGGGAGGGAAAACCAAACTGGGAACTGTGGTGGGTTTGTCAGTAGCTTTAAGAGCCTCTTGAGAGCTCTGGTAGTGATTACAAAGTGACAAGCATAAGCATGTGTGTATGTTTTTTTCTTCCATCTACTTTCAATCACCCTGGTGTGAGCACAGAGAATGTACAGAATTGGATTTATTCAATGTTGGGACTGTGCCAAGATGGAGGAGGGAAGGTGAAGCAGCTTGGTCCTCTTTGCAAAGCACTGTTGTATATAAGAAGTGTATATACAGACACAAGAAGAGAAGAGAAAGTGCCAACATTGAAGGTTGACTAATTCATGGAGGTGTCGATTGCTTGTCTGAGTCATGATTCAAATGTGAATAAGTTCAGACAGCAGATGTGCAAAGAAGAAAGGATACTTGAAATGGAATCTGTGGCCATGACACTGTCCTGATGATTGTGTGGATGAAGTTTTGTGGGCAGCATCATAAAGGGTAGGTAGCATTATAAAGGGTGGGTATAGAGAACTTTGACCAAAGGTCATAATGACAAAAGAACTCTTTATGTGGATATTGAATGCATTGCCATGGTCACAATTCTTATGTGATGGGAATAATACTGGGTTGATATTGTAGGCATTAAAATCATAAAGAAATGAAGAAAGATGACCAAGGGCCAGGCTATAAATGATAGTGACAGTAGTAGTGTAATATGATGGAGGTAAATATGAAGCTTGAATCTCAGGGAGTGGGAAATGATCTAGAGGCACCCAAATATACAAGGAGGACACCTACCATTTGCTCCAGTAGTATAAGAGTGTGTGGAGGAGTGTGGAGCCATCACTTATGAAAGCCATGGTTAGTTCAACAGTATTCCAGAGAAATTGGGGATAAACGGAGAATTTCTAAACATGGGTATTAGGTTATAGGACTATAAAGGAGTGAGAAATAGAGCCAGATTGAATTGCACACAATTAAAAGGAGATGAAGGAAGACTTAAGAGACAGGGTATATGATACTGACTAATGTAATTAAAAGTGAGGAATAAGTAGACCATCTCTCACCTCTTGATTTAGGCTCATCGTGGCGGTGAGGGTGCCGAGAAGGAAGGGCTACAGATCTAGTTTGGCCACATGACAGTTGCACAGAGCACAACGGTTCTGAATGTGTGATAATTTAATTCTACTGGCCTGTGATGAGCTAGAGTAGACACTTATACACCCAAAAGAGTGATTCATCACAAAGACATCCAAACCAAATCAAGTTGAACAAGTGTCTGGAGCTTCAGGATAAGGAAAAACTGAAATGAATCAGCGAGGTCAGCCATGAGCTTGTGATAGCAGGGCATCTCAAGTTACATTTGAGTGACCTCTTCTCCATTTTAAAAACAAAATTATAGAAAGGGAAGTGATTTTACTTTAAATCACCATTCTTGAATAAGATCAATATTCACCCTACCGGAAAAGACATGAAACATTGTTTATACAGAAGTTAGCATAAAACAGTGTTAATTTGTGACTATGCTCAACTGAAGAAAATTGGCTGTATAAAAAAGCAACTTTGGCTTTCCCATTTCTTATTGCATTGTAGGGCATTTGTTTATCTGTGTTTTAGTTTGAGTTTCCTAAGAAGCAGGCATCAAGATGGCTTTGATGGGCCAGAGATTTACTGGGGGGACGTGTATGTGTGTGTGTATGTGTGTGTGTGTGTGTGTGTGTGTATGTGTGTGTGCCTGTGTGTGTGCATGTGAGTGCATACACACACACACACACACATATGTGACTGATAAAGCAGGCAGGGTAGCAAAATGCAAGTTTGCCATTTGCGATGAAATAGTGAAGGGAGTGGCATTGAGGAGAAGGGGCTTCGGATTTCTTTTTTTTTTTTTTAATTAATTTATTCTTGTTATATCTCTATGGTTATCCCATCCCTTGTATCCTCCCATTCTCCCCTCCATCCCATTTTCCCCTTATTCCCCTCCCCTATGACTGTTCCACAGAGGGATTACCTCCCTCTGTATATGCTCATAGGGTATCAAGTCTCTTCTCAGTGACCTACTGTCCTTCCTCTGAGTGCCACTAGGTCTCCCCCACCAGGGGACATAGTCAAATGTGAGGCACCAGAGTACATGAGAAAGTCAAATCCCTCTCTCCACTCAAGTGTGGAGACTGTCCTGTCCATGGGCTAGATCAGGGTAGGGGTTTAAATTTTACCGCCTGTAACTAAAAGGCAGAGAGACAGTATTGAAATCAACAAAATCAGAAATGAAAACGGATTTCTACTCTAAAATTAAAGCAGACTTTCTAAGCTAAAAGAATTATGCTCTGGGCAGGAATGGTCCTCCTCTGCAACTCCCTCCATGCTCATGAATAAGGAGGGGAAGTAAGGAAAGCATTGCCATGAAGCATGAATGCTGTGGGGATCTGATGTGATGGTAGCTGGACTGTTTTGCAGCTGGTTCTCTGAGAGTGAGACACAGCAGACCACATCTATAGTCACACTACATTGCCAAGACTCATTTTGAAAGCATTCTCTTGGCTTTATTTTCTGGGCAATATTAGCATAAGATCAGTTTAACCATTCAAAGGTATTATTTTGTCACTTTTAGTGCATTAACAATGTTCTGAATCCACTACTTCCATTTGCTTCCAAAATTTGTTCCCATTCTTCCTTGAATCAGACCCTGTGACAAATGCACATGTATTTCCTATTCCCCAGTGACTCTGCCTTTGCCAATAATTTATCTATTTTACTTTTTATGTATTTACTCATTATAAGTATTCTTAGAAATGGAATCATGGTATTTGGTGCATATATTTGTCTTCTGCCACTTAGTATAATTTTTAAGGTTCATATTGGAGCATGCATTTGTTCTTTTATGTGGTTTAATATTCCATCTACATTTTTTCTAGAATGATCAAACTACATCCTCAGTTAATGCCTTTCATTTGTTATCATGTATCAAAGACTCTCCCTCATAGTATTGTCGAGGTTAATGAGCAGATGCTCAAGGAACACAGAGCCTTATGCCAGGCAAACATCTGATGCTCATCATTTGTGTAAAATACAATGTACTTATATAGAAGACTGACTTTGTCCCTCATACATACAATAACTTCATCTTCTTTTTATTTTCTTTTAATTTACAAGGAGTGGAAGTGTAAAATTATGACTATTTTTTCCTTTTAGAGAGAGTAGACCACATTTTATATTGGCTCATGAGAGTTTGTAGAAGACACTTTGGACCCAGAGTAAAAACCATAATCATAGCATGTGTCTAAACGGTGGCAAGAACTCCTATCGCCAGTGATGACACTTTCTGATTCACTGGCAGAGATGCCCTGTATGCACTGCTGCTGGGCTATGATGCTGGCCACCACCTGTCACACCTCATCACATCTGGGCAAGTTATCCTAAATTGTAATTCCCTTATTTTTCTAAAGTGGAGACAGAAGATAAAAGGTTGAGACAATAAGTAAATAAAAATAGAATACATACATACATACAACATGCCAAGAAAACAAAAATAAAAAGTTACCTCTTAGGCACTGATTTTTGGGTGAGAGAATACAAAAGAGTAGCTTAATTGATTCAAAAATGGTTTGGAAAGAGGCTGAGAGAAAGAGTACCTGACAGAGAGCTGGCTAGATCGTTGATAAGGACCACTGAGACATATGGTATAATTTCCTAGTTTTCAGGTGTTGAAAATAGTAAAAACACCTCCAGTATTGGCCAAAGTGATGAATTCTACGAAGACAGTATACTTTCATACTATTCTAGAGAAGCAACAGTTTTCTTTCCAGCGTTATTTGGTTTCCTTATAGAATTGCTGGCATCCCAAATAATGCCTTTGGATAAATAAGGACAAGCTCTATGAACAGCCTTTGGGTGCGGTTCTCACTGGTGACCGCCATTGACTCTTGATAGCCCTGCTTAGTCACATGGAGCTGGTTTACAATAGTCACAGGAACTCTGAGGTGGAGTGAAGTTTCTCCAATTCACAAACAAAATGGAAACTCTAAGGCAATGCAATTAGCCTAGTTAAAAAGAGTTCAGAGTTGATCCAGAAATACACTCTCTATGTCTTTGACTTCAAACTTCGTTTCTTTCCTTCCTGGGTTGATGTTCTCAACCTTGGCTGTGCTTCAGAATCAGCTGGGAGCTCCGAGGAACTTCAATCCTACAGCTCAAGACAAATTATAATGTAGAATCTCTGGGGGACAAGCCTAAGCATAAGTATATTTGAAAATCTCCCAGATGATTCCAATGCATAACCAAGGTTAAGGGCCGCTACTCTTAGCTTCTCTCAAGCAGAAGAAATGAACTGTGGTATTCTATAAAGAGAGTAGTTTGTAAAAATTATTTTAACATATCCCAGTGGTTTTCTCATCTGCTTTATTTTCTCCAGCTAAAACCACTCACACATGTCACAGATGAGAGCCAAGGCCTCTTTGCTGAAGATGGTAGATGGATGCATGTTTCCTCCCTTTCTTTATTAACCCTCAGGCCACCTCATCACTAGCAGATGGACTCTGTGGCAACTCACACAACCAAGGCCAAATTCCTTTAATGTATCCCATGCACTTGATGTTTTAAACCATTCTGTAGACATTCTGACTATCAAAGTACCGTGGGCCTGGGTAAAGCCTCACTCTAATTGTTGGTTATGATGTTTCTGTCTCGTATTCTATAGATGAACCTCAAATACCCATCCCTTTGTTTCTGGCTGTTCAAAGAGAATATTTTTTGAACAAGGAGCTTCAAGTTAGTAGCACAAACATTGTCAATTATGCATTTCTATGTTTAGGTAGACCTCATGGGAAGCTAAAATATGTTCTGAAGGCATTTATACTTTTGAAAGTTCCGTTTGGTGAACATACTTACAGATACGTATATTCTGGGTACAAGGTATTTTAGTGAGGTTTCGGATGAAAAGAAATTTATTTTATGTTATTTAGTATCTCAGAGGTTGTGGCTCTTTGTTTCTGGGTTTTCCCAGCTAGGTACCTTAAAATGTCATTCTGTTGTCAGAGAAGACTCATTCATCTTGAAAGATGAGGTTATACTTGGGAAACAAACCCAGATTTTAGATCATGAACAAAGCTGCTTCCTCCTAACTCATTGAAATATAGAGGTGATCAGACAAATATGGGGCCTGGAAAATTTGCACAGGAGCCAAGGTGTTTCCTAGATGAATAGATGTGACTAGAATCTCTCTAGTGGTTTGATGTGATCCCAACTGACTGGAAGGATAAAACCCAACATCTCCCAAAGAACCACATTTTCCAAAAAGTAAAAGGACAAGAGAGTAACAGATCTTCTGCAACCTGGGCATCACTATGGGACCAGGAACCAGACCTCCACATCTCACTTTCATTGTCTTTTAGAATCAAAACTGATACTTTAAAATGAATACCTCCTTCATAACCACAAATCCTAGAGTTATTGATAATATAGGCAAAAATGATATTTATGTAGATACTTGGAACTGAAGTATGCTTTTGATGTTGGTACAGTAGTATAAATGGGTGTCCCAACAAAGATTCTTAGTGAATTTATGATATATTCCCATTGTATTTTTTGTGCCAGAAACTATAACACTGAGATTGTATTTCTTATGGTCAAGTAGTACTTGTGATGTTACATGCAGCATCTTAGAAACTGCCCAGAAGAGCAAGTGCTGGGTATTAGAGAGCCTCTAATGCAGAAAGTTGGGTGAAGGGATAGAGTTCAGTAGTTGTGGGAGGTGAGGGCTGATTGGACAGCATACATAAAACTGAGTACATAGCTAACTTGGGACTGAAGAAAACCGCCACAGAGTCACTTTTGAAGTATTCTATATAATCTGTGTGGGAGGAGTTGAACATCGCATATATTATTATGGACAGGCCTCAGCATTTATGGTGGCCTGCAGGGAATTTAGGAAGGAAAGTTGAACATGAGTCTGTAGTAAAGTAGTAGGAAGAAATACGAAGAATCTTAGTGGGTGGTGCTGAAAGACTGCCGGTGATTACTGTCCGGAGGCAGATAAGTAACACGGAAAATTTTGCTCTCTAAATGTGGAGGAGCTTAAGAAGTAGAGGCAGTATTTAGGTAAAGAACAGAGATAAGTACAGATGAAGCTGGTAAAAGGTGCAGGTTTGGCTGCCTCAAGCGAGATCCCTAGGCTGGATTTTTAATAAACTGCTCTGTCTTATCAGAAGTGATAAAGATGCCTCTCAAGAAAAGATGGGACAGAAAACAAGGGTGTGTGTGTGTGCATGTGTGTATGAATGCATGCATGCATGTGCTCATGTGTGTGTGTTCTTTTTATTAATTTGCCTATTGGTGGGCATTCAGTGAGAATTCAGAGTTTGGTTATTGTGAGTAGTGGTGGGATAAATGGGTAGGCAAAAATCTCCTTTATATAAGAACTTGGGACCTTTTGGGAATGGTGAGATCATATGAGGGATTTTACTCTTATTATTTTGAGCAATCTCCATACTTATTTCCACTATGTTGAAGCTAAATTTCAGACTTTTACCACTTCCATAGATGTCTGCTGTCTTTGTTGTCGATTTAGCTGTGTAGAAGCTTTTAAATTTGACTCAATCCCATTTGTCAGTTCTTGCTTTTATGTCTGAGCTACTGGAGTCTATTCAGAAAGTTATAGCTTATGCCTAGGTTTTGATCCATTTTGCACACATTTTATAGTAGTTTCTGGCAGTAGATTAATATTCAGAATATATATAAAGAGCTACAAATTAAACATTAGGAAAGTAAATAATCCTGTCAACAATTGATCCACATGAAAGAACAGATACTTTTGAAATAAAGAAGTAGAAATGATAATAATCTCATTAAATATGTTCTCTTTCTAATTTCCAGTAATGTAGACCTTTGACATGTATTAGTGGCCCATCATGGCATTCCTTAACACCTCTATTTATCACAATGATAGTATTTGGAATAGTGACATCTTTCCCTCACATTTCATGCCTGTGGGTGCTTCCTTGTATGTCGAAGCATAAGGCAAGTTGTCTGCCTTTTTCATCTCACACTAAAGTTTTACCACTCACTTGAGGATCATTTCCTTCCAAGAAACAAAGGTTTTATCACTCACTAGAGTAACTGTGTACACAAGATGAATAGAGAATAACAAAGCCGTGTAGAGAGGCTGGTGTTGGACACTGTGTTAGACAGCTATCCTGAGTTATCCAAATTCGTAAGAAGAAATGGTTACAGCTTATCCCTGAATTAGCTAAATGTCAGCAGAGTCTGTAAGTGTCTGGAGACCCATGCCATTATGCCCCTGTCTCTTCTTCCTTAGCCAGATCTTGAATACCAAATTGTTTTAAGTACCAAATACAATGACTTATAATGTGGATTCAATGCATATTTGAATACTTGTTGAGCAAAACAAGTAATCACAGAGAAGAGCAGCATAGTACTCATTTTAAGTGATGTATATATATATTTTTTTATGTATCAATGTTTTGTCCGAATGCATAGATGTATACTATGTGTGTGTGTGGGGCGGAGATTGAGAGTACATATGGAATGTAGAGGAGAATGTTGAATATTCTGAAACTGGAGTTAACTGTTGTAAGCCACCATGTTGGTGCTAGAGAGCAAACCTGGGTTTTCTGCAAGAACAGGAAGTGTTCTTAGTCACTGATCCAGATCTTCAGCCCCAGCACACTACTCCTCTTAAGCACATCTGCACGTCTCATGAACTAGTTCTTGGAGCAGGCTACATTAAGGAAACCTCTAAGTGGCAGATCACATCCTAATTTTAAATATGTGTGTATGTGTATATATGTATGTATGTATGTATGTATGTATGTATGTATGTATGCATGTATTTACAATGTATGGAGGGGAAGATCTAAGAGTTTGTGGACAGTGGCAGTTTTTCTATCTCAATGTTAAAGAAAAATAATGTCTCCTATGTAGTGCATATTGCCTGTCAATATGATGCCTACTGGATTTCTGTACAGTCCCTACTGTACCATTCCTACTGTAGCCCCAAACTCCTGAAGCATGTTGTATTATTATGATATTGGCAATTAGAAAAAGTTCAGATCCAGAAAATATGTCCGGATCCCTTCTTTCCTTAAGTCTCAGGATAAGCTAAGGGTTCTCTACAGGGATTTCTCCTGAGGCCTCTCACTGCCAGCTGTAAGTGTAATGGAACTCTGTTTTGATGTCTAGGACAGACGGAGATTGTTTCAGTGAGCTTTGGCAAAGGCCAGAACTGAGTTAGGAAAAGGAGAGTCTATATTCTGTCCCTAGGACTGCTGTAACAGAACACTGAAAAATAGGTGCCTTAGAACACCAGACACTTATTCTTTAATAGTTCAGAAAGTTACAGGTCAAGGTCAAGGTAGTTTCAAGCGTGGGCTCCTCTGGAAGCACGGAGGCAGAAGCAGGGCTGAACTGCTGTCCCTTCCTTTCACTGGTGGCTTCCAAGCCCCAAGATTTCTTGTCCTGTAGACAGATCACACTTAAATTTTTAAAAATCTTTTTATAAACCATCACATGGAACTCCTTTGATCTTCATTATGCTGTGTGTGCTTTTATTTCTTTCTTTTCGTATGGACAAAAATCCCTCTTGAGTTGGCATGAGTTGAGCCTCTATAGTTGGCTACACCTGCAACAATTGTATTTCCAAAAAGACTCGGCATCTGAGTAGCCACACAGTACTAGAAAATAGTGTTGCAGCATAGGGCCCAAGAAGCAATAGAGCAGTTCTACCAAAATAACAGTATCCAAAGTTAGGGGGCTGGTGCCAAGATAAAGTCAAGGCAAAGGAACCTTCCCTTCATTAAGAGACATATGTTGAAGTGGGGGTGGGAGCCAGAGAAACTGGCCATGGATCTTTTCACTATCTGGAGTAGAGAGTGTTATTTATTCAATCTCAGCTTCTGAGCCTTTGCTACGCTCCATCCCATTGGCTGCACTGAATAGCTACAGATGTAAAATGAAACATAATTTTATTTCATGGAAAACCCCACTTGTGTCAAGTCATAGTGAGCAATGTAGATGTTCCTGAAGATCTTGCAAAGGAAGGATTTACGTTTGGTGTTCCACAGGAGACGGATAAAAAATCCACAGCACAATTTAAAAATTTTTAATTTTTCTTTAAAAGAGTATTCTTTGATAGTTCTCAACTCTTGACTTCTCTTCTTCTGACAATCTACCTAGAGTTCTTCTTTCTCTGTTACATTTAGCATTTGAGCTCTCCTCTTGCTTCTCTACCAAACACACATACAGTCTTTCACCCATATCTTCCAGAAGAAATCCACTATTACCATATATAACTGTACCAAAATTCAGTTGTAATGAATGAATACAAAGACACTGCATTTGCTCTTTACTGCATTCTCGTGTTTAACAGTGAGTTACTTTGATAAAAAAAAAAAAAAACAATTATTTTTACCTCCAAATTCCATGCACCTCTAAGTATGACCACTCTAACTATGCCCTAACATAAGCTGGACCTCAACAGTACATAAGTCTCTATATTTATCTTTCATTTGAATATTTCTGGTGCTATCAAAACACCTCCTTAGTTATCCTTTTAAGGTGCATAATTTCTGAAGAAATTTTTTTCTTTTTCAAGACAAGGTTTCTCTGTACAGCATTGACTATCCTGGACTCACTTTGTAGACCAGGCTGACCTTGAACTTACAGCAAGCTGCCTACCTCTGCCTCCCAAGTGCTAGGATTAAAGGCTTTTGCCACCAACGCCTGGCTCTGAAAAAGTTTCTTTTATGGATAAATATGTATTAAGATGATGTTACCACAATGACAACCTCTACTTTTTCTGCTAACTAAAGTTAACTTAAAAAAACATTTCTAGAAACAGAACATTTACATAAGTGTCAAATATCTACAAAATGAAATATGTAAACGTCCCAGAATCTCATCAAACTGGCATCCCCAAGCTCCTTTATCCCACCTGTATGGGAGGCTCAACAGACTACAACTTTGTGATGAGTTATTAAGAAGTCAAAAACATAATTTTCTAAAACTCACTTCTTCATGAACAACTCTCTAAATACATTTCTGTGTGTCTCCAGGGGGAATTATTCAGCCTAAATATATTTATTGGATGTCAATATTGTAAACAGGAGATTTAGAGGTATTTGAGATATAATCTCTTTTTCATGCATGCTTATATTCAAATTGAGATTATTTTGAGCATATGGGAGGAATACACTCTTTTCATTTATTGTAATAGATTAGGCCTTCAATTTTTATGGTATGTTAAGTAGGTACTTTGAGTACATTTTAACTTGTTTGAGACTCAGTCTCTTCATCTATGTAGTGAGGGTAAGGAGTGCGCAATAAGCTTGTTGGGAGGATAAGCACAATATTTCATGTGCACAAATATGAATAACTCAATGAATGCTATTATGGTCAATACTCGATATTAAATGTGATAGCAGAAAGTGGTATGAGGTTACTACGGTGGGTCACTTTTTATCTGGAAGAGATGTAGTTTCTGGGGGTGTTCCTTTAAAAATGGGTATCCCAAAGGCTGAAGCCAAATACTCTTGCAGGGATAGTAAGATCATTGTTAAAGTGAAGATTTGAGTGGATTCAGGACAACTGTGCAAAGCATTGAGTATTGGGGGTGGAGGAAGTAGCCATTTTCAAACTTCTAGAGCAAAGCAACACAGTTGCATCTTATTTTTCCTCTGCCTGTTTTCAAAGATGGACTGCAGTTTTTGTAATTTACAGTCTGTAGGTATAATCACCTGGTAGACACAAGCTGGTAAGAATCATGAAGCTCAAACTAGTTGAACTTCCAATTAAAGAGTCCTAGAGCTTGATGTGTTTCCTATGAGCTGTTGCAAACACACGTTTGACTCTCTTCTAAAAGTTCAGATTAAAAGGAAGCAAACTTCCAAAATTAGAATCGTAATTAAAATTTGACTTTGATCAGTAGCTGCTGAGAGGGTCATTAAGAGCCATGAATGTGCTGACACAGGGGGTTGTTGGGCAGATGAGGTGAGGAGGGAAGTGGGGGGATTTGAAACAAGTAAAAAATGTTAAGAAGCATTATCAAATTGCAAATATCAATTATTATGGGTATATGGATGAGTGATTATTATATTAAAAATATTCTTGGCAGGTGGCCCACGTGTGCATAGTTAGCTGTAACTCCATCAGGGCTCAGATTTAATTTGATTTTTCCAAACATGTTTCTGGTTTCTTTTTGCTTTGCTTGGTTTCAGAGAACACTGGACAATAGCTGGGACAAAATGCACCAGATCATTCTGCTTTCTGCAAAGCTCAGAGCATGCCAACTTCAAAGATATGCTGAGGTGGGGGGTGAGGGAGAGACAAAGTCAAACAGAGAGAGAGAGAGAGAGAGAGAGAGAGAGAGAGAGAGAGAGAGAGAGAGAGAGAGAGAGAGAGAGAGAGAGAAGACAGAAAGACAGAGAGACAGAGACAGAGAGACAGAGAGGTGGGAGGGGGAGGAGGAAGAGGAAGAAGAGGAGGAGGAGAGAGAAGAAGTAGAGAGGAGAGAAAGGGGAAGGGATGGAGGAAGCGGGAGAGGGAGGAAAAGCTGGTGGAGATGCAGGGATATCGTGGTGGGGACCTAGGCTGGATACTGAGTTCTCTGGACTCGAGCAACAGTGATCAAGGAGACATATGAAGGAACTGAGGGCCTTTTTTCCCTGATAAAGAATAATGACTAATGGGCATGGATGATGAGGGTTGATGTGGCAAAACAGTGCAAGAAAGATAGTGGTTTTAGCCCTCTGTGAGCCAGCTGTGTGTCGTGGCTGCCAAAAAGACTAATATGGTCATAGGCTGCAATTATAGAGGACAGAAGAGAGTGATTGCTGCCCTTTCTCTTCACACCTGGAATGACATATTTACTTTTAAGTGCTTGCAATGCCCCCTTGTCTGCGTGACATGTCCCTATTTATCTTTCCAAAGCCATCCCAAGGTCACTTTTGGACACCTTTTCTCATGCCGTGATCACCAAGCCTATTGAATCTCTGCCATCTGTGCTGGCTCTAGTACTAGTGTGTTTGTCATTTCCCATTGCCATATTGCTTATGTGTCCATCTGCTCAGGAGGGCATGTTTCATGTCCAATTCCATTTTATGTCCACAGACCCCAGTACATAGTAGGTCGTCAGCACATGTTGGTGAAATTGAGTTGATCAGACACAGTGGAAGTTGTTTGAAGAGCATCAAGGAGAAAGGCAAAAGGCCATGAAATTATGTTGTTAGGCATCCAGAATCAGACCAGGCCACAGTTAGCAAGTTGACTAGGAGCCTGTATCTTCCTGATCGACTGAAGGAGCTTTCACACTAAAAGACAAAAATCACAAGAGTACAAAGAATGGACTTCTGTAGAGGCTCTTAACTTTGTTCTAAAGGCATAAGGGAAAGGGCTACAATTGGAGAAAATAATTGTGTCATGTAAAGAATGGGGTTCTGTAGTGTATATGTACCACAGTTTCTTTATCCATTCTTCTACTGAGGGACATTTACTCAGCTATTAAAAACAAGGAATTCCTGAAATTTGTGGACAAATGGATTGAGCTAGAGATGATCATAATGAGTGAGTTAACCCAGAAGCAGAAAGACTCAAATGGTATATACTCACTTATATCTGCATACTAGCCCAATGGGCATGTCCCATGAAAGCCTTCCCTTACCAGGAAACTGGGACCGAGGGGAGGACATCCTATTGGGACTCTAGATGAGAGAACAATGGGAGAATAGCAATGTAGAAGGATCCAGTGGGTCCTAGAAACCTACAAGTAGAACATTATGATAGGCAGATTTGGGCCAAGGGGTCCCGCTCAAACTAAGGCCCTAGCCAAGGACAATACAGGCGGTAAAATTTAAACCCCTACCCTGATCTAGCCCATGGACAGGACAGTCTCCACACTTGAGTGGAGAGAGGGATTTGACTTTCTCAAGTACTCTGGTGCCTCACATTTGACTATGTCCCCTGGCGGGGGAGACCTAGTGGCACTCAGAGGAAGGACAGCAGGTCACTGAGAAGAGACTTGATACCCTATGAGCATATACAGAGAGAGGTAATCCCTCTGAGGAACAGTCATAGGAGAGGGGAATAAGGGGAAAATGGGAGGGAGGGGAGAATGGGAGGATACAAGGGATGGGATAACCATAGAGATGTAACAAGAATAAATTAATTAAAAAAAAAAAGAAAAAAAGAATGGGGTTCTGGAGTTTCTTCTTTGTTCTCATTTATCTGACAAAATGACTTTGTAGGTTTTCAAAGACAATCCTTTGAAGTTGTGCTTGAAATGAAAGTATTTCTACCAATTATTTCATAGTGTGGCCCCAAACTGAAAGCCCATGGATAGTGGGGGCCAAAAACAGCATATTGTGTTCAATGGTAGTTAAGATATCAGTCAAACCAAACAAAGGAGACTTAATATACCTTAGTGAACTAAAAGCAAAAGTAAGGGTATGTAGAAAGTTCAAGCGTGTGGCATGGGGCGTTCCAGATTCTATTATCCACAGTCCAACAATTTATAAAGATGTGTGTGTGTGTGTGTGTGTGTGTGTTATTTCTTTTAGCTTCTTTCATACAATGTTTACAAGCTACTGTATAAAATGTGCTACTATAAAACATAGACAAACATTTATTATTGCATTTTAAACATTCTTGGGACTATCTAACTGTAGAGGATGATAAAGGTAATGAATGCTGAAGCAGAAACACAATACAAAGAAGTTGTGAAAAGATAACTTGACTTCTTAAAATATTGTGTAAGTAAACGACGATTGATTAATGAAAAATGCGCCAAATATTCAAGTGTACACAGAACTATATAACAAAAGAGGGGGCGTTCTTTCTATAGGTTCCCAGTTAAATAAATATAATACCAACCAGCATATTAGGTATATTTTTTGGTTGCAATTAATATAAATTGGCTTTGCCTAATTTTAGATAAAATTGAATTGGTGAAGGTATTAGGGCCGTACAGAGCTGAGCTTAAAGTTGAAGAATCCAGCATTTTGGGACACTAAGATCCTCAATGTACATTCACTGGAATAAATCAGATCCCACTGTTTTTCTCTCTTACCTCCTAACACTGAGAATTAAATCCCCAGGTGATAGATTTGGATTGTCATAGCTGGCATCACGTGGCTGCTCCTTGACTAACAGAGAAGGGACACCTCGACGGATGGGCCCATTAAGACAGCAGACACCAGAGAATAGCAATTCCCCAAAGAAGAACCAAGGTGCTCTCTCTTCAGGAAATGCATGATGAAAAGCTACAGCATTAGTCATCTATAGACAATTCCAGAAATTCCCTTTGACTCAAGGCACCCAGGTGGGGACTGAGCAGCTATTTGTCATGAACATCTTAAAGAGAATTCAGTAATTGAGTGAGTAATTTGGTGACATCATCCTTTCTATATACTGTGAAATTTTGTTGTCGATTTTGCAGAAATGATCAGATCAAGGAGACTCCCTTTAGGAAGGAAAAAGGACTTCTTGAATGTTCATCTTCGCAAGCTTATTTGCAAATATCCGTGACACTCCTGTCCACATTAACATACAAAATACAAACAAGCCCTAGTATAAACAATTCATCATTGATGACGCAGTTAAATGCAGTAGCATTTTTCACTCAGAATGCTTCCCCACTGCCAGCAACCTTCATTCCTTCTGTTACCAGGCAACTTAGTTAATATAATAAATACATACACATGTGTGTGGAAGTATACATTTGTTTTTAAATGTAAATGAAGGATCATAATACTACAGTTCTAGTTTGGGAAACTGGTATATATTGGTTTAAAGTGAAGGTGAAAATACTTTCCCATATAGGGACTTTTCTTCTCTTTTGGATATGAGGAAGGCTATAATAATTTTCCTTCAAGCATTAAGATATTTGGGTCCTCTTACCCGACAAATATTAATGATGACTTCTATTTCTGATTATATCATAGGATCACAGAATTCTGATGACAGAAGACACATTGAGATATTGCTCACTATATGTCCCCAGGACACAAAGAGAATGACATTAGATGGGTTAGAGAGACAAAATTTCATGGCCTGGAATCTTTTTAGGAAAAGATAGAGAATATGATAAGACGAATATTCTAAGAAAAGTTTCTCTACCACATCTTAGTGTGAAGAGCAGTCATGCTTATATAGTAGAGACACAGAAATGCTAGATGCTCAGGGTGGGTTTAATGGTTCAGATGTTTAGGTGGTCCTTAATTTACCTATTGAACTTACCTGTGCAATACTTCACACTATTGTGAGGAAAAATAAGTTCCTGATGCATCAGTCTTAACAGTGGAGAGGCAGAACATTTGGGCATCTCATGGGCTCAAGTGTGTATAGTTGTCTCATGGTGCCTTCAGGATGAGGGTAAGTGGTCTGAGGAGCAGGAGGATGATAGCTGTTCAAAATTAGAGTGGTCTCTGACCTAAAGCTGAATAGCACAGGGTCCCTGAGCATCTGATTAGCTTGCCACTGAGGTCTGAAATTCAACTGAAATGAAAATAAAACATCTTTATCTTTCTCTCTGTCTGTAGAATTCAGAAAAAAAAAAATAAATGAGCTTTGCCCTATAATGTAAAGAGCTCATGGTGAAAACAGTACAGACACATGCTTGTGTGACAGTGCAATTTCTGTATTCCCTGCATTAACATTTTTTTTTTATGTAACTCTGAATATATCTTATTATCAAATACATTTTACTCCCATGAAGATATGTGCTTCACCATGTACACAAGCTATTTAAACTAAGCCCTTATCTATCTCTACCAGGAAAGAGTTTCATAGTTGGTCTGTGCATCTGAAGTCTTTGGCACTTTGATTCTCTGAAGAGTCATTCATTTCTGTTGCCATGATTACTTTATTTTTCATGATGGCATTAGCCTGAGATGGATGCCACTTGAAGGCAACGACTAGCTTCCACAACCATTTTCATGTTTCTCGACTGCTTCTAAAAGGAGTATGTCTTCCTAGAGTGCAAGACAAGCACTGGCAATATCAAAGGCATCAGATATACCGTGTAATTATAGGTTAAGTTTGCAGACCAGGTATCCAAATCATCTTTCTTTCATTAGGGAAGGCTCAGTTGATTAAAGCATTTGATGCAGAACATCACACAAACATCTCTGAGAGCATGTTGAAAAGAAGTGGTTATAGAAACCAGCTTTCTGTAGCCAGAAAATTACCTTCTAGGAACACAGCACTAGAGAGAGAGAGAGAGAGAGAGAGAGAGAGAGAGAGAGAGAGAGAGAGAGAGAGAGAGAGAGAGAGAGAGAGAGAGAAGAACAGACTTTGGACTCCAGACCATGTTTGTGGATGAGTAATCTTCTGTGACATCCTTTTTCCAGTTCATGGGTCTGAGACCATAGCTGGAGTGAGGGTGACAGTTGCTTGTCCCTTTACTACCTGGACACACATGAATGATAGTGTTCAGAGCCCATGACATTGGCAAGATTATTGGAACTTCTAAATGTACTGATTGCAACCTTATCATCTCCTCCCTAAACCCCACCACCATGTGCAAATGAGTAGGAGTGTGATTTGCCACAGGATGGGGGTTCTTAACAAAGAGTGGTTTTAGGTGTTTCCTGAGCACCATTCCCACTGAGGAACATAGTCACTTAATCCTACTTAAATTCTCTTTTGGTTCTTCAGGTTGCCTGGAGAAGAAAGACCCATCTTATTTTTGCTAGTATATCATTAAATCATCTCCACTCTTCTTGCCTCCATCTGGAACAGAGCAAAGTCTGAGGTTGACTTAAAATTCTCAGGCAGCAGCATCAGGTTGGCATCATTTTCCAACATGGTCTCGTATTTTCATTTATTTTTAAGTCTGTGTTCTATTTTGGTGAATGGTACTGACTTTCTGTTTATACAAGTGATAGAAAGTCTCCTTAAATTTATTGAGTTAAGAAGTGAGTGCCTTAAAAAAGACTTAACAACAACAACAACAGCAACAACAACAGAAAGTTAGGTCCCTTACAAAACAATAGTGCAGATTACTATAGGAATAACACAGGCAGGGGTGAAGTTCTGAAAGCACCGCGTGAATGATGCCAGCTTAGAAAACACTGCTATGAAGTGGTCTTGGATGGGCCTTAGCTTTTCTAAGGAATAAGTTAGTTTCTAAGGTTTAGTACTTTCTTATAGTGTATTAAAAAAATGATAAAGACACTTGAGTGCCCAGCGCCCTTCTGGTTTAGAGCTGGGATGCCATGCTTTCTCCAGTGCAGATCCATGCACAACTGAGCTTTTGATTATAACCACTTGAGACATGTTTCATATTTTCTGGTCTGTGGCTCTGGCGTTTGTTAAAACAACAACAGTAAATGATTCTAAAGGCCTTTGTTGGAAAGAAAGCTGCCTTGCTTTCCACACAAGACTTTCCTTTATATTTCATTATAATTGAGTTTAGAGGGATGTGTGGGTGGTCACATATTTCTGGTTGTTTTGTTTGTTTTTGTCATGCTCAAGTTCTTGCCCTTGGACTGTGAACACGCTTCATCTCTGCTCTGTTTCCTGCTGGTAGAAACTTAGTGATAACTATGCAGATGACAATGTGGCTTATACACATTGGACCATCCAGATGAATGTAAGAGTGGTCTGAGTGTTTGAATGATTCATGAGATAAGAGATGCTCTGTGGTCCAGTTTGTCCACTTAGAAACTGTTATGTGTCAGAGGAACAAAATATCTCTCTCTCTCTCTCTCTCTCTCTCTCTCTCTCTCTCTCTCTCTCTCAATCATTTTACACACTCCATGTTGCCTTAGTCTCTTTGTTAGAGCAACAGAGCTCCTGTGGGACCCCTTCACCACCCCAAACACTCTCTATTAATGTTAGAGATAATTAATAGGCATAATGAGAAAAGGTGGGAAAGGTGTGTCACCTTGTGCCTTTGTAAGTAAATTACTTTTGACTTCTTTACAGCAGTTCTCTCCCCCACTAGCCTCAAAATGAGTTTGGAAGAAGAGCATTATGGGGCAACTATTTATAGACTAGCTTTAGCTTGTCACAAACTGATAAATATCAAACCTATTGCTTTCCTGGGTATACCAGCCTTACCTTGATGAAGTTAACAAAAATATTACCATTGGAATTTAAATATTTTTACATACATGTCTTAAAGAAATGGAAGACTGTCTAATATTATAGACAATAAACTATACCTAATAGCAAGGGCTGTAATTTTTTAAAATGCTTTTTCTTTATTTGTGCTCCCCTTCACATTCAGGGTCTTGGGAAAGAGAATCTATTTAATTAGCTCTTGGTATTTATTCATCTGTGTGTTTACCTATCTAGAGCTGTAGAATGAACGTGGGGCTATGTATAGGCAAGGCAAATACTCTGACACTGATTTAGCTTTTCTTTTGCTAAGTTGCACAGGTGGGCCTTGAGCACACTACATAGCTCACACAATCCTGGCTCAGTTTCCCCAGGAGCTGGGACTGTAATGCACCCCCAGGCCCAGCTCATAGCAAAATTCCTTTTCCAGGCAAATGTGGAATGGATTCATTGTCAAGCCTACAACACACTGAACAAAAGGCCGTTCTTCCAAGTAAAATTCAAGCTCCATTTCTCTTTGCCCTGTGATGTGCTGGAGCCACCTTGCATTGGCTCAAGACAGCAAATCCTTTCTAATTCCATCCCTAGGAGCACATCCCTGAACTGAGCTGTGAGCTGTGGTAAATGCTGCACAGACTACCTTCTCCACCTGGGAGCTAAACACTTGCCAGCACAGTGCAGCCTGCACATCTTTCTTCTCTTTCTATCTGATGTTCACCATGTCATGCCATAGAGAGTGGGGTGAGTTTGCATAAGACCAAGGAAAAATAGGACTATCCAACAATTTTTTTAAAAGCCCTTATGAGAATAAATGTTTTATTTCATGGTGGTCAACAGTGGCACACACCTTTAATCTGCTCTTGGGAGGCAGAGGCAGATAGATCTCTCAATTTGATGCCAGCCTAGTTACAGAGTGAGTTCCAGGACAGAAAAATTTATGCAGAGAAACCTTGTGTTTGTTTGTTTCACAAACGCATGGCCAAATCAACATTCTTTTTTTTTTTTTTTTTTGGTTTATTTGATGTTAACATGAAGTTTAATCCACATCGAACATGTGTCATGCTAAAATGGAGTTCTGTGGTACTGCTTCAACTTGAAGACTTGTCAGAGAAAGTTCCAACTGGTTTTCTATTTGTGTTCGAAATGAAAGAAGCTCTGCTTTACTCTCTTATCACTCAGCCTTTGATCACCTCATATGTAATAGCATTGCCTTAGAGATACTGCAACTCAACAGACCATCCATGAGTATATGATGGGTGGATGTGCACAGCAGAGATGTAAGAATTTGAAGGAGAAAATAGTGCATTTTATTACTTTTATCTAAGTGCTTCACAAACATTAGTTCAATTCTATAGTCCTGATTGTGAAACTTAGAGCATAGAAATGGCAAAAGGATTATTCAAAATCACACAGTAATGGAGTGATCTCAAGCTCATGTGGCTTACTCTATGCTCTTAGCTCAAATACTGCATTGCTTCCCTAAGCCAATTTCAGAATCTACCATCATTAAGGAGGGTGAGTGACAACAAAGCTTAAGGTAAAGCGGTAATGATGTGTTAGTCTAAATGAGTGTGAAAAGTGCTTACAGAGATCTTCAGATGCCTGTAAAAGATCCCAGAACTGGTCAATGTAGAAAGATAAGAGTCTGCAGAATGCTAAGCCCTAAACGGGACATCTTTCTCATACTCCTGTCTCTCAAGGCTCAAAGACCATCATGGAAGAAGGGGAGGAACAATTGTAAGACCTATAGGTTGTGGATGAATACAAGGAAACAAGTGTTCTCCAGACAGGGTAGTTATACATATTAAATCATGGTATGCACAAAGCCTGCAATTAATAACTTTAGATTGATAGAGGGAGAGCCAGTTCTATTTTTTTTAAGTATATAACTCTTGATAAGTCAACCACACCTCGGACAGTATCTAGATTCAAGAGTAATTAGGCAGTACACATAGGACTTCATAGGTTAAAAGTCAATAAAGAGGGCACAAAGTTAGGTGGGTAAAGAGTTAGGAACAGATCTTGAATAAGAGGAAGAGAGGTAAATATGATCAAAATTCATTGTATGAAACTCACAGAGAATTAATACGAATGTTATTTAAAATCTTCTGTAGAAGAATTTTCAAAGAAACGTCATTAGCAATAACCGTGCTGAAAAAAATACTAGTGTAAAAATGACAGTAAAAATAATACAGCAAAGAAGTGAACAGGTCATTACCAGCCACGACCAGATGGTGAAGCCTGAGAAACTTGTTATTAAGCAAAATAATAAGATCAACCACCACTGTCTTAGTCAGGGTTTCTATTGGTGTGATGAAATGCCATGACTAAAGCAATTTGGGGTGGAAAAAGTTTCTTTGCCTTACTCCGCTGTGTCACTGTCCATCATCAAAGTGAGTGAAAACAGGAACTCAAACATGGCAGGAATCGAGAGGCAAGAACTGATGCAGCTGTCACTTTCTCTCGAATAGAACCCAGGACCACCAGCCCGGCGACCACATTACTCACAACAGGCTTGGCCCTCCTACATCAATCACCAGCTAAGACAATACTTTACAGGCCTGCCAACAGCCTGAGTCATTTTCTCAATTGAGGTTTCCTCCTCTCAGGGGACTTTAGCCTGTGTCAACTTGACATAAGATTAGCGAACAGGCCCACCAATAAACCTAAAGGCCATGAATTTTTGCTCAACATTAGACCTGTAATATGGTATTATGGCATTTTTATAAAGGTAGAAAACTTTAATGATGTGAATCTGATTTGTGAGTTCAGAAGTTATAGGTGTGTTTAAATTAAAGGAAGAACAGCACAATGAATGAAGGATATGGGTTTTCTGATGTGCTGACAAGCACCATTTTTTCATCTACTGAGAGTCACCCAGGCTTTCCCATGAAGCGAGGGTTCTTTGAGGCTGGGGAAGCTGTAATTTTTGCCATATATGTTAAACTTCATAACAAAGTTAATGAGTATTGACAAGGCAAGCAGTAGGGAAAATAGTCTCACTGAAGCCAGAAACAGGAATAAGAAATGATGACAACTGGAGTTAGGAAGGAAATTGCTTATATGTGAAAATGTTACAAAATCAATCAGTGCCACTTGGAAGTTAGTTGTTGATGGTTGGAAGGCGCCGCTGGAAAGGGCCAGACAAGTGGTAAATATTTTAGGCTCACATAGGATCAGTGTCACCTATTCTTGTTATTCTCTTTTAAATGATTCTTTTAAAATATAAAATCCATTCTGAGTTTTCTGGCTATGGAAACAGGGCAGAGTTCAGATATGGCTCCGGGGTAATAGCACGTTACTGCTTAACCAAAGGCAGGTGGTGCTTGAGAGGTTCAAAAGACATTTTACCTTCAACATTTCAGACCATGATTCCTCCAAGCCAGCTCAGCTGAGTACCTCTGTACTCTTAGTGGGCATGGAAACCAAAGACAACTGCAAATGACAGCTCACTGCAATGAAAACACTAAGAGACAGCAAAATGTGGACTTTCTCTTTATGTCGAACTCCAAGTAAGGTAGAGTTTTACCTGGCAGAGAACAGAAAAGTATTTTGGATAAGAGATCCATTGTGGAGGAATCTCCATCCCTGATCTCAGGTTTTACTATAGAGCAACAGTAATAAAAATGGCATGGTACTGGCATAGAAATAGGCTAGTTGATCAATGGAATCTAATTGAAAACCCAGAAATAAAGGCACACAACTATGGTCATTTGACTTTTGACAAAAAAGAAAAAAAAAACATATAAGGAGAAAGAAAAGACAGCATCTTCAACAAGTGGTGCTGGTCTAATTAGATGTCTATTTGAAAAAAAAACCAAACAGATCCACATTTATCACCCTGTACAAAACTAAAGTCCACTTTAGTCCAAGTGGATTAAAGACCTCAACATAAAACCAGATACACTAAATATGTTAGAAGAAAAAGTAGGGAAGAACCTTGGACTTATTGGCATAGGAGACAACTTCCTGAACAGAATACCAATAGCTCAGGCTTTAAGATCAACAATTAATAAATGGGACCTCATGAAACTGAAAAGCTTCTGTAAGGCAAAGGACACTGTCAACAGAACAAAGCAACAGCCTACAGATTGGGAAAAGATCTTCATTAACCCTACATCTGATACAAAGCCAATATCTAAAATACATAAAGAACTCAAGAAATTAAAAACCACCAAACCAAATAATCAAATTAAAAAATGGGGTGCAGAGCTAAACAGAGAATTATCAACAGAGGAATATGGGGTTTCACAGGGAGACCATCATGGCCTGTGGATCTTGGCACATGGGAGCCTGCACAAACTGATATACCAGTCAAGGTCAATGCGTGCAGAGAACCAATACCCCCTGCTCAGATGCAGCAGATGGACTGCTGATCCTCTACGTGGTGGTGGTGGGACTGCTGTTGATCCCCTGACATGAACGTGGGTGCCCATGATTTGGTCACTGCCCCTTGGCAAGATGGCCTAGTGGGCACAGAGAAGAATGGGATACAGGGTATCCTTATGAGACTTAATAGGCTGTTACCTAGGTCTATGGGAGTGGAACAGGCAGAAGAAGGAGGAAGCAAGGGTATGGGAAGATACAAGTGAGGGGATAACAATCAGGAATGTATTGTGAATAAATTACAATAAAAATATACATTTAAAAATCTGGGCAGAGGAGGGGGTACTGTAGAGGCTGATGGACCAAGCAAGGACCATGCATGGAGAGGACCTAGACATTCTTCTCAGATGTAGTAGATAGGCAGCATGGTCTCCTTTTGGTCCCACAATACAGGAAGTGTGGACTACTTCTGACATGGACTCTGCCCCACCCCCCAACTTGATCACTTCCCCAAAGACGAAGAGGATACAGGTAGTACAGATGAGATTTGATTGGCTGAGGTCAGATATTAGGGGTAGAGGGTTCCCTTTTATGAATACTAGGGGATGGAGGGAGAGGGAAGAGGGAGGATGGGTGGGATTGGGAGGTGATGAGGGATGTAAAGAAATTAAATGGCAGAACAAGCAGGTAACTTATATTGCTAACCCCATTATACAGGAATAACTCTGAGACTGGATGAGACATAGACAAGGCTTCTTCTTGGTAACAGAATACCTGTTATGATTAGATACAATTCTTTGTATTTCATGTATGAAGATTTACAGATATCTTTCTTCTGCTTATACAAAGAATAGAGAACTGGCCTTAATTGTTCTGTGCACCCTGCACACATCATACATTCATAGTTTTAGGACTGTATAATGCTTGTGAGAAATTATACGTTTTCAGAACAAAAGAATCCGACATTGAAGCTGGATCAGACCTGACAGGATTTATTCCTCTCAAAATGCTGGACACTGACATCCTGCATCTTTCATGTTCCAGCACCAAGTGTGTCAGTTGCTGTTCCTCAGTAGAACAGGACAGCTCCTGGGATAGCTTCAAAGAAAGATTCCAAGCCCAATTGGTTCAGATTTCAGACTGTCCCACACAGGACTTCTATTTAGCCTGGAATTTCTCAAAAATTAGAAACTGGACCACAAATTCCAAGTTTGTTTAAACATTTTCCCAAATTTTATTTGGGCCCCTACAAAGGTATTATTCATCTCAAATCAGCCAAAAGAAACCTTAAGAGAATGATGCCCATTTTTCTTAAGGGGAGTTGGGTTTTTTTTTTTTGTTTTTTTTGTTTTTGTTTTTTTTTGTTTTTTTGTTTTGGTTAAATTCTTGGGCTGTAGATGTTTATTTTCATTGAGAGTTTGTTATAAGTTACTATTAGTCTTATTCAGAGAGAAAACAAGTTTGGACTCAGGGATATCTCTCTTTTCCCCTTTATCTTTCTTTCATAGGTTTAGATATAGGAGTTGAAAAGAAAGAAGGGGAATATAGAAATATATAGAGATGGTAGAAAAAAAGATTATTGAGTCTACTATTTAGCCTAAGGCCTTAATTGTTACTCACAAACAAGGTTATTTTTAATTCAATGATACAGAATTTTGTATATTGAATCAAAATAAGTTTATTGTGATACATTGGTATAGAATTCAAATTTAAGATTAACCTTCATACACGCACACTATATATGTATGTATATATTTCTACTTTAATATGATAGTGTACCCATACAACTCAAGTGGAATACAAGGTTTACCTCCACTACTTAGAAAGTGCTTTTGCAGGCTGCTCAGGATAAGTAAGTTATACAAGTTAATTGTTAGTTGATCACAGTTACTAGTTAATTTTTATCACAAGAATATACATCTTAAGTTTAACAGATAGATATGGTTCTATAGAAAGATAAGGTAAAATAGATACAGTCTTCAAAAACCTCAGAGACCTATAGAATATGGCATTTAAAGATGTCATTATTGTTTTAAGGATACTTTGACAAAGAGACAGGTTAACTCTTGCCAACACCCAGCCTAACTCAAAGAAGATGATGAATATCAAAGAACCTCCTTATGGAGATGGCTTCAAATGTGGCAAAACAGCCACTGGGCAAAATGTCCTTGTTTTGGCTACAGACAGAATTCTGGCTAAAAATGGGCAAGCTTAGATGCAGGCAGAGTCAATGGACAAACTCTGCCAACACAGGGTAAGCAAGTCCACAATTGCTCTGGCCTCACAAATATGTCTGTCAGATATACTGGACTAGAAGGCTGAAGATGATGTTCCAATGTTTTAGAGAGTTTTGGGTGGCTGTTCAGGCCGCAATTGTCTTTGTCATTTTTTCTCACTTTGGAAACTGCTTAGCTGTACTTCCTATTTACTCAGGTAATTAATTCTACTCTTTCTCAAGTCTATGATGGGTTTGAGGACCATATAGTTTAGTTTTACAATTAAGCTTAGTTGCTTTGGGGTTAAGATACCTTTAGGTCTAGATAGATATTTTAATTTGATAGAGATGAGATATGGTAGATATTTATTTAAATTCAGAATTTTAGACTCACCTAGATAGGAAAGATGCTTTCTTCCAAGTTGTCAAATACAAATAGCCCACACATTATGAAAATAACATTAATATAATTCCTGATGGCTTCATGGTTCTTCTTGCCATATTAATTTACTTTATATATGTGTAATAATATAAGTGTATATGTAAAAATATTTTTAAAAAGATCCACTGTAAGTAAAATAAAAGGCTATCAGGTGCTTGTCTGTGAAGTTTATGTCATAAGAACTTTTTGTGATGGAACATCATATACATGATATCATAGGAGAAAAGGACAGAGTGAGATTTGCCACAATTCCTCCACCCAGCATGCAGAGACAATGGAAATACTGTATGGATTAAAAGTTCAGTCTAAACATAGAAAACAACCTGTGATCAGAAGCAGTGATACACTGAAATCATGATTCCTTCATCTTTTGAAGTCTTGTTATCTAGTTGGGGAGACTCAGGGAATCACCCAAGGCTGAGATTCATAGATGACTTCTGGCACTTGTCACATGAGTTAACTCATCTGGGAATGCCTTCACTTCTGCTTTTGCCTTTTTGTAAAATGCTGATGGTCCTTGAAAGGAACAGTGCAAAGTTTAAACTTGAGACATTGTCAAGGCCCTTGTTAGAATCAATGCTGGACAAGATCTTTCTTAAAGTATTCTATTCTTTCCTTATCATGACTGAGAAAGAGCCCCTAGACAAGTAAGTCCAGGCCCTCCTAAACTAAGTGCACAACCCTGAGGGAGAGCTGAGACTCCTCTGAACAGACAGGAGAATGATCAGAGAAACCATTAGACAATGGGATTGTTTACTGTTCTGACAAAGGTACCTTAAAATGAGGCCTTTTCTTTATTCAATATATTTATAAAATGAAACTGCAATTGACCCCTATATATGCAAAGAAAAATAAAACAGGTTCAGTAAGTTGTATTGGGGGCACGTAGATAAGGGTGCCATTCTTGGAGTTAGGCAATATCCTTTCTTCCCCTGTCCGCTTATAAACCAAGGGCCATAGGGTCTGAGTGGGCTGTGCCCTAAAGGTGAACTGAGGACTTTGATTAAGCATGGCTTTGGAGGAAACTCATCAGCCAATTCCACTGGGAACATCTGTGTGTTCATATTGGCTAAGTCCCTGGAGATTTCTGTCCATTGCTGAACGTGCTACTTCCTAGCTGTTCAAGATAGAGGCTTAGAGCTGTGCTCATATTTTAAGATGCAGTCTGCTGATTGGATTATTTTTAAAGTCCATTTCTTATCTAAAGTATTTCCTTTAATTGCTGCTTTGGGGCCTGATGGTAGGTCTTGGTGAAGTAGCTCTGAGTGTGAAGTTGCTGAACACTTTGCTCCAAAATCAGAAGTAGCCCCATCACCCTCCTGATGAGAAAGTTGTACTGCATTTAGTGGGAAAGTATCCAAGCCAGATCAGGATAATTTGGGTTTTTTTTTTCCTTCTTCTTCTTCTTGCTTCTCTTTTACTCTTAAATCTCTTGTTCCTTCCTTCCCTACTTGTTGAGTACCATCCATATCTCCTACACTCCTCTTTTCAGGTTTAGCAGCACAAAGGGACATCTGGTATAATCTGCTAAATTTCTTGTGTCACTCAGGAGCAGCCACATACACCAATTATTTCTAGAGGCTGTATGAGTGATTTCTTCAAGGTGCACATAGGGTTACAAGGGAATTCAGAAGGAGGGAAACTAAATTAGACTTGCAGAGTGAGGGGGATTTATTTGAAGAGAGTCTCCAAAGATCTGTTGGCTCAAAGTGAACTTTGAAAGTAGTAAGATATGGGTTGAAATGAGAGGAATAATCTTCTAGACGGCGGGAGGGGTAGGAGTGTCATAGCCCTTGTGTCATTGTCCTTAACTTAGTTATTCATGGAGAGGGAGAGACAGAGACATTTGGAGGCCTAGAGCCATTAGCTACGGGTGGGTCTGAGTTGAGTGATTGCAGGTTCTTGGCTTCTTATGAAAAGAATTGAAACAAAGCCTCACACAGATTTGAAAAGGTAATAAGGACATTTTCACACAAATCCAAGTGATGGCACTGATTCAAGAGGAATATTGGCAAGAGTGACACTGGGCCACATGAATGAAAGTACTCAAGGACCCCAACTCTTGTTTGGGGTTCCTTTTATATGGTTTAAGAGAAGGATTTTGGTTGCTAAGGGGTGTAGGTATCATAAGTGGTTTTCTGTTTTGTTTGACAGTGTTGAATTAGGTATGAATTTGTATGAAAATCTCCCTCTCTCTCTCTCTCTCTCTCTCTCTCTCTCTCTCTCTCTCTCTCTCCATATTCCTGTTCTGTAACTTAGAGGTTCCTAAAAATTTCAATCCTCCTGCCTCAGCCCTTAGGGTGCTTCTGGATTACCAGTGCACACTGCCAACATCTGGCCACTTGTCTGTGATTTTAAATGCCAGGTGTAGAAGTAAAACTGTCTAAGATGCTATTTCAGTCATAAAGACATTCCTACCACGTACTCACTCATAGGGGGTTCGTTAGGAGAGATCTTTGCCTGATTTAGTTTTGGGAAATGCAATCCTTTCTATTGATTTGCCGAAGATAAATTTTATAGCTGCTTCACACCATCTTTTCTGGTCTCCTTTCATCGGGGGGTGGTGCTCTTCTGGAAAGAGCTGTGGAGTCAATAAACAAAGTTAGCTAAGTGCTTGGATTTCCCTTTCTCCCCTCCTGTGTGGGAGCTGAGAGTCAGCAGCCAGCATGATCTTGAGATACAGCCTCCCCATAGGTTGTGCCCAGGGGCTTCCATTATCTCTAAGCGGCACACACTCCAGAGCATCTTATTAATGATATTTAATTACATTGAAATTAATGATGTTTTTCATCTGATCCTGGGCAGATTTTACAGCTGGGAGATAAGCCTGGTGACTTTGACTTCTCTGTCTCTATCTCAGTAGGCAAGTGTACCCCCCCCCACCTTTATCTCTGTTGACTCTCTGCTTTTTCCCACGTGTCCATTTTACCACCTGCACATCTTCTCTGAACATCACCTCCCCCTTCCCCAGAAATTGTTAGGCCCCCAAATGATCCCTATGCACATGAGGCTTCCTGAGGATGTGGGCAATACAGTATTTTCTCCGAAGAGGTTAATTTGCATATATCCTGGCCATAACTTCATTAGGTTTGGAACATAGAGACTGTCAAATGAGCAATATCTGATGGCTTGAACAATACAATAATTTCAGCAGACTCTAATCTCATCATTGTATACTTGAGTGCTCTGGCTTTTGCTGATGAAAATCTTTACAGAAGTGGAATGGAGTATTCAATTCTCAGGTTCAGGAATTGTTATTATTTCCCAATGAAAATAATGGGGCTCGTAGATAGGATTTACCGAACTTGAACTGTATTGATGGTTTCTGTTTTGTTTGAGGGGAGAAAAAAAAACACAGGTGTTTGGGGGGAAATTCAACATTTCTGCTGTGCACTGTAATACAATAGCTTTGACAATGCAATGTTTAAAAACCGAGTAAAGCATGTTGATGAAAGTGAATTGGATTGTGAAAATTCTTCCTGCGTTCAAAGTCTAATGCTAGTTAAAGGTACAGGGAGTAATTGGAAATATACCTTATGTGGGCTTCTCCCCCTCTGGGAAATGGTAAGAAATGTACTCCTTGAAGAAGCCATCACTGTATTGACAACCTGGCCATTGATTTATTAGTACAGAAAGCAGAGCATTACATCAAATGATTTCCCTGTTTATTTCTTTTTCTTCCTATCTCAGGCTCTCCTCTAATCTCCCCTTTGCATCACAATAGCAACAAAAAAAAACCCAAACAACAACCAAGTAATATCAAACTAACAACAACAATAATATCAAGCTAGCGACAAATAAAATGCTTCCTTCAATAGTTGGAGAAATGGCTTAGAGGTTAAGAGGACTTGTGCTTCCAAAGGACTGAGGTTCGGTTCCCAGTGGCCACATGCCAGTTCTCTCCAGTTAGAGGTGATCTTGTATGTCCTTCTGACATCTGAGGCAAAGCACTCAATAACATAAAGTAGAATAATTAAATGTTAAAAAATAGCCCTTTTATCTGTTCAGACAGACCTCAACATATTTGAGGGTTGAAAATTCCTTAGTTATTATCTTTTATTTTTCAGTGCTCTTTGGATCATTTATTTATGTGTTTAATCATTGAGCACGTGATCAGTGATATCTTCTACATATCACACACACATCATGATAGGCTGTGGAGAACTAAGCATGGGCTAGTTTACCCTTATGGATACTATAATCTAGTGGAAGCTGACATTGATCTATCTGTCCCACAGACAAAAGAGATAATGCTAAGGAAAGAGGTATGGTGTATGGAGATTGTATAGAAGTAAAGTTTCTCTACAAGTGCTGGGAAGGGAGAAGAGGAACCCTTATCCAACCCTGCTTAGAGAGTCACTAGTACAAACACTGTGGAAGTCAGTGTAGAGTCTTTCCAAATGTTAAAATCAGAAACACCATATGACCCAGTTCTAGTACTCCTGGGCATGTATTCACAGCACTCTACCCTACCAAAAAGATACCTGAACATCTAAGTTCCTTGCTTCACTATTCACAGTCATTAGGAAATGAGACCAGCCTAAATTTCTAAGGACATTGAGAAGACAGCAGAGCAAAAATGTGGCACATGTACACAATAGAATTCTATTCAGCTATTAGAAAAAATGAAAATTTTAGGGAAATAGATGTCACTCAAAAGTTTTATATTGATTGGGATGAGCCACTCTGAAAAGGACAAAATACCTATTCTCTCTCAAATCCTATGACTATTTCCTGAGTGACGACACTCTTTGTACTTTCACATAGAGGAGGAGAGTTATTTCCAAGCTGCTTAGTCTCCAAGGGGAAGACAAAAAGTTCTGTGACATTTGTCCTTATGCAGCCCTCTTGTTCTCTATTTATTTATTCATTCATTCATTTTAAACTTTTTCTGAGTGACTATTTTTTCTTTTTTACATACACATTTAAATTATTACACATATATACAATTAAACCACCTACAGCAAGAAGAACCATATAACAATCAGGAATTATATAAATGCTACTATTATAGTGTTTTGGTTATTTGTATCTGGCAACCCAGAAGAATGCTTCTTTCCTATCTTGATGAGTCTAAAATTCTCAATGAAAATAAATATCTATCATATCTCATCTTTATCAACTTAAAACATCTCTCTAGACCTAAAAACACATTAACCTTAAAACACCTAAGATTAATTGTAAAACTAAACTATTTGGTATTCAACCCAATCAGAGACTTGAGAAAGAGTAAAATTAATTATGTGAATAGACAGGAAGTGCATGTAAGCAGTTTCCAAAAGGAGAAAATAACAGTCTCCTTTTGACGCCTGAACAGTCACCCAAAAGTCTTTATAACGTTGGAGCATCTTTTTAACCTTCTGGCCCAATGTATCTGGCAGACATATTTGTGAGGCAGGAACTATTGAGGACTTGCTTATCTGTCTTGACAGAGTTTGGCCATCAACTCTGTCTGCATCTAAGCTTGCCCATTTTTAGGCAGAATTCTGTGGCCAAAATGAGAACATTTAGCCCAGTGGCTGGTTTGCCACATTTAAAACCATCTCTATAAGTAAGTTCATTGATGCTCATCATCTTCTTTGAGGTAGGCTGGGTGTTCCCAGGAGTTAACCTATCTTGTTGTCAGACAATCTTTAAACTAATAAAAACATCTTTAAATGCCATGTTCTCTTTCATAAACTTTGTCATCATGGATGAAATATTGCTTTCTATGTCTGGGCTACGAAAAGTTCTGTGAGAGACTTGCATGTTTATCTACAGTTTTCTAGTTTGAATAAAGGATAGCTGAATATCTTAGGTCTTGGATTCAAAAGACTGAACTTTTGAAGGTGAGTTAACATCTTAAAATCTCAATTTGCCCTTTCAACAATGGCTATCATGTTCAATAGAGGTAGCAATGCCAAGAAACATTTGTTTGACATTTTATCAGTGACTAGAAGACACACTAACATAGGTTGAAAAATAATATCATGATAGGTAATTAGTGCTTTGAATTCAAAGGCTCCACATCTAGAAAGCCATTCAAATGTGAATCAAAACTACTCAGAAAAACATTGCCTCTTTCTTAAACACGTGGCGTCTTTTCCTTGCCATTATTTCCTGAGCAATAGATTCTAACAATTATTATAGCATGCACACTGCATTAGGCACTATAATAATCAAGAGCTGATTTAAAGTCCAAAAGAGCAATGCATATGGTAGATATCAATACCACACCATTTAGTATAATGGGCTCCTATATCTACAGGCTTTGATATTTATACGTGTGCTGGAGCCAATTCCCCATTCATACCAATGGGCAATGTACTCTGTCACCCAAATAAAAACAGGAACAATGCTTGCCCTTGACCACTTATGCTGAGGTGCCTTGCCCTTATTGATTTAAGAAGAACATTTGAATAACTCTGTTTATCAACTTTATTCTCTTCGAACATTTAGTTTAGTTCCTTTACCACAAGTAGACACAGATGGCACATACCAACCCTTCACTGCACCACTCACTGAAAAGATGCAGATCCTCAGAGACCTTCAACTGAAATGTTAGTGAAGAATTAAAAAAAAAAATTACCAATCCGGATCATTCTTATATATGACACCGAACCACAAGTTCTAAGATGGACTGGACCTCATTATTACTGGAAAAGGAGCTACTTTTTCTGTGACTACATGACTAACAAAGACCCTTTGTGGAGGGGACGTTTATGTTGACCACAGCCAGAGAGATGCAAGCTGCTAAGTTAGGAACACAATGGCACCATGAGGTCTGGTGTGGGCAAAAAACATAAGTAGCTGCTTGCTCACGTAACAGCTGACCAGGCATCAAGAGAGAAGGCAAAAGAAAGCAAGTTCAGACCATAAGCTTCAAGTCCCAGCCCCAAATAACCCACTTCTTCCAGCTGGGTCCTACCTCGCAAAGGTTCCGCAACCTCCCTGAAAAGGAGTACCAGTTGATGAGCAAGTGCTTCAACACAGGAGCCTGTAGATAATTTGTATCTAAACAATAACAAGGAGATGTCTACAAAACCATTCTAACTTTAACCTTCTAGGCTAACAATTTATTTAAGCACCCCAGACATCAAAGTTTAATAATGGGGAATTCTCATCATGGTATTGTTATTCAGGGACTAAGTAACCCAAATAAATTACCAAAGCTATCTGACCCTATTAATATATATATATATATAGTGTATATATATGTATATGTATACATATATATATGTTGTAAAATAAAGTTTTGAATACCCACAGAGTTCCTAGGAAGAGAAATGGACATACCTATAGGAAAAATTGGTAAGAATCACTCATACAGAAGCAGAAAGACTCAAAAGGTATATACTCACTTATATCTGCATACTAGCCCAAGGGGCATGTCCCACAAAAGCCTTCACTTACCAGGAAACTGGGACAGAGGAGATGACATCCTATTGGGACTCTAGATGAGAGAACCATGGGAGAATAGCAAAGCAGAAGGATCCAGAGGGTCCTAGAAACCTAGAAGTAGAACATTATGATAGGCAGATTTGGGCCCAAGGGTCCCACTCAAACTAAGGCACCAGCCAAGGACAATACAGGCGGTAAACTTTAAACCCCTACCCAGATCTAACCAATGGACACAACAGTCTCCACACTTGAGTGGAGAGTGGGATATGACTTTCTCATGTACTCTGGTGCCTCACATTTGACCATGTCCCCTGGAGGGGGAGACCTGGTGGCACTCAGAGGAAGGACAGCATGTTACTAAGAAGAGACTTGATAGCCTATGAGCATATACACAGGGAGGTAATCCCTCTCAGGAACAGCCATAGGGGAGGGGATTAAGGGGAAAATGGGAGGGAGGGGAGAATGGGAGGATACAAGGGATGGGATAACCATTGAGATGTAACAAGAATAAATAAATTTTTAAAAAAGGTAAGAATAAGGGAGAGGGGAGGGGAGAGAAAGAGTAGGGAGAGAGAGAGAGAGAGAGGAAAGGAAGAGGGGAGGAAGGGTGTTGGAGGTTGGTCTAATGTATTCTGATGCTAATTACTGCTTGCTGTTTCTGTGACCCACCTGTACCTTGCCTAAGAGCCTAACCTGTTTGACCAATAAAAGGCCATCACACCTGGGCAGGGCAAATGGGATAGGCTTGGCTAAGGTTCCAGGGCTTGGAGAGACAGGAGAATCTTTGGAGGAAGGAAGGCTGGAGGAGAAGAGAGGAAGAAGGCTACCATGTGTTAGGTGGAGGAGAAGCACATGGCCAGTGTGGATGGAAGATTTGCCTCAGATGAAGAACATTAGCAAGTATATGGAATTATGGATGGGAAGGAGCTTGATAGAAATTATTAGAAACAGATGGCATGGGATTGGGGTAGGTATACCATACTTGCCCCACTATGGGATTAATATCTGCCCTACCCCAGGTTAACTAAAGCGATTTTAAAATAAAAAAAATTCAAGTGACAGCACATGCTGGCACGAATGTGGAGAAAGAGGAACACTCTTCCATTGCTGGTGGGAATGCAAACTTATACAACTACTTTGGAAATCAATCTAGCACTTTCTCAGAAAATTGGGAATAGCTCCACCTCAAGAACCAGCCATACAACTTCTGGACATATACTGGAAGGACGCTCCACCATATGACAAGGACATTTGCTCAACTGTTCATAATAGTCAGAACCTAGATGTCCCTACATTTACACAATGGAATACTACTCAGCTACTAAAAACAAGGAAATCTTGAAATTTGCAGGCAAGTGGATGGAACTAGAAAAGATGATTCTGAGTTAGATAACCCAGACAAAGAAAGACACTCATGGTATATATTCACTTATAAGCGGATATTAGCCTTATAACACAAGATAATCACACTACAATCCACCAACATAAAGAAAGAAAATAACAAGGAGGACCCTAGGGAGAATGCTAAATTCTCATTCAGCAGGACAAATAGAATAGACACCAGAAGCAGTTGAAGACAAGGAATAGGGAAGGGAACCTACCATAGAGGTCCTCTGAAAGACTCCACCCAATCTGGGATTCCAAGCAGATGCTGAGACTCACAGCCAAACTTTGGGGTGGAACACAGGGAGTCTCAAAAAAGAGTTGGGGAATAGAAGGACCTGGAGAGGCCAGGAGCTCCATAAGGAGACCAAGGAAGCCAACAAATTGAGGTGGCAGAGGAGGGTACTGCAGAGACTGATGTACCAGCCAAGGATCAGGCATGGTGAGGACCTAGACCCTCTGCTCAGATGTAGTAGATAGGCAGCACAGTCTCCTTATAGGTCACATAATATGGGGAGTAGGGGCTACTTCTGACATGGACTCTGGTCCCCACTCATTGATCATTTCCCTGTGGAAGGGCAGCCTTGCTTGGCCGCAGAGAAAGAGGATGCAGTCAGTCCAGATGAGACTTGATAGGCTGAGGTCAGATGTTAGTGAAGGAGAGCTTCTCCTTTCTGAGGACTAGGGGATGAAGAGGGTATAATAGAGGGAGGGCAGGACCGGAAGTTGACAAGGGAGGGGCCTACAATTGTGATGTAAAGTGAGCAAACTAAAAAAATATATTAAAATATTTTTTAAATATAGAAAAGAGGTTTCAAAGCTGAATTGCTCTTTAAAAACTTTTTTTTTAATTTAATTTTATTTATTCACTTTACATCTGGATCATAGCCTCCTCTCTCCTCCAGTTCTCACCTTGCCTCAATTTCCCCCTATTCCTCTCCCCTTACTCCCCAGAAAAGGGGAGGCCCCACAACCCATGCCAGCAAATCAAGTTGCATCAGGACTGAGTGCATCCTCTTCCACTGAGGCCAGGAAAGGCAGCTTTACCAGGAGGTTGTGATCTAAAAGCATACAACAGAGTTTGTGTCAGAGACATCCGTTGCTCCCCTTATCAGAGGACTCACATGAAGACTAAACTGCCTGTGGGCTACATATGTGTATGTGGGCCTAGGCCTAGTCCATGCATGGTTCTTGGTTAGTGCTTCAGTCCCCTTAAACCCCCCTGGGCCCAGGTTATTTGACTCTGTTGGTCTCCTCTGGGTCCTTCTATACTTCTGAATTGCTCTTTTAATATGTAAAATAAAAACAAATATCTACAAAAAAAAAAAAAAGAATCACTCATACATATTAAGCACCAATTGTTATTTTAATTTATACTTCACTTAAATTTATAAGAGAATGACACGTGGACTTTCATTTGGACTCCTCATTTTCTTACGTGGGATGAAGAGCCACTGAATTACTCACTGCTCGGGCAGTCATCATTCATTACATAAAATAGAAGAATTCTGTCAATGCTGAGAGTGCAATCGGTCTCCATTACCTGCAATTATTTCACCCATAATAATTAGGTATCTATCTTATGAATCATGATATACTGCTGTGTATTGAAACGTAAGGAAGAAAAATGCTTAGGAATATAAGGGGAAGTGTATATAAAATATTAAAATTTAATATTAATTTCTAAAACAAATTGAGTGTGCTTATTTTTGAAGGAACTCCTGCTTCATAGGAGAAAAGGGGAAAATCAGCTAAAGGAAAAAGAAGCTTCTAGAAAAAGTTGAGATGCTCTTTTTTTTTTTTTTTCATTACATCTTACTGCCAAGGCTTGGCTCTTGAAAAACACAGTTAGCCAGCTGTAAAGCTGTAATAGAAAATAGTAAAAGCAATGGAATGTACAATTAAGGATCACACACCCCAGATATCTTCTACTTCATTAGTCATCTCCTATCTCAGGCTGAATGCCTTCTCAGTTTCTGCTTGTTACTCCTAGGCTGGGCTACAGTGGACATGGCGATAGGGTTCACTCTTTTTTTATAGTGTTTCTTTGTACAAAGCAATGATCTCTTGAAGATGAAGTTTAATACTCCCTCAGGAAATACCGTCCATTCTGTGCCTTTTATCCCCCGCTGCTCTGTAACATTTCTTTTTCCTGCTGAATGCTCTAAGTTACCAGGATTTTATGTTTTTTTTTTCTTTTTCACCAGCAGAGGGAGTGCCAACAAATTTGTATAAATTTTTGGGAAGGGACTGTTCTAAGATTATTATTTTATTTTTTAAAGTGCACTCTGAAGTAACCATCTAAGGATAGTTTCTTTAAGTGATTCTCTATTACCATAACACAGCCTCCAGAATTCTTTTTACTTAACAAAGAGGAGAGTTTCTGTCACTTTTGTTGGGAATCCTGACTGTTGGGGATTGCTGTGGCAGTTGAAATCCATCCTTCCTGTATTGTCCTTGGCTAGGGCCTTAGTTTGAGCGGGACCCCATGACCCAAATCTGCCTATCATAATGTTCTACTTGTAGGTTTCTAGAACCCACTGGATCCTTCTACATTGCTATTCACCCATTGTTCTCTCATCTAGAGTCCCAATAGGATGTCCTCCCCTCGGTCCCAGTTTCCTGGTAAGGGAAGGCTTTCATGGGACATGTCCATTGGGCTAGTATGCAGATATAAGTGAGTATATACCATTTGAGTCTTTCTGCTTCTGGGTTAACTCACTCATTATGATCATCTCTAGCTCAATCCATTTGTCCACAAATTTCGGGAATTCCTTGTTTTTAATAGCTGAGTAGTATTCCATAGTGTATATGTACCACAGTTTCTTTATCCATTCTTCTACTGAGGGACATTTAGGCTGTTTCCATGATCTGGCTATTATGAATAAGGCTGCCATGGACAAGACAGTCTCCACACTTGAGTGGAGAGAGGGATTTGACTTTCTCAAGTACTCTGGTGCCTCACATCTGACTATGTCCCCTGGCGGGGGAGACCTAGTGGCACTCAGAGGAAGGACAGCAGGTCACTGAGAAGAGACTTGATACCCTATGAGCATATACAGAGGGAGGAGGAACAGTCATAGGGGAGGGGAATAAGGGGAAAATGGGAGGGAGGGGAGAATGGGAGGATACAAGGGATGGGATAACCATAGAAATGTAACAAGAATAAATTAATTAAAAAAATAAATAAATTAAAAAAAAAAAAGAAATCCATCCTTCCTCATACAGTTATCTACAACCTTGGTGACTGTGCTGTAGAACAATAAAGAAAGCCCGGCACTGTGGTCGTTTGAATGGGTATAGCTCCATAGACTCATGTATTTGGGTGCTTGGTCCATAGGGAGTGGCACTATTATGAGGCGTAATGTTACTTTAATACTAGTTGTTTTTTTTTTTTTTCAAGTGACAGAGGTCAAATCCGTATTTCTAAGTCAGATAGAAGCAAAAATGGGGAAGCTTCATTTTACCTTTTGGGGATTCTAAATAGTTTCACCTGGATGTAGTGTTTACCAGTATTATCAGTCCTAGCTTCCAAGGCTAGACAAATACTAGGCTGAAAATTGCACTCCATTAACTTGAGATTTTGCAAATGGGAACAGCTGGCAGGAATCACAGCACATCTCTGCCACAATATTCAAATCTGTACTTCAACAAATTAAAGAAGTGAAAAAATTCTAATATTTCACAGCACAAAATTTTAATGTCTTGGCCATTATTTTTCCAAGTATCTTTTTTCTACCTAACTTATCTGATTTTTAATTATATATGTGGCAGACTGCAGTGACTCCTATAGTAGGATCCTAAGTTTTCAAATGTTTTTCCCTTTCTGTGGATTGCTATAGCTTGTATTGTATTATCTTACAGCTTATTAATACTTTCTGTTGGAAATAATTTGTATTTAATTCTATTATCCATTGTGTTATAGTTTTGGATATTTCTGTTAGTAAAGACCTATATTACCTACAAAAAGAGAGTACTCTGGAACCTTTGGGAGGAAAGACACATGTGAGAGAGAATAGGAGTTTATATTATGATGGGTATGTTCTTTGCAAACACACTCAGTACAATTATATAAGGATGTGAACCTAACGTGAAAAGCAATATTTTATTCAGATTGGTAGGGCTGATCATGTGTTGCTTATGGGTCCTAGAGGAATGAGTCATCCCCTTCTCTTCAAAATTTCTGCCAAGCCCATAAACTGGGCAGGGATACCCAATGTTTGGGGGTGAAATATTTACTCAACAGCCCAGAGAATTAGAGGCTTCCAATTTCCTTTCTTCCATTGAATGAACTAGTGATATTAACCATGTTTTAATTTTCTGAAATTTTAGTTTATACAGTTTCTAGTGCATTGCTTGTTAAGTATTCTACACGAGCTTCCACAAGCAAGGCATTAAGTTATGGCAAAGAGAGATTATGATAGAGACACGGAGGCTCTGGGGTGTGGTAGCTGAAATGATGACGTCACCTCCTTGATTTCCTGGAGTACCTCCTCAAAACAGTATTCTCTAAAGCGAACAACTCCTGAAATTACTCTTTTGTGGTTGACAGTTTTAAGATACAATATTGTAGCTGGGCACGATGCCTCACATCTGTAATCCCACCACGAGGGGAGGCAGAGGCACACGGATCTCTGTGAGTTAGAGGCCAGCCTGTTCTACAAAGTGAGTCCAGGACAGCAAAGGCTACACAGAGAAACCCTGTCTCAAAGCAAAACAGCAACAACAAATGAAAAGAAAAAAGAAAGAAAAACATATTTAAGATTGTTATTACTTTAGTAATATCTCATTGAATAACACTTCTACATGGTTGTGCATAATGTCTAGTATAAAAGATCAGGTGTATGTTATGTTGGATTAGGCAGCTAACTGGCTTTTTTGAAGGGAAGATGGACTCAAGATGGCCACAACCCCAGCAGCTATCTTGAAATAAGCACATAGTACATACAATGAATCTGCTGAAAGAATGCATTCCGGGGTGAATTAACAAATGGTTGGTTCCTTCCTTCTGAGATCACTTCAATTGGAAAAATCTGTGTTTCTGCTGAAGTGTACCAAAGGAAATTCAGCAGAGAGGAAGGAAAACATCAGGTGGTGAAGGAAAAAAGAACAAAGTGTTTGGAAATGGCCTCACAACCTCATGGTCTCCTTCTAAACCTGGATTTATTATTTCTGGTATGGACTGGTAAGTTCTTTCCACATTCAGTATGATTCTTTTCACTTGGCCACCTTGAGTAACTTTCAGTGTCCCCCATTTCTGGTCTTTCCTAACTTGTATCGTAATATGCCAAGGTAAGCATGGTCATTGACCTTTACAAAGTTCACATTGGAACTAGTGCTAGGAATAACTGATATCTTAGTCCTGGAAGGCATAGTTTGATTTATCACATTGCAGTTATTTCTACCATCATTCGAAGAAGACATAATTGTCTGTTTTTAAACAGTAGACAATTACATGGTGATTAACTCATCCATATGTTTATTTTCACAGTTAAACTAATACATTATCAAACTAATTTCAATATCTATATTCTTATTTTTTTAAAAACTGTGTGAGTGTGCATGTGTGCATGCATGCACGCATGTATGTGTGTGTGTGTGTGTGTGTGTGTGTGTGTGTGTGTTTGTGTGTGTCTTGTAGGAACATGCTGGGTTTCAGTACCCAAAAGGGGACTTTTAGTTGTGTAGTGGGTCTCCACTTGCCTGGCAACACTTTACCCATGGTGCCATCTCCCTAGCCTAATATCTGTATTTTTCTAGTTATTTCATGTTCTTTACAGAATTAAAGTCTTGCTGGATAGATCTTATCAAGCAATCAGACAACTCAGTGAAACAAAAAGAATTGTAAATGGTCCACACACAGAACAAATCAAATAGTAGCCTGCATGTTTTTGTTGTTCTTGCTTGCCTCTGGAAATCTTACAAGCTAATAAGATGTGCCTTCAGATATTAGATTTTTCCCTTGAGAATACTAGAAACTCAAGGAATGCAATCATTCATTCATTCTTATAATTTTTTACTACATGGTTACAGAGAACCAGCTTTTCAGAGGTTGCAGTATAACAAAACAGCAAGATCTTTGCTTCAAGGAGTTTCTGTTTTGTCGGTCTACAAAACAGACAAAAATTGGTGACCTCATGGAGATTTCATTTCCATTTCTGTTTCAATTATGATTCAGGTGGAAGGAAATTATGCCAAATTATGTGGATAATTGCCTCTGGCTGTTATTTCATTGCTTCTATGGACCTGATCATTCTTAAACATCCACTGGGACTCCATATAAACATTCCTCTTTTAAAAAGGATTAAATTTGGAGAATTGAATATACAGAGAATGTTTTAAATTATGTTTTGGTCTCTCTTTTGTTTCTCAGTGGACCATATTGAAGAAATAAAATTTCTACTTTGGTGAAATGTCAATGAGCCTGTATGTTCCAAAATGATATGAGAATTAGGAGGTTGTTGACAATAATTGTACCTCAAAAGCTGTGAATTATTTAGTGAACCAAATATACGTATTGGTTTATTAACTCAGCCAGACGGCGCAGGTGTGAACCACACCCCTAGAGACCATCCATGTGTACACGTTGGACCTTGTGGACCCGAGATTAGTGATAACTCACCAGGAAACCCCGTAATTGTCTTCATTTTAGAAACACCTTAATTTTTTTTCAAAGAGAAAATTGGCCACCTGCATATTTTGTATTTACTCATCAATTAGTTTTTATACTTTCCATGATTCTAGGTGCTGTTTGAAAAATTATTTGAAGTGCAGCAGTTTAAAAAAACCTTTCCCCCTGGGAATGTATCATTAAGCTACAGCACACCTTGGCTGATGGGAGTTTTTAGGCCCAGTTATTAGGAGTGACAGTATACTTAAGGTTTTTGGTTTGTTAGCTACAACCTGTGGTACGCCTCACTTTAGTATTTGAGGCTTTGGTGTTCTGGGTGATGTCTTGAACATCATGATGATGTGTTAGCCATCTTTTTATCACTATTACAAATAACTGATGGAGCTTAAACAGCGATTTATTTTGTCTCACAGTTCATAGTCACTTCCCTTTGTTACTTCTGTTTTTCTGGGACTGAAGTAAAAACAGAACACTGTGGTGGTGGTAGTGTTATATGCTAAAAGTAGCTGCTTATTCCATGACTCGTGGTCAAGAAGCAGAGAGTGAGGTCTGCAGATATGGCTCACTCAGTAAATTCTTTGCCACATAAACACCAGTACCTGAGTTCAGCCCCCCAGAACCCATGTTTTAAAAAGGCAGCGTAAGGCAGCATATGCATATAATCCCATCATGTTATAAGATTGACACTTGGAGCTTTCTAGCCGGTCAGTCTAGCTGCAGTGACAAGCTACAGGTTCAGTGAGGGACTATGTCTTCAAAACAGTGAAGCAGGATTGAGGAATATACACAACAGGGATCCGTAGTATCCATATGCTTGTAATACATGTTGCGTGCGCTCTCACGTTCACCCACGCACGCGTGCGTGCGCGCACACACAAACACACACACACACTGAGAAATAGGAGGGACCCTGGAACAACGTGTAACTTTATATGTTTATATGTCATACTTTAATCCTCCTTCTTCTAACTAGGTCCTACCTCCCATTAATGCTATCATATTAAGAATCCATCAATGATTAATCTACTGATGAAGGCAGAGCCCTTATGATCTATTCAACCCTCCATGATTTGCCATATTTCTGAGGTCCGAGCCATCAGTAGATGAGTCTTTGGAGGCCACTAGATAGCTAAACAAAGTAGCTGTTTTGTCATGGCTCATTTTTAAGCATGAATTCAAACCAATAATATTCAATTTATAGGGTAACTGAAACATCAGCATGACCTATATCCTGGTCATATGCATCACTACTGATACCTTAGTACACAGAAGCACAATTTGACACAGTAGGTCTGAGGAGGCAGCCAAGCATCTGTCTTTCTTCGCAGTTGCTGAAGATGCTGATCCTTAGAGCGCCCTGATGGTTATTGCAGAACAAGCTTGATGGACTGGCCATTAATCACTGCTCGGGGCAGCTCTGTTGTTCTCTTTCTGCTGTTGCATGCCCAGTAATTTTAATTAAGGTTTAAAGAAGCAACTTAAAATGTGGAATTGTAATTGAATGTGTTTTCTGAAGAAAATGCATGCTACAGTGGTGATCACAATTTAGGATTAAGAAGCACTCACTCAAGACACATATTCGTAGATGTCTAGGCTCAGTCGCACATTCAGCGGACTCATTCACACACTTGTCTTATTCTCATCTGAACACCTTGATAGAGTCAGGAAGCCCAGTATGGGGGATAATTTAAGTGAGAACCTAGTAGTGGGGATACATTTTCCCATACACAGAACATTGTAACAAGCAAAGCTCGGAGCCCAGGAAGCCTCCTTCTTCATCTGATGGTATATCTCTCTCACAAAGGTGGTTCTCACTTTATCCTTTGCTGAAACCCCTGATCTTTGTTCACTTGGTCTATCTAATTTACATTCAACCCAAATCATCACATATGTGCAAATGTACTTACTCCTGCCAATATCTGTAGCATTCCATGTCCATTAAGTCACAGTAATGCTTCTGGCAAGTGTTTATTTTAAGGAATATCACTTCTATGCGTATGTGGAATTTACCAAGCAACCCAGGGATTGCTCCAGTCTTTGAAAACAATCAAATCATGACAGGGAGAACTGAATCATTGTATTATAAACATCAAGTTAAATTAATATAGTTAGTTGCTTCAGGAACAAGAAACATTCAACGTTATAATCAACAAATGTTTAAATAATACTGTCCATCATTGACAGTACCAGTGGCCAAAGGAAGCTTGATGGACCAGAAGAACTAATGTAAGTAACTCCAAGTTTTAGTTTCTCATCAGTCAACCGAGGACAAAGTTACTGTTCCTGCCTCAGAATTGCTGAGAGATTATGTCATGCCTAGTTCCTGGCAGGAACAGGTCATGTAACCACAGATCATCTTATTCAGCACTACTGTGGCCTAAGAACACTAACTTGTGCTGCACCTTTCACCTTCATAGTAACCCTTCAAGCCAGAGTGTCATAGTACCTTAAAGATGGAGATACTGAAACCAAGAGAAATATAATGACTTATACCAAAGTCCTCACATTTTGGAATTGTGAATGTGATTAAATGTCAGGTATTTTCTTCTAGACCTATATTCTCTACTAAAGCACACCTATTATAAAACAATTAGCTTTGTTGCTGCTACTGCTAATACCACAGTATCTTGGTTCTATTTGTCAGTTAGATCTTTAGAATAGCTGGCAAAAGAAGAAGGGCCACCTAGTGTTAGCAAAGATAAAAAAAACAAAAAACAAAACCCACACATCTGTCCTGCTGGAAAGACCCTGGTCCAATTTGACAGAAGAAGTGGATTCATGCAGTGAAAAAGTTCAAAAGTTGGTTAGAGATAGTCCATACAAAATATTTAATAGCACAATAATAAATGGGGTCTTATCTCATGAAAATTGAGGACCAGACGACATCTTTGTGCTAAGAGAGCATTGGACCACTATTTAGGATAAAATATAGCGAAGAACCAAAGAGAACAATCAGAGACACACTTGGATGTTTGTGTATTCATTCATTCATTCATCCATTCATCACTTTCTTTGCCTTCATCACATATAAAAATACAGTTAGAAATTGTTCTGGTCTCTAGACAAGGGACACAGTTATATGTTCACAAACACAAACTTTATACAGGATACACAGAAACATGAAATGTGGTTATAATGAAGTTAATTGCATAATACTTAAAGGAAATCTTTTTCATTACTTAGTAACCTTGGTTCATAGGTAAGACATATATTAGAGAATACAAGCTGAGAAACTATTCATATTTTTGAAGTTATTTGTTGTAACTCACTTAGTGGTTACGTGATATACAAGAGTTTTATGGTAGGAAAATTCCTATCGGTCATAGAGCTTTTGCAACTGCCTATTGATGATATATGGAGTACCATAATGGCAGTGCTCAAATTGGCTTGTACTTCCTTAAACCGTCATTGTATTGACTCACATAACCAGAAAATCACAGTGTGGTGATCTTTCTCTACACTAATCCTCCTAGAGTGCTTAATGGCTCGCCTGTTCATCATGGAGATAATAAACCTAGCATTGAGGCAATAGCTGTCTTGGTGACTTTGCATAAATCATTATTTGTAAAAGTGAAGGAAAACCTATAGATAGGCGCGAAAGACTGCGATTTCTCTGCTTTCAAGAATTAGCTCTGATAATTGCCGTGACTGCATTTGGAATGCTCTGAACAAATGGATGCAGAGCAAAAAGTAAATATTATCTCTCAAAGTGATCAATATAAGAACTTCCAGCACAGGAAGGGCAATTATTAAATATCCTGGCAAGATCTGACTGAGATAAACAGGGTTACAATGAACTGCTCACTGGGGATGAAACTGGGAAATAGGTGAAGACCTAAAGAAACATGAAAAATATCTTGCCCATAGCCAGAGATCCAAGTGATACATTGTTAAGACCAATAATGGTAAAAAGCTATCACTAATATAGTGTGAATTGCATTGGTGAGCCTAGTCATTTCTAGTAATTTTAAAGTATGGCTTCAATTGCCCTCATGTCTCAAGGAGAAAACCTGTTGGTTTTCTTATGGTATTTGTACGTTCTGTTTTATCAGATTCTTCCCCCCTTCCATATGGAATTGCTATTTATGCAATCCATTTCTGAGCATCTTTCTAGACTAAGAAAACACAAACATTTTATTGACACAAGAACAGGTAGAATTTCCCCCCAAATGCAGATTCACAAGGGAACAAGCAAAGAGAACAGTGCGAGTGCTTGTGTGTGACTCTATATTTAGTCTAGCTGCCCAATTTCCACTCACCTTATCCTGATTTCTTTTCAGCTCTTGTCTCTGGGGCTGATTTCATTGTTCAAAGAGCAGACAGACCTTCAGCTTGATAGCGCAGGTAGCAGAAAATACTCTACTCTCAGATTAATCAAGAGAAAGGTAGGTTAGTAGCCGCTAACTCCATAACAGGAGAATGGAGCACTGCTGAGCTGGGGACTGATGGAATACTGATGGGCTAGCAACCAATTCCATCAGAACAGCATGCTCTTTTGTCTTTCTTTTTCACTCCATCATATCTTCTCTTTATACCCATCTTTTCTTCTTTCTGTTTCATATCACACTCTCTATTTTGTTTCTTTCCTCTTTCCATTTCCCTCTTTCCCATCATGTTTTTAAACCCCCATCCACTCTTAGATTTATGCAATGGCCACACTGTCTCCTGAACCCCACTCCATTCTTCCAGCCTATAATCAACATTGCAGTACATAGCTCTTTATAATCCAGGACAGGACATATACCTCATTTGCTCACCATCCTGTCCTGGTTTTCTACTTCATTCAAGGCAAATCTAAACTCTTCATCAATGTCCAGGACACCTTGCCTTATAGAACATTCTGTTCTGTTCCATTGCTGACTTAACCCTCCCTGCTCTCCCCAACATGTGATAAGTCTATGCCTTAACACCTCAATAACTAGTCCTAATCTCCTTCAGTCGGCTTGAAACTCATCTTTTCAATTGCTGCTGTCTACTCTATTTGAAACTTAAATCAATCTTTTCTCTTCTTCTTTTACCCAGGATTTTGATTCATTTTACCCTGTTCTTTCTATTATATTGTTCTATTTACCTGTGAATTATATGTATTACTTATGACCTATTGCTCTTTCTAACATATTTTTATGTAATTTACCTATATATTTATTGTTTATAGTCTATTTGACAGTAAATCTTATTAGAATGAGATTTTTTTCTTGTTCAATGATTTATCCTCTGAGTCTAGAACAGTGCCTGAGGAAAGCAGATGAGCAAGAACAAGTCACTTTGAGTAGGTTTGGGAGAGGTTACATCAAAGGCCTGCCTATGTTATAGGAGATAAGCAAGTGGATGGTTGGGTAGAGCAATAGAGAGGAGCCAGATGTTGACAGAGAAGTAGGTGCTGCTCACTCATCTGGTAGGCAACAGGATTCACTCAAGGATGACTTTTATCCATAAAGAAGAGTCAGGTATATATATTCTCAAGTACAGTAATGCCCAAAGAATATCAGGGAGGCAGAGTATCTTTGGAGACATAGAAGGATTCTGTAGGTAGGATATTGGCAGATACAATAGTGCAAGCTATGGATACCGAAAGAAGTAATATTGTATATCAGAAATATTTAAATGGTGGTCCCCATATGAATGAATATGTGTTATCAGATGGGCATTGAATATAGGAAGCTTCTGACATTTTGAGATGGTGTGGTGGACACTAATTAGGCTATAATACTATTGTATTGGAACTATGGATTTAAGAATGGGCTGGCTTAACGACATTTTATTTTTAAGTAATGAAATGTTTTATTTTTAAATAAAGAAATGTTGTGTTTGTGATATATTATACAATTCCAAAACCTAGCTAGTAAGTAACTAATAATAAGTTGCATGGGAAAAACTGAGGATGGAGATTTCTCAGTTGCAAAGATTTAGGCAATGATGGTTAAATGGCAATTAGACCACACTGTTCTACTACCATGATGGTGCAGCAAGAATGTGCAAGGACAGAGAAAGGAGAATGTGTTGGTGATTTTGGAGAAAGCTGTGGTTTCATTATCAGGTAGAAAAGTATTGCTCCTGAGCAGTACATTGAGTCATGGCTAAGTTAAAAGCAGAGGTGTGTGTGTGTGTGTGTGTGTGTGTGTGTGTGTGTGTGTGTGTGTGTGTGTGTGTG
>OU015747.1:18467124-18500304 GCA_907169655.1 Acomys percivali | reverse complement strand
TATATATATATATATATATATATATATATATATATATATATATATATTACTCAAACTTTAGTCATAGAATTTTTGAGCAACTAATTTTATAAATACATTTTGACCTGCATAGTTTAACCTTGCTTATATAGTAACTCAATATTTATTAATGATGAATGATGCATTCTTGTACATATTTTGAAGGGAATGTTTTACTTCATTGGCCATTATTATGTTTTGAATAAAATTGTAAGATTTTTCTAACCATAAAGATGCTAGTTGATTAATTTTATATCACTCCTAAAATTATAAGCTTATTAAATATCTAATAGTTGAAGTAGTTTTTTTTTGATTTGTAGGAAAAATAGTCTAAAATAACTACACATTTTATTTGATCTGTGGGTCAGGATTCAACAACAGTTTGCCTTATAGTCTCTTCACATGATAACAGCCTAAAACAGTCTGAAGTTTTGAATCAAGTACAAGTGTGCCTGAAATTCGAGAATTTGTTTGTAAGATGGATCCCTCTCTGACTTGCAAATTAACAGTGGCTGTTGGTTATAGGTTTTCTGTCTTTATTATAAGATACACTACATAGATCATTTAGCAAGTTCATGGCAGGAAGGTTACCTGACATGGAGGGACAGAACCAAGTGTAATGGCTACGGATGTATAAAATTAATATGGAGGCAGTTTACCTTCAGCCAGCTAGTTATCCAAATAACAAATAACAACACAAGGAGACTGGTTTATTTAATTAGCCTTGACCACAATACTGAGAAATTATTCTCTGTTTAGTTCCAAGCCCCATTTAGAAATTATTACTCCATCATAAAGCTCCAAGCTAGTTTAGCTTCCACCAGCCAAAGTATTCATAGTACTAGCATTTTTTTTGGGGGGGGGGGGTTCGAGACAGGGTTTCTCTGTGTAACCTTGGCTGTCCTGGACTGGCTTTGTAGACCAGGCTGGCCTTGAACTCACAGCGATCTGCCTGCCTCTGCCTCCCAAGTGCTGGGATTAAAGGCGTGCGCCACCATGCCTGGCTAGCATTTTTTTTTTTTTTTTATCCTTGTCAGGTTCCAGATCTCTTCTCCTGATGCTTCCTGGACCACCTCTCCTCATGGCTCCTGCTTCCTGCACAGTGGTCCTTTTAGGTAGGCTTTCAGCCTGAAAGTGCAGCTCCATTAGCCTTCTGCCTAACTAGGAACTGTTTCTCCTTTTTTCTGAGCCTTCATCAAGAGACTCAGGATATGAGTCCTGTTTTTTATGATCTAATTTTAGAAACCACATATTGTTTTTGTGTAGTTGACAGTAACCAGTTCTGTCTCACCGTAGGAACAGACTCCTAGGTCCCAGGTCCCAGGACATGAGGATCATAGATGCCCTTCCTCACCTCACAGATAGCACACTGAGAGAGTTATCATTGGGATTCAGACACTCACCAACTCTCACCATCCACAGTATAGGTCTCATTCAGTTCAAGACATCAGAAAAGTGGTTTCTTTATCATCTAAATCTATCTATCTATCTATCTATCTATCTATCTATCTATCTATCTATCATCCATCTGTCACCTATCTATGCATCTATCATCTATCTATCATCATTATCTATCATCATCATATTATCTATCTATCATCTATCTATCTATCTATCTATCTATCTATCTATCCATCTATCTATCTATCATCCCTCTATCCATCTATCATCTATCTGTCTGTTTGTATAACCTTGGATGTCATGGACTCACTTGGTAGACCAGGCTGGTCTTGAACTCACATCGATCTACCTGCCTCTGCACCTATGAGTACTGGGAATAAAGGTGTGGCCATCACACGCGGCTAAGTAGTTTATTTTTATTAGGTGACATAGAGTTCAAAGACACTCAGCTATGTTTGTTATCTGCAAGACAAAATTTAATTTGTCTTGGCTTAGACAAAGAAGTAAATGGCTGATTTATGGGGCAAAAAACTTCTAGTAATAGAGTGGACCTAATCTAAATGTGCACATGTATCTTTAAGGTCAAATTGCTTTTCTGTCTCCTTGCTATGGTTGTTCTTATGGACTTCTGCCTTTGTGAAAAAGTGGGGAATGCATACCAGAATATGTTATTTGTGTCCATGCACATTAATAGTACACTAACTTTCTAGCGGGCTTATCTGTGATGAAGGGGACAAAGTGGATCTAAATGTGAAAGTTCACTTAGGGCCCAACTGAACAGTAAAGCTGCTTACATAATAAAACAAAATAGTAACATATTTTGTCACCCTAGAGGCAGAAATCCATATTTATTGTAATCAGTATATTTCTGACTTGAGTTAAAGAGGTACATGTACATTACAAAAAAGGGACTATCCAACACTTGTCTATCTGGAAAAAAAATGATGATTTTAAAAATCTGTGTCATTTTAAAATATTGGTAATGAGCACATTTTTCTTTCTGTTTGAAATATTATTATAGTTTGAAGATTACTTTAGTATTTTTTAACTTTTAAAAGAAATCATTTAATTGGAGGCTTGATTGCAGTGAAGACAGCATTATATGTGAAATAATACTATTATTCCTTTAAAGGTAAGTCACTGCTAACATAGATTTTCCATGAGTTTAAACTTCATTTATTTGTCTAGTGTGATGGTTAGATATTTGTCAGCCTGACACAAGCTAGGGTCATCTGGGAAAAAGAAACTTCAATTAAAACAGTGCCTCCATCAGACAGGTTTGTAGGCAAGTCTGTGAAATTTTTTTCTTGATTGATGATTGATGTTGGAACATCCAGGCTTCTGAGGGTCATGGCACTCCTGGGCAGATGGTCTTGGATTCTACAAACAAAATGTGTGAGTGTGAAAGAAGAAGTGCAACAGTAGCATTCCACCACGCCTTAGGCTTTAGCTCCTGCTACAGACTCCAGGGTCTTGCCACGAGTTCCTGCTCTCACTTCCCTTCATAATAGACAATAAACTGAGAGATGAAACAAACCCTTCTCCCTCAAGCTAATTTTGGCCAATGTTATTTCATAGTAGTAGAAAGCCAACTAGGACAGGCAAAGGTAATTCTCATTACTTTATAAGAAATTCTACAAACAGAGATATTCAACACTTGGGACATAATTAGAATTGATTTACTTTATTTCCCTTTCATTAGATGTTAGCTCTTCACAGTCTTGTGCCATGCCTCTTCTTTCTCTGTTTTCAATGTTTGTGGTGCCCTTGCAGCACAAAGCAAAAGCAGTAATAATTGCAAAGTTGACAGGTAAGATTCATTATTATCATTACTACTCTATGGCATGCTGTCCAGTGTGTAGTGAGCATGGTGATCAATAAGTGGTATCCATCTGCCCTATGGTGCTACCCACACATCACTTTAAAAAATGTCCATAGCAATTGTAACCTGCATCATTTTCCATATCTTTCATTTTACAGGCCAGAAGTGAGACTCTTTTGACAGCTTTTATATTTCTCTGACTCAAACATCCTTGGGTTACAATAGAAGTGGCTTGGGCTCTGCTGTACTGTTTGGTAGATGCATGTTTTTTTTTAAGTTTATAACCTCTACAGTTTGCAGTTTGTCCTAAATCAGAAAATATTTATACTGTCTATCTCCTAATAATGTCAAAGGATTTAATAAATCAACGAGGACAGATCTCTGAGAATAGTTACTCATACACAGAAAGCTCAATCACACATCGGCAATGGTTGTTCACCCATGGGAATTCTCATCCATTCACAGATATAAAGATGAGTTTTAAAGTTACTGTATACTCTATGTTACAGTGGGAAATCTTAGTGATAGCAAATCTTCAGTGATGAGATTGTAAACCCTTTGAATTCAAGATGGTCTGATTTGGCAATTGTTACTGCTATTACAAAGCCATATGACTTTAAGTAATTTAATTTGCTTCCTGTATTTGTTACATATTCTGCATAATAGATTAACTGACCTAGAGCAACATGTATGAATATATTAATTATCTCATTGTTTTGTGGGGTCAAGGGTCTGGGGCATATTCAACAGTTTTATGGGGCCCTCTGTTCCCTGCTTCATGCTTGGGTTTCAGTGAGATGCTCTACTATAAGGCTGCCAAAAATCTTCTCTTATTGGAAGAATTCATTTCTTTTTGTCTAGAGTTTTCTTCAAGGCTTCCAAAGGAGTCATTTTGTTACAGAGATGACACCTTAAATGATTTCACCATTGTAGTGGCTTATCACTTTCAACATATTCTAGTATTTAAGAGCAATTTACAGGTTTCTTCTCTACTAAAGAGGATATCACATAGGTCAAGGAACATATGTGCTATGTCAAAGTGAGTTGACTACACTGCTTAAGCTTTCATTTTGTCTTCTGTGTAGATAGAGATATGGCTCCTACCAAGTCTTCTGTGTTTTGTATGGCAGTCAATGACATCCTATGCATTGTCAGTACCTATTTACCTGATTGGATCAAATAAAATGAATAATTAGCCTACAGGGAATACTAAAATTAGGGCTATTTTCTTTTTCCAGACAGGGAGTCACTATGTAGTCCAGGATAGCCTGGGTTCACTACACAGACAAGGTTGGCTTTGAACTCAGAGATATGCTTGCCTCTGCCTCTGAGTATAAGACTTAATGGCCTCCATCTCCACAATTAGCCCCAAACTAAGACTATTTAAATGTAATTTATCCTCTAGCCATGACCTTGAAGTCTTATCTGTCCTTCTATTCCTCAACATTTCTCAAGGCTGTAATTCTGGTTCCATAAGCCCATTTCTTCATAGTTCAATAGGAGACATTTAAGCTTTATTTACGTGGATTATTCATTTCTGGAAGCAACTATATTGATAAATTAAACTTTTTAATGACCAAAAACTTGAACAAAGTTTTTTGCCTTTTGTACTTTCTTTCATTTCTTTCCCAAATAGAGCACATGTTTTAAGTTTTGCTTTATTATGACACAAATATTGTGTAAGTAGAATTTAATAATTCAGAAAGAGCTCATGTGCATTTTATAGATGGAGAAATTGAGGTTATAAGCAGCCAAGATTTCTGTCTTCTTTTTCATAGGAGGCTGCTAGCTTCAAAGTTTCTGATGTGAGCACATAGTTTTATAATATGGCCTCCTTGTCATAAAAGGAAGGTTGGGAAACAATATAGAAGGGAACAGCAGAGTACAAGTAATCTTATCAGGCAATGGTAAAAGAGAGAGCACCTAGGGAGAGGAAGGGAGGTGAATACAGAAGAAGGAGGGAAGAAGTGAATGGAAAACATCACAGAACAAGTGATTTGATTGGGAAAATGGGAAAGGCGGCTTCTTTAGAAAGGGAAGTAAATACAGAAGAATGAAGGAGGAGAGTAAAGAAGAAGAAGGATATCTGAAAACATCCTAAAGACTTGTAGTATTAACTATGTCCTTAAAAACCACCACCACCACTAACACACACACACACACACACACACACACACACACAACTTTTCTCATCTGATCTGACAATTCTTTCATCAACAACCAAAGACCACATAATAAAAACTCCAAAACCAGACATGAGGAACCCCCATTTTAGTTATTGGTCAAGGCTTTCTAGGAGACTCCCAAAACCTATTGCTATTGTACTTTGTTGCTTCCCAGACTTGGAAGATAAGCCCTTTTTTCATTCCTTTTTAGAAAATTAATTTATTCAGATTACATGTCAATTGTTATCCCCTCACTTGTATCTTCCTATTCCTAGCTTCCTTCCTCTTTCACCCTAGTCCCCTCTCCTCAGTCTGTGACAGAAGGGGACCCCCTCCCCCACCATATGGTCACAGGCTATCCTGGTATCCTGATTATCCTTTCTCTGAGTGCCACCAGGCATCCCCACCAAGGGGAAGTGGTCAAATATGGGGCATCAAAATTCAAGAGATGGAAGATAAGTTCTTATTGCTGAAGAGGACTCAGATGCCTCTGAGGTGAAGCTGACCTAAGTGCTCCATCTCTGTGGACTAGCTTTCGTTGTACCAGAAGGCACCATGCAAACATTAGAAGGATGAAGACAACCAACAGTTTTAGCCATCTATTATGCCTGTGGAGTACATCAATGACCAGTGTGGCATAATAAGTCTGTGGATGCAGCAATGGCAGGCATACTTTGGCAGTAACAAGAGCTCTCTAATTGGAATAAAGATACACCAAAAAATAAAGAAATCATGCCTGGTACTGGAAACTTAGTCAACTACTCTGGGCTAAGGAAGTCATGTATCTTGGAGGAAATCCTACAACCACACTGCTTTATGAAACCAGCATGATCCCTAACTACATTTTAAATATTTGTCTTTTTCAGCCCACATGATGAAATATTTCTTTTCAGCAGATGGAGACTATTACAGTAAACCACAACCAATGAAGATGCAGAGTTGTGAAGCCCAGACTCAATGCATATATCTACAAAATGCTCTGGAATCTAAGGTTCAGGAAACAGTGTAAAAGAGGAAGCAGAAAGATTGTACAAGCAGATCAGGAAATTTGCTGTGATACTGTCTCCTCATAATGTCAGAAGCTACATCCATAAAGTGTCATCAACAGGACCACATAAACATGACCTGAACAAGTACAATGACAATAGACATGTCAAAGTAGATGGATGAAGGCCCTGAAGGTCTCAGCCTTATACAAAGCACTACAGAAAACCAAAGAATGCTGAGATTGGCAGAAATAGTCTTGCACAGGGAAGAGTACACCAACTGGTTATCCACTATCAAATGGTCAGATCTAAAAGAGAAATACAAATAAAATTATATAGACTGCATGTACGTATGTATGTCTATATATGTGTACAGTAACAATCAATGAGAAAGGACCCTATGAACTTGAAAGACTGCAAGGGTTCATATAGGAGGATTTGGAAATGGAAGAAAAATAATGTATTATAGTCTCAAAAGTAAAAGAACAAAAAGAAGTCCTAAGTATTAATGATGAATCTTCTGTTTATACAAATGTACTATTTCAATGTGCATTTGGAGACTCTCAAACAATAATTACCATAACAACATTTAACTTGTATCTATCATAGGGTGTTTTTTCTTTATTGCATTTCATCACTTTCTTTTTTAAAGTTTTATTTGTCTACTCACTTCACATACTGAAAGCAACTCCTTCCTTCTCTGCTCCAGTTCTCACCCTACCACCTTCTTCCCCCTTTGTCTCTCCTCTTCTCATCAGAAATACGGTGCCCCCCTTACCAACCCACCCCAGCACATCCAGTCGCATCAGGACTAAGCTCATTCTCTTCTACTGAGTCCTAGACAAGGCAGCCCAGCGAGAGGCTAAAAGCTAGTGATCTAAAAGCAAGCAACTGAGTCCATGCCAGAAACAGCCCTTGCTCAACTTGCTAGGGAATCCATATGATGACCAAGCTGCTCATCAGTTACACATGTGTCAGGGACCTAGGTCCTGTGCTCTTTGGTTGGAGCTTCAGTCTCTGTAAGACCCCATGGGCCTAGGTTAGTTGACTCTGTTGGTCTTCTTTTGGAGCTCTTGTCCACTCTGGGTCTTTCTATCCTTCATCTCACTCTTCCACAAGACTCCCTGAGTTCTACCTAATGTTTGGTTGTATCAGCATCTGTTTTGATCCTTGGCTTGATGGGGCCTCTCAGAGTACATCTGTGCCTGGCTCCTGTCTGTAAGCATATCAGAGTATCATTAATAATGTCAGGGGTAGGCTCTCTTCTATAGGTGGATCTCAGGTTGGGGCAGTCATTGATTGACCATTTATTGAAGTCCTGCTTTGGTATCACCTGGCATAGCTGAGGTGGGTCGTGGATCCCATGGCTGGCTGGTGACCCTGCAGACTTTCTCTGAGGGCAACCTTCCAGGCCTGAACAGATTGTTACCAGCAATGGCTTCTACTGATGGTGGCAAGTGGGGGCTAGAGCTGATGGCTCCTATCAGGGGCTTCCACTGATGGTGGCAAGCATACAAAAAAGAAAGGGAAAGAAAGAGAGAACACACACACACACACACACACACACACACACACACAAACACTTACACTTGATGAAGTAAGACAGACTCCAGCAGGTAGGTTTTAACAAGCTCTTTCTTCTTTCAAGTTTCTCTTACTTTACACATTCATATACATACATTCATACATACATACATACGCACACATACATACATACATATGTACATACACACACACACACACACACACACACATACACACAGACACACATCTTGGTGGATGGAACAAACTCCAAAGAGCAAGTTCCAACCCAACCAACTTTTGTACATATGCATATATACTTTGGTGGAAGGAATAAGATTCTAATGAGTGAGGTCCAACAACCTTACACACAGACATATACATATACACACATCTTTGTGGATGGAAAAGATTCCAACAACCTTATTATTTCTCCCACAGCATATATATCCCAGCAAGATCTTTCAAGTAGTAAAAAAAAAAAAATCACAGTGTGGTTATATTCTATATTTCTTTAAGTGAATGATTACAATGCGTATACATAAGAAAAACATGTTCGTCAATACCTTCACAGGATAAAATGTTTTACATATTATGGGTGAGATGAAAAACAAGTTATATCCAAGAACCCATATACATTTGTAACTAAGCAACTTGTTAGATGTTAACAGAGAATAAACAAGCAAGGTAATTTCTCAGCCAGCTTTTCTTTACTGGCAGGTTGCAATTTGCAGTTATGAAGAAAGAATCAATTATCTTTAAAAGTAATCTTATAAAGGTCTTAAAAGAATCACAAACCTAAACTTCTATATAAAAATAACCAGCCATTTCTACTTTAAATCCTAAAGGTGCTCATCTACTCATTAATATATTTTATTAAATCATATCAAGAAGCTGAGGGTTAAAAAAAAAAAAAAAAAAAAAGATAGAATAAGGAAACCAATCGCCATCTCAGTCACCAGCCCAGCTCGAAAGAGTCACATCAGCCAGGGCTTCTAAGGGCCATTGTTCTTGCTGTGCTAACCTCAGAAAGTCCCTAGCTTTGCTAAGAAGAGTGTACATTCTCTTAACTTCAAATGCCCCCTAAGATTTCCTGCATCAGGGCCAATAGCAAAAACATCTTTACCTAACCTTGTGAACAATCTGTTTTCCAAATTCATTCTAAGGGTAATGATCATTGTTAGAAATCTACATCTGCAGGTTGTTTACAGAGGTGGTGGTTGAATCATTAATCTGTTCCAGCAACAGTGCCTTAAAGGTCAAGCATTGTTATTATATATGCCAATGATATTGCCCAGTGAGGGGCTGGAAGCCCGTTTTATAGTGCTCACACAATTCACATATTAAGGGGATTATAAGGACTGCAAAAGTAACAAGCAGAGTTATGGTTCATAACAGCATGAAGTCTCAGAACACGCAGTTTTGGGGGCTATGCCTCACAGAGACACACCCATCGTGGGTACGCTAGCTGGTAGGCTATATTCCATGTGTTCTAGAGCTGTTTTGCTATTCCCCCTGCATGGCCTGCAACAGCCATTTCCTCAATCTCTGTTCCATTTTATCCCTACACTTCTTGTAGACAGGACAAATTTTGTCAAAGGTTTTGTGGGTAGGTTGATGTCTCTCTCCCTCCACAGGAAATCCAAATCTTGCTTGGCTACTAGGTGACAGCTTCGATCTCCATGTCCCCTGCTGATAGGAGTCTCAGCTAGAGTCACCCTGTATCCTCCCAGGGGTCTACCCTGTTGCAGGTCTCCAACTTGTCTTAGAGATGCCCCACCTTAGTTTCCCTTCTTTCTCCCAGCTCTCTCATCTCTCACCCCTTGCTTTCCCCATATCTGATCTCTACCCCCATTGCACCCCCCAAACCCTCTCTCACCCATTTCCTACACTTCATCCACTTTCAGTGTCTATTCTATTTCTCCTTCATAGGGGGATTCAAGCCTTCCTTAGGCTCTCATTGTTACTTAGCTTCTTTGCGTTTGTGGCTTGTAGTATGATTATCCTATATTATATGGCTAATAACCACTTATAATTGAGTACATACTGAGTGTGTCTTTCTCGGTCTGGGTTACCTCACTTAAGATGATATTTTTTTAAATCCAATCCATTTGCCTGCAAATGACATGATTTTCTTGTTTTTAAGAGCTGAAGATAGTTTATAAGTATGAATGATGAACTGAGATTTATTTTCTTAAAACCTTACGAATAGTACAATAAAATGCCAAGCTTGATCATCACATCATAATCAATGAACAATGTATATAAATCATTGTGTTTGGACCTTTGATAATAGACAACACACAATTACTATCCCAGGTAAAGGAAGATTTACTAAATGAAGTCCCATAGTTTTTCTGCCTTTTTCTGTGGGATAAATCCTGAACTGTTATACAAGATGCTAGAGTCTAGGAATGTAAAGTTGTTTCCAGGTCAACTGAAGAAGCTACTTAGCTTCTTGTGGTTTGGATATAAATGCCTTCAAAAGATCTTTGTGCTAAAGGCATTGTACTTAGCTTGTGACACCATTGGGGTGCACTGGAATTTATTAAGTCTGTTGGGTCTAGTTGGATGTAGTCTGATCCTCCAGTGGTATTACTTGAACAGAACATCAACAGCTTAGGCCCTCCATTTTTATTCTCTTGTCCTCCAGCTATCGGGACATAAGCAGCTTCCCCCTATAATTGTTGTATCCATGTCTATTATAAATTGCTTTGTGACTGAAACCTCTGATAGTCTGAGCCTTATTTAAGCTCATTTCCTTTGAAAGCCAATTATCCCATTCATTGTGCTAGTGTAACAAAATACATTTTAACACACTCACCGAAAGACTGGTATCTGAAAGACTGAATACTGTAGGCAAGTGGCCACTTCAGCATGATCAATAATTTTGTGGGACAGACTCCTAGTCAGGTCCTTATTGACTTCCATTTATGAGAACAGCATTAAGGCTACTAGGGGGTTAATAATGAGAAGCTAATAGATGTGATATCAGAAGAAAGAATTAAAATATTACTGAGAAATGTTTGAAATAGAATTCTGGCCCACTTGGAACAATCTCCTGACCATTTATGTAACTGAAATATGAGGTAATGAGAATCCTTGGAAGTCAAAGTGCTATAGCACTCCTACTCTGAATGCCCTCAATGGACTGAAACCTGGTCCACATTAACTGTAACAAAGCTAAGCAGAGCCAGGCTGCTCTTTAGAAATGAGAGTTTGAAGGTGGAATGCACAATGTTAATGTTTCAGAAGAAATATTTTCAACTTATCACATCTCCGTCTAGCAGCACATAAAATCAAGGCTAGACAGCCAGGTGAGGTGGCGCACACCGGTAATCCCAACCCTTTGGGAGGCAGAAGCAGGCAGATCTTGGGGAGTTGGAGGCCAGCCTGGCCTACAAAGTGAGTCCAGGACAGCAAAGTCTACACAGAGAAACCTTGGCTTGAAAACAAAACACACACACACACACACACACACACACACACACACACACACACACAGCAAGATAAAACAACTTAAAAGATGATGAATTTATAATTGATCTGCTTCTCAAAGCAAAATTGTAGGTCCTTCAGAAGAAAATGATAGAGTTTGCAATCTCTCCAACATCATTACCATAGTATAATATTCAACGAAAATAACTGGATGTGCAAAGAAATAGGAAAATTTAACCCTGCTATAAAATGCATATTAGATATTAGAAACTTCAGTCAAGGCACCCTGATGGAGGAGTTCATAGATACATTCTTTGAATCGAGTAAAACAAACATGTACAATTATAATAAAACATGTTCAAGTAATTAATATAAAATAGCTAAATGCATGAATACATTCATCACAAAATTGAAACTGTACTAAAGCTAAATGAAAATCTTGAATGCAGTAAATATGACAGCCAAAATGAAAAGTTAACCGAATGAGCTTAGTAACAAATTGGATACAGAAAAATGTAGAGTCAATAAATGTTAGGACAAATAGATATTATCCAATTTAGAAAAGAAAATGGAAAATACTGAGTACATTATAAGAGTTATACAGATCTGATAACAGTATTAATTGAAATTCCAGAAGAAGACACCAATGGTTTAGAAAAATATGAATAATAATGTCTTCTTCCAGTTTCGTATGTGTGAAATAAGATAACCCTCAAAGACTGAAGATGCTTATACTGTCAAGGAAGAACAACACAGAAGCACTGAAGAGGAACCTACATTATCTGCTAAAATTTAAAGGTAAAAAAAAATATTGAAACCAACTGGAGAGCAAAGACAGAGGGTATAAAAGGGAACAAGATACAAATAATTGCCACCTTCTCCCAATGGCATGTTTTAAATCTCATGAAAGCCACAACTCAATTTAGAATTGTATGTGAAAAACTATTGCTGTAACTAGTAGGCTACCGTAAATGCATTTTCAGATAAATGGCAGATGAGATTGTACATCAGCAGCTGACTGAATGATGCCATAAGACATGCTGTTGCATGCTCCCCAGAGCAACAACGAAGAAGACACCACACACAAAATTGAATCTGTAAGAAGTAAAGAGAAATTTGGAAATGTGAAAATATAAAAGGAAGTTTTGTTTTGTTTTTATTGATGTAAGTTACTTAAAAGTTAATGGACAATCAAAATAGTAAAATAGAATGCAGGAATAAAATGGGTACCAGGGTATAAAGAATGACAGCAATGGAAAATGAAAGGCACCAGGGATGACATCTGTTAAGTGGGAACAGCAAAGTGTAAAATGAGGATTTGTCATTGATGATGGGAGAAATGGAAAGTGTGAAGTATTACGTGTGGGTTGTGAGGCACAATATGTGAACCTAAATAGACCACCACATGGAAGATAAATACTGTAAATGTAAGGCATTAACTAACAAAAAGGATATGTAGCCAATAAGCCAAACCCGTACACAATATGGAATCAAATATGCCCAATTTACCCAAAAGAACATCCTCATGAAGACAACAGAAATAAAGATCAGAGGAGACAGGTGGGAAAGTAACAAGAATATAGGCTTAAATCTTATAATTTCTATGATTATATAAAAAATAAACTAAACATTTAAATTAAAACCTAATATTAACAGTGGTGGTAATAATTCCAAACTAGAGAGTATATTGAAGTAGCATACATAAACTATAAAGAAATTCATAGATTAAAGGCAGCGAAAGGACATAAACATGTAATATAGAAACAGTAATAAAAAATAAAACTTTGATCATATAATGATTTTAGACATCACAGACTTAAAGGTTAAAAAAGAATAGCGAAAAAGGCAAGTTTTACTACAGCAATAGTCATAAAGATATATGCTTGTAATAGCAACAATTTAAAATTTTTGAAGCAAATTTTCGGAAGAGGTAAAAGTAAAACTAATTTGGAAAAAGTAAATCTGTGATAATTGTGGTGATTTGTGAGAACATCCTCCTCTCATTAAAATGACAGAAGTAGGGCTAATTTATCATTAAGAATATACAAACTATGACAACACTGTAAACCAAATTGGTTGATATTTTCAGAACACTTAAAACAACGGTATTATTTTTCAAGTTAACAAAACTTTATGAAAACATTCTAAATAATGAGCCACCTACTGAGCTCATTATGTTTCATAAGATTGGACTCTTAACATATGCAAGATTAGGCAAGAATACAGTTAATCTCAAAGATAATAAAACTAAGATAGCATATATTTTTAAATATCTGAAACTTAGTTACAAACTTCCAAGTATCCCATGAATGACAAAATAATTTAGAAGGAAATCAGAAATATTTTATCCTGGATTATAATGCAAACATATTTTAAAAATTAAGGCTGTATCAGTTGTGATTAATGATGCCATAGCAGGCAACGTCAAGGAGAAGGGTTTTATTTTGGGTCATTGCTGGATAAAGGATGCCACTCTTCATGGCTGGGAAGACTCTTAAAGCTATTTCATATTCAAGGCTAAAGGGAAGTCTCTGAACAAACAATACAAAGGCATTCTAAGTATTGAAGGTCCATTTGAAATGGAAAAAAAAATCACTGACATAGGTCTTAAGCCCACAATGGGCAGGAAACAAAAATAATAGAAACCAGTAAATCAAAATAGACAGGCTGGGAGAGATGAAGAAAACCAAAGGCTTCATTAGGAGGTTATAACACTTGGAAAAATACTCACTGTGATGGTAAGATAAAAAATTGTCAATAACAAAACAGCACTTAAAAAATCTTGTAGGTAATGAATGGGATATGACAAATAATATGATGTTTTTGGAAGAAATGCAAAAATGTAGGCTGAGTGGCTACCATCCAGGTAAGAGTCACTTGACCTAAAATGAATTCATATTGAATTTGAAAATATCACTACTTCTATATCTCTTTTTAAAGGTACAGTTAAGAAATATATCCTACCCAAAACTTTAAGGTTCAAATGATTTCACTGGTAAATTTTTTGAAAAATTACGCAGTAGATAAAATAAATAAATCTTTGTCAACTTCTTCATAAGATGCTAACAAATTGGCTAAGGATGAACAAATGTATCTATGTGAATTGCTTACAAAGTATAGCATGTGAATAGTTTATAAATTTGTGAAAATAATGCAGCATATGTAGGCATCCCATAAACACAAATTAAACCAGTATGAAAGAATATTTCACACTCGTGAAAATGGTTAAAAAAAAAAAAGAAAAGCAAATGGATTTCTCATAGCATGTTGATGTTACTAAAGACTCCCACTGAAAAAGATTCTTGTTTTTTATAATACAAAATATATGACGACAAAAGATGTACAAATAATTCATAACACATTTTCCACAGTTATTAAAATTAAAAACTATTAATATTCATCAATGGGAAATATAGAATCCAGCTTTCTAATGTTAATGGAAGAAGGTACACCACTTGTCTTTCTTTCATTGATACAATGACAAAATACTTGACAACCAACTTAGGGGGAGGGAGGATTTACTTGCGCTCAGGATGTCAGGGATGTAGATCTGCCATGAGCATGAAAGCACAGTAGCCTAGGTAAGCTCAAGTCATGTCAGGAAGGGAAGGAGGGAGAGAGCGATAAACAGAAGGTGATTGGATGAATAAGAAGAAAAGAGAGGGGAAGAAGAGGAGGAAGAGCAAGAAGAAAAAGTGGACAAGGAGTGTGCATAGTATGCACTAGTGGCCTGGGAACCAAGTTTAACCTTCTATGCAAGCATGTGCTGACACGATTTCTCCAGATGTGCCCCACATCCCAAAGTTTCCATGACATCTCAAGATTTTGCTACCAGCTGGGATCAAAACCATCAAAGGACAAAGGACAATGGGGGGCATTTTATATATAACGCACAGCAGCCACTCAAAAATAGGCATGAACATAATATAGATACCATAAACATGGAAACAATGTATTGTTCCTGTGCCATTTTGAGATGACAGTAAGTGCCAGGAGATATTTGGTATTGTTTTTGGAACTAGATGTTATAGGTATTTTTCAGGGACAGGCATCTGATAGGCATCCAGTTGTGAAAGCAACAAAGTGATCTTCAGGTGGGGCGATTTACAGGGGCAGGAAGAAAGGCTATGTTTAGATTATGACAAGAAATTTGACAGGTTTGTTGCAGAGATAAAGCTGGCATTGGCAAAAATAAATTACAAAGGAATTCATCTGTAGCAATGAGACCACAAATAATGTTAGCTAAAACTCTTTCAACAGAACTGAACTATGGAAATAAAGCCAGGAAATACCTTGTTTCCTTGTGGCCAAAGGTAGTTAGTGGCTTAGCTCATTTCTGTAGGTCTGTTGATGCTTATAGATAATTTGCAAATTGTGTTGTCAACACAACATTTAATCTGCTCTTAGCAGCTTGTCAACAACACTTTGATTAATTGTTTCAGTTGGTGTCTTCTGGAAAAGATTTACAGAGCTCTGTTTATTTGGATGAAAAATAGAAAGAGAGACAAGCTTTCAGGACAAGAGGAGGGGGACACGGAAAGAATTGCCTTTTTTGACGGAAGTTAAGAAATACTTTTAAAATCAGCATTTTACATGTTTGTTTCCCAAAGAGGAGACTTTCTTCGTGAGACAATCTGAGAGGTGAGGTGGAGGAGCTCAGGAGAGACACAGGCACATTGCCAGTGGAAGAGAGCACTATAGGGAGGAAAATGCTAGCCAAGCCTGAGGCAGAGGATGACTTTCTGAAGTAGCCAATTATATTCAGAAAATGTTTGGACAATTGCACCCTAAGAACTTGCCGTCCATATTCTCTGGAGACAACAGAAGTATCATGGTAAATAAATTACATTTCAACTAGTCCATTTTCAGAAGAAAAAAAACAAGGGGGGGGGGAGAATGATCAAGGCTATGGAAAGTATAGATGAAGGCTAGGTATAAACGAAAATGTGTATTATTATTGATATTATTACAGAATGAGAGATTGCACTGTCATTTTTTCATATTATTGCATGAATTATAATTCCCCCCAGGTCCCTAGATCTTTTTAGTTGAGCGGTTTCTATTAATTTTGACTTTGAAATAATTTTCCATTGAAGTGTGCCTTTTAATCAGCACCTCTCTACCTTTGTTGATTTACCCTAGCCCAAGATCAGTGAGCAGAGGTCTGAAATACTGTTTCTGGTGTACATACTTGCAGCATTCTGAAACAGTAATCACCCAGGAAGTTAGGCATAAAACCTGGCAATGACTGTCATTCAGAATAAGGCTCCCTCATGACTATAATTCGAAATAAGGCCCATGCACAGCAATTATGAGAGAAGATATACAGACAGTCTGAGGCTGATAGGGAAAAAGATCCAAGAAAATAGCTATCTAGTAATTTCAGGACTATTAGATACATAAACAAACCAGCGTCACAGCTTCTTCTTCTCTCCTTTCCCTTTTGTCTCCTCTCTGAGGGCCGAACATAATTTTTATGAGCTGCGTTTTGGAATGCACACGTCTGTGAGGCTCATGCCAAGTGTTTCTTTTGTCATCCACATCTGCATCTTTCGATATGATGAAGAGTCAACAAGAAAGTGGGTATGATTCTGCTCCTCTGACAAATTCAAGTTCACTCGGGGACACCATTGGAGAAAACCCAAGCATTACATGCACACCAGAAAAGCCAGAGCTGAGCTTTCCATCAGAAGCGGTTGGACATTTTAAGTTATAAATGAATGGAACAGCTGAAAATATTAACGAAGGTTCAGAACTTAGTGATTGTATTGACCTTGACATCTGTCCTCATTACTTTTTCTTCATGTGAACAATTGCTTTACCCGAGAATGCCATCCAAAGCCTCCATTTTAGATATATTTCAAGCAAGGAACTTCTTCAAATCATTGCTCCATAAAAATTACAATATTAAAGACACAAAAGTGCATGGGTATCTAATTGCAGTAATTGTGCTGAAAAATAACTCACATAATTCTCCCTTAGGGCCTTTATCATGTTTGATGGATTTCATGTACTCACTTAAATCTGGCAAGATTTCAAAGCATTGTTCTACAAAGGATTATGAGCAATCATCATATATGAAGAGAGAAGAGGTAAAAGAAAGCAATCTGAGAAGTTTATATTGTAAAAGAAGCTTCATTTTTTAAATTCCAGGATGGCAGAAATACTGACTAAAGTCCCTGTGATTCTGGAACTTTCCGTTTCATGCGTGGCTTTCCACTCCCACCCCTTCAGACCAACAATTGGTTGAGAGAATTATTGTTCGTACAAGCAATATGCTGACAGACTCTAAATGTAACACATCCCTCCTGAAAAATGAGGGAAGCATGTAATCATACAAAGAGGAAAATACCTAGTGATTTCCAATCTTCTGAAAATAGTAGTCTTCCATTGGGTTTATTTCACGATTATAAAAGCCTAATAACTAGGATAGCTGAGAGCAAATGTGATTTATTAGGGTCTCTCACACAGGAGATAAACCCATAATGTGCAGACAAACATTTTTAAAGGAATATGCTAAAAAGAAAATTGTCAACAGCTTGCTTACGCTGTAGCTCCAGAATGTGATGATTTGAGAGTCGGAAATACCAGAGTTGATGAATGGTAGAAGCAAAATTATAACTGTTGTTCCGTGGTGAGATAAACTTTCAGTTCTGTGAAGAAAATATAGATTACTGAAACTGATTGCAAGCAATCAGCACTATCTATTCTTCTTCCCCAACTGAGCAATGTTTGAATGTATGCCTTTCAGGAAAATGCATTAATAACATTTAGCCACTAGGTATTTGTGGGAGAAATTGGAAATTATTTTTAATTTGTTGGTTTGGTGAAGCGATAATATATTGAGCTATGGGGGGGGGGGGCGTAAAAATAACCCTTGGTACATGGTTTCTATTTGCATATGTAAATCTATTAATGTGCACACAGCCATGTGTTATTCTTATATAAACTCCTACACAGAGACAAGGGTTAATAGACAAGAAGATTTTTAAAAAAATGTATGACCCTGTTGTGAAATATGAATTTAGCACATAACTCATTGGAGGCTCCAATGAGTTATGGGCCTCATTTACTGCACATTACAGGCATTTTCTCCATATTTCTTTTCAACAAGGCATACGGTTTAAATTAGTTTCATGTTGGGTTTTCTAGGCTCTTTCACGGACTGCCTTCTGCAACAAACTCTAATATTCCTGCTCTTTTAATTCCACAGTAAGAGGCTATTAAGTGCTGTTCTTTAATTACTGTGTGAGGCAGTGCCTCAGGAACATGTTCTGTAATAGCCACAAGCAGAATAGGCATTAGACTCAAGCATGCACAGTCAGGTGACACACTTATAGGAGATGCTCATTATCCATGGATGAAGGTGAGTGGACGGCAGCTCAGTGATGGAGGGGCATAGAGGTAGGGGCACTTTGGGATGAAGCATTCAGACCCACCTTCATTGGACCAGAGAACAGACTGTGATAAGCAACAACATCCTGAAGGGTTAAGAATATTAAAGGACCCCATTTCCCATAACTTAGCTCATAAATCATATTTTCAGGTACTTTACATGATTTATGAGAGGCTGGCTGTCTGCATGATCAGTAAGTTGCATTAAAATGGCAACTGGTACCTCCAAAACAGAAGCTCATGATAAGAATCCAAATCTCAGACAAGGCAAATGTCTGCAGACCAGTCAGCCAAAAACTATGGTTAAAAAGGTAGCAACTATAATTTATTCTCCGTGTTTAAAAATGAGGGTGGAAAATAAAAAATATTAGGAGAGAAAAACTCTGGGCTGAAATCATGACATTTGGGCTTTGTTTTTTCTTTTGTTCTGTTTTTTCACGTGACCTTGATCTAGTCATTTACATTTTTTTCTTCTCGTTAGCTTGTTTGGTAAAATAAGAGTTGAGGCTTAACATCCTCGCATCTATACATACGCATGTATACATATATCTGCAAATCATTTTATTCCTTTGTATGACATGCATGTAAATTGCATAGTCCCCAATTAATTTACTGATAAACACCTCATTACAAGTACATATTTAAATATTATGCATATATATTCCAAACACACATTCTTGTTTATTACTCCTGTATATATTGTATTTTCTGTGATAATTATGTACTCATGCATACTGTATTTAAAATTATATTTGTTTAAAATGAAATTCATAAACGAAGCTGCAGCAGACATATGCTTGCACATATAAGAAATATGAATGCATTAATTCATGGGAAGATATGCATGAAATGTATATCATGTAATAATACTTCTATTGTAATGTAATAAGTAAGTGGCCACTTTTCCAACCATCTGCTTTGAGGGTTTTGTTACTTATTTAACTTCTATTTTGAAAATCATAAATGCAATGGCATAGCAAGCAGTATTACATTTATGAATGAGATTATAAAATGTAATCAAGCACTCTCTTTAATATTGTATTGAATAAAGACAGCATGTAGGCAGTTTTTGAAATAAAAACTTATACAAGAAATTACTTCTTGCCTTTGTTACTGAGGCTATGAAAGATCAAAAGCAAAGCTGATCAAGGGTGACTTGTCTCTTTATATTAGTGACAGTAATTTCCACTTGAAGCAAGAATGCAGATTCATAGCTTTGTGGTTAAACCTGTGTTTAAATGGCTCTCTTCTATGTCTGAACTTGCTGTGAGTGTCTGGTATACATGTGGTGAAGTTTGTTTAGCACAGCCAAATGCCAACGTGCCCCAGTGATCTCTTTAACAGAAACCCTAGCCCATGTGGATTTCTTGAAGTTCATTTACTTGAACTGTTAACCGAGAGAGTGACTCCACAGGCCCCTGGATAGTTGAGAAACAAGAGTATGATTTGACACAGTGAATCATCTTACAATGACTAAATTGATAATTTTCATTATGAGTAGGGGGCCTAGACTTGGGTTTGGTCACAGTAAACACTATGTGGACCTTGTGTTTCATCAAAGCCAGTGACCCAGTTTCGGTATGCCTTAACAAACACATGTCTCTCACAATCTAGTTCTCAGCCACTTTGATTTGGGTCATGGGGTCCTGCTCAAACTAAGGCCCTAGCCAAGGACAATACAGGCGGTAAAATTTAAACCCCTACCCTGATCTAGCCCATGGACAAGACAGTCTCCACACTTGAGTGGAGAGAGGGATTTGACTTTCTCAAGTACTCTGGTGCCTCACATCTGACTATGTCCCCTGGCGGGGGAGACCTAGTGGCACTCAGAGGAAGGACAGCAGGTCACTGAGAAGAGACTTGATACCCTATGAGCATATACAGAGGGAGGTAATCCTTCTGAGGAACAGTCATAGGGGAGGGGAATAAGGGGAAAATGGGAGGGAGGGGATAATGGGAGGATACAAGGGATGGGATAACCATAGAGATGTAACAAGAATAAATTAATTAAAATAAATAAATAAATAAATAATTAAAAAAAAAAAGAGTATCAGTCCTTCAGACCTGGCCATCTGGTTATTGGTCTCTTTGGTTTAACTCATAGCTTCTCTACTCACTGCCTCTTTGGGCTCGGCAGTGTGTGTTCCTAGTCTCCAGATTTTCTTAGTCTTTGGTTCAGCATCACTCTTCTAAAGAAGCTCTAAGAAGCACATGTATAAGTCATATTTAAGCTTTATATATGGGATGAATACACATATGTAAGTATCTATAGTCTACAACCCACCTGTATATAAGTATTCAAATAGCAAACATGCAATTCTAAATAGTCAGTATTTATCTGAGTTGCAGAGGAAAGATCAAAGAAGGTGAGAGGCACTAAGCAGTATGTTGGTATTTAATTCTTGGACATATGTTATTAGATTTAGAAAATAAGAATGCATTTGATATTGCAAGTAAATATTAAGTTATGTATGCATATATGTTAAAATATTTTATTAGCTAAATGATCTAACAAACATGGATGATTAGCCTTTAACATTTTTATCTTATAAAAAAGGTGACACACACACACATATAAAATTTATGATTAAGCATTCTGTTGGCCCTTATTTTCTTCACCTTTGCCAGTTGTGTTTATCTTTGTGAATCATCATCTATAGTAAATATATGCATATCTGATGAGGTTTGAGAGATACATTAATCTATACCTAGAACAATACATCATTAGGGGTCAGTTTAATATTACGTCCACTTAGCAGAATGATAGCAGTAAGTTCTCCCCTGGGGCCAATGGTTTGTAAGCCAGGAATGGAATCAGGTATGAATTTCATGTTGTGGAGCAGGACTTAAATACACTTAGAAAAGTGATTAGTTATCCCACAACGTTCATGCTACTATTACGCCAGAGGCATGTCAAGCCAAACAGACCATTATTACTGTTCCTAGAATAATAGCTGATCATTTTTCCAGTAACATGCAAAGCACCTTCTGGCACTGTGGAAGCTAGTCAGTACTAATGAAGGTACCAGGTGATTATTAGCTTGATTATACCATAGTCTGTGGCTCAAATACACGGTGGCTTCATCAATATGGTCTTATTGTCAAGTTCTGGATGGTAACCAATGGTATTGGGATAGGCTGTAATGTATGAGAGTCTATAGAGCCTTACTGGTGGTGTCTAGTAGGGTTGCCTTAGTTCCGTTAAATGTTACCTACATTTTAATTCCTTTTATATATGTATATATACATATTAGTGAACTTGCATGGTAATAGGTAGGATTTCATATGACTTGAAGGGTTTTTAGAATTATTTATCCCCCCTCCTACATTTCCTCTGCCTCTCTGCCTTATCATCTCCCATTTAAATCTAACCTTTTCTGTTCTATCATTTCCTTAAAGATGTACACTACCACTTTGTCTTACATTTGCCTAATTGTTTTCCTTTTAAATGTTTATTTTATTAGAATTTTGCTCTTTAGAGTATACATATAATTCCAGGATTAAGCAGGATATAATTTATTCCTTTCACAGTTGATTAGCCAACTTGATTTCTCTACTTAATTGCAAGAATATATCAAGATTAATGCCTAGCACATGTGTATTTACAAAAGTTTGTTGATAGACTACCTACAACTTCTCCTTGGTCCATTTCACTGTTGCTAACCATCATCAGGCTGCTTTCACTCCCACAGGCATTGAAGACACCTTTTTAATCTGTCAGTATTGTATTTTTTCTACCTTATAAAAGTCTTAGCAATTCTTCTATATTTCACTTCTAGAAATATAATCATTTTATCAAGATTTGAGAAAGGCTTACAGAGATTGGGAAGTACTTAATTAGAATTTTGCTTAGTGTATTTTAAATGTTGATCTTTATAAAAGTGTGCCTTTCTTTCAGGGAATGGTATATGTCTGAAATCAGTCAGACTTTTTTCATAATATACTTGGTACTTGAAAACATAGTTATTATTGAATGCTATTTCACTTTAATACATTGGAATTAACACTGGCCACATACTTAACCATATAATTGCAACTGGCTAGCAAAGGACAAACTGCAACATTTACTTCTAGTAAGGTGGAAAAAATAAAATTATGAACAAATTAAAAAGTTAAACAGTTGTTTCACTGAGATGCAGTTTCCTGGGTTCCAAATTAAATCACCACAAGGCTGCTTTTTTGTTATGTGTGCAATGGTGAGACACAGTTAAATTTTAATTTACATTTTAAAACCCATTAGTTCTCCAAATAAAAACAGTATGTGTCATTCTTGAATTTATTTGTTGACATCTCATGCTTTTATTACATAATTAATTTAAAGTAAATGAAACAGTATGCATCACTTGTTAAATGGGAAATGTAAAAATTTGTCTTTATATAGTATGAATATTATTAACAATTATATTAGCATCTTTATAATGTATTTAATAATATATGAGTTCCAAACTACTTTTATCTTGAGCTAGTTATATGCCCACAGAAAATGATAAAATGATAGAAAATAATCATAAAGGGTTCAGGAAGTTGTATGTGAGATGGTTGTGTGTTTTGACAGAAAAACAAGAGTCCATTCTTTCCCAGGCCATGCTTCTATTCTTCAATTTGTAATTAAGTACACAGTGTTCTTCTGTCCTGTTCCTGCCTCTCTTTTGCTTTTTGGAAGATCTTCTAACCATGCTGGACTTCTTAGAAACTACAGAGAGCCAGGAAGATGCTGAGGAACATGGCAATCAGGTCTCAGCTGTCATTTAATACCCTGGCTATTTTTCTTTCTGACTGTGAAATTATTGATCTAAAGAGAACAGTGACTTTGGGTAATTTGAATTCCTATCTAGGGACTTACTTTGAGTAACAGTGTTAATATTTTATAAGGAAATCAGCATTTTTCTTTTAAATATCTACTTTAAAAGCTTTATTGTGCCATGCCATGGATTTATGATATCTTGAGGCATAAATGCTTTCTGTTAGAACACTGTTCACTTTCTTGCACAAGTCAACTGACTGATGGAATTCAGTGTGGAGAAATTTCTTTCTGATCACTATTGATGTATAGTGTATTTTTTAAAAAATGACTCAGAGATATAACCATCTGAAAACCCATCCATAATTGTAAAGCTTTCCTAATTTTTCTGTATTTTGAAACAATTTCTGTTATAAAGAACTCTTGCATAGACATTTTAAACTTCATGTATATATTTTGGTAAGTGCCCTTCATATTTGTATCTTATATCTCATAGAATTTGAGGTCAACTTCCAGGAAAATAATGAGAAAATCTACAGGAGGGTAGGCTAGAAACAATTTGATCCATTAATTACCATTACACCATTATTTAATCTTTCATTTTCTTATGAATTCAAGCAGATGGCAGACCCTGTGTTTTAACACAGGGGGAAAATGCTCAGTGAGTAAAGCTTGCAGCATGCAAGCTATCTTGGCATTTAGCTCTGAGTGGCTTGACATTCAAACACGGTAGTGGAAAAACAGACCGACAAACCAATAGAGAGTACTGACCTCTATCTAGAGAATGATTCCTGAGGCAGTGAGGCAAAGAAGGCTTGGGGGTTCCATGGTGACATCTTGTTACCAGTTTGGGAGTATGGTATAAGGCTCTTAGGTATTCATGGCTCAAGCAAATACTCCTGTTTTTTGCTCTCAAAAGTAGTACAGCAATTCAGCAATAGAAGACTGAAAATGCAAAGATAGTCTTTATCCACAACCCCTGTGAGCTAATAGCTGAATCAACTCACTGTATTCCCCGGTATAATTATTCTGGGATCTTAGCCCAATACTGGGGTATCCCCAAGGATAACTTGTTATTTCCACAAAACATCATAGGAATTAATGGAAACCCACTGGTTGTGTCATTGAGGAGCTTGCATGTCTGTGAATGTCAATCGATATAATGTATTCTTCCTTCATTCTGATTACAAAACTTCTTTTCTGTAGTCTAAGATTCTGAGTCTCCTCCCCTCCCCCCATTTATCAGCCTCTTCATTTACCCATCACAGCATTTGAGTACATGTTTATCTGGAGGATACTTTTAAAGTAACCTTTGCTCCTTATAATGTGTTAAACCGTCCAAGGCTGTAATAATTTCACTATCTTTAAGATTCTAGTTATACAAGTCGTGTGAATTGGAGAGATGTACTGCACAGCCTGGTGCTTTGAATTCATCAGGAATAGCTCACTTAAGAATCTGTCAAGAGAGACTTTATGTTGCCTGCTTTACAAAGCAAACAAAAGTAAACCCAATAAGCTGTTATGTATAAGAAAATGTTGTCAGAGGGGAGGGCAGCTTCAGTGATGGACATGCTGATTATATGTGGCAGTTGTGATGATGGTAGTGCCTGAGTATTACGCATACCAAATTCATCACATTTTATATATAAGTTATATATAATTATTACCTCAAGAAAATGAAAAATCCCACAAGTACAAAGATAGTATTCAAACAGGAAAAAAATATCGAGACTTAGATTTATAGTAACAGAAATGTTACTTTTATTATAATTGAGGACAGGCTTGTAGGGACATGGGGCAGAAAGGAAAACAAACTCAGTGAGTTTTATAGAAATGGTTTCTATTTCTTTTACATGGCATGTCTGTTAATTTTCCTCTCCACTCCTTTTCCCCTTTCCTCAACCCATTTCCCTCCCATCTATTTCTGCAGCCTTATCCCCAAGCTCTATGTGTTTTTCTGTTCTTGTGGGAGAGTTTCATTGAAATGGGAACAGCATGCCAAGAGATTCCTCACCTCAACCTCGTGGCAGATGGACTTTAATGGACTAAGAAGGTATTATCTACATCTAGTACTTAAGAGCAGTCTTCATGGTCTTCTTCCCAATTCAGTTCTCAGTTCTCCACGTGAGTACACCCCTCAGCAATTCTCTTTCTCGATATGGTCCAAATTACTTGATTTAGCTGAAAATGTATCCAACTCTTTCAAATCAGAATAACTGTTACAGAAAAATGAAACCTTTGTAGGAAGATGTACCCCCCCAAAAAAAACTCACACAAAAGAAACATAATGTAATCAACATTTCATATTTCATCCATACAACAGGCTCCTCTTCTCAGTTTTCTATGTGCTATGAATGAAACAGTTTAACTTTTTTTTCTCCTTTAATTCCTAAGTGAATCCACATATTTCCTTTCTCCAAAACTAATTTTCTCCTTGAAATTTAACTTTGCAAAATTCCCTCAGTTATTATCCCAACATAGTGATGTACTTGTGTGCTTGAAGGAAATCTTTGACCAGCTTGACCCTCTACCTTGCAGCAATCTTCCAGATGCACAGGAGGCTAATACAGCCTAATTTTCCAAATCACTACTTAATCTTATTCCTTTACCCCAAATTTCATCCCTTTAATGACTTTAAGTGAATCTTAGGGTTTTTTTTTTTTCTGCTTCCGACTTATTTGCATTCTTTTTCTTGGTGGCTGGCTATTGAACAGCTGCTGTTTCCTCCTAAGTGGGTGGGGGATGGTTTCCATGGTGATAATGATGACTACGCTCAGATGTGGACAACTCTAGTACCCCACTGCATTTGTAATTTTCAGCATCCATTCCACATGGAGCTTCTTAAGTCATTAAATTTCCTTGTGTCAGTGAACTATTTGGAATTAGGACTTGAGGATTTTTTTTTTTAATTGGTGCCAGTTTGTGGCTTTCATTTTAACTGATGCCAACACATATTTAATTATCATTGAGGTTTTACATGCTACAGAAATCAAAAGAGGTGTAAAGTCAGTTACAAATAGAGCACTTTGCTACAGTGCTTAAGGAATAGAGGGTACAAACACATGCTTATTGATTGACTGGAGGCAATGTAAAAGAACTTGTGCATCTACTATGCTGCTACTGAGAAGCAAAGGAGACAATATGTAAGAATTAGTGTGGGGCTATTGTTAGAAAGTTCATTAATTGTACTTTGTTCCAACCATACTATGTCTTACAGGATGCTTTTTTTTCCATTTCCTCTTTTTTTTATTTAAAAATAAAATCATTCATATTACATCTCAATTGCTATCTCATCCCATGCATCCTCCCATTCCTCCCTCCCTCCTGTTTTCACCCCATTCCATTTCCCTATGACTGTAACTGAGAGGGACCTCCTCCCCCTGAATATGATGCTAGGGTATCAAGTCTCTTTTTAGTAGTCGGCTATCCTTCCTCTGAGTGCCATTGGGCCTTCCCATCAAGGGGACATGACCAAATATGGGACACCAGAATTCATGTGAAAGTCAGTCCCCACTCTCCACTTAATTGTGGAGAATGTCCTGGCCCTGGGTAGGGGTTTGATGCTACCTACACATATTTTCCTTGGTTGGTGCAATAATTTGAGCCGAACCCCTGAGCCCAGATCCACCCATCCTAGTGTTCTTCTTGTAGGTTTCTAGGATCCTCTGGATCCTTCTATTTCCCCATCTCCTATATTTCTCTCACCTAGAGTCCCAATAGGATGTGGTCACCTCAATCCCACTTTCCTGGTAAGTGAAGACTTTCATAGGACATGCCCCTTGGGCTAGTGTCCAGTTATAAGTGAGTATATATCATTTGAGTCTCTCTGCTTCTGGGTTAGCTCACTCATTATGATCATTTCTAGTCCAATCCATTTGTCCACAAATTTCAGGAATTCCTTGTTTTTAATAGCTGAGTGGTATTCCATAGTGTAAATGTACCAGTTTCTTTATCCATTCTTCTACTGAGAGACACTTAGGCTGTTTCCAGTTTCTGGCTATTATGAACATGGTTAAGCATATGTCCCTGTTGTACGCTGGAGCATCTTCTGGGCATATTCCAAGGAGTGGAATAGCTGGGTCTTGAGGAAGCCCTATTCCCAGTTTCCTGAGATGGCGCCAGACAGATTTCCAAAGTGGCTGGACTAGTTTGCATTCCCATCAGCAGTGTAGGAGTGTTCCTCTTTCTCCACATCCTGGCCAGCATGTGGTGTCACTTGAATTTTTGATCTTAGGTATTCTGATGGGTGTAAGATGGAATCTCAGAGTTGTTTTGATTTGCATTTCTCGGATGACTAAAGATGGTGTGCATTTTTTAAAGTGTTTCTCAGCCAGTTGATATTCCTCGTTGATAATTCTCTGTTTAATCCTGAGCCCCATTTCTCAATTGGATTATTTGGTTTGGTGGTGTTTAATTTCTTGAGTTCTTTGTATATTTTGGATATTAGACCTTTGTCAGATGTAGGGTTGGTGAAGATCTTTTCCCAGTCTGTAGGCTGTTACTTGGTTCTGTGACAGTGTCTCCTGCCGTACAGAAACTTCTCGGCCTTGTGAGGTCCCATTTATTAATTGTTGATCTTAAAGCCTGAGCTATTGGTGTTCTCTTCAGGAAGTTGTCTCCTGTGCCAATGTGTTCCAGGTTCTTCCACACTTTTTCTTCTAACCAATTTAGTGTCTCTGGTTTTATGTTGAAGTCTTTAATCCACTTGGACTTGAGTTTTGTGCAAGGTAACAAATATGGGACCAATTGCATTTTTCTACATATAGACATTCAGTTAGACCAACACCATTTGTTGAAGATGCTAACCTTTTTCCATTGAATAGATTTGACTTCTTTGTCAAAAATCAAGTGACCATATGTGAATGGATTTATTTCTGGGTCTTTGATTGGATTCATTGATCCACCAGTCTATTGCTGTGCCAGTACTGTGCTGTTTTAATTACTGTTGCTCTATAGAACAGCTTGAGATCAGGAATGGAGATTCCTTCAGAGGATCTTTTGTTGTATAGGATTGTTTTTGCCATTTGGGTTTTTTGTTTTTCCATATGAAGTTGAGAATTTATCTTTCAATGTCTTTAAAAAATTGTGTAGGTATTTTGATAGGGATTGCATTGAATCTGTAAATTGCATTTGGTAAGATGGCCATTTTTACTATGTTAATTCTTCCGATCCACAAACAAGGGACATCCTTCCATTTTCTGATGCAATTTTAAATCTCTTTCTTCAGAGATTTAAAGTTTTTTTCAAACAAGTTCTTCACTTGCTTGGTTAGAGTTACTCCTGGATATTTTATACTGCTTGTGGCTATCATGAAGGATGTACTTTTCCTAATTTCTTCCTCTTTATGTTTTTCATTTGTATATAGGAAGGCTACTGACTCTTTTGAATTAATTTTGCATCCAGCCAATTTGCTGAAGGTGTTTATCAGCTGTAGGAGTTCTCTTGTGGGATTTTGGGGGTCACTTATGTACGCTATCATATCAGCAGCAAATAGGGACAATTTGACTTCCTCCTGTCCCATTTGGATCCCCTTAATCTCTTTTTGTTGTCTTATTGCTCAGGCTAGAACTTCCAGTACTATTTTGAAGAGATATGTAGAGAGTGGGCAGCCTTCTCTGGTCCCTGATTTTAGAGGAATTTCCTTGAGTATCTCACTATTTAATTTGATTTTGGCGGTAGACTCTGTATATAGCCTTTATTATGTTTAGGTATGTGCCTTGTATTCCCAGTCTCTCCAAAACTTTAAATATGAAAGGGTGTTGGATTTTGTCAAATGCTTTTTCTGCATCTAAGGAGATGATTGTGTGGTTTTTTTAAATTTTCAGTATGCTTATATGGTGGATTACATGATGGATTTCCATATATTAAACCATCCCTACATGCCAAGAATGAAGCCTACCTGGTCATGGTGAATGCTATCTTTGATATGTTCTTGCATTTATTTTGCAAGTATTTTATTGAGTATATTTGAGTCAATGTTCATAAGAGAAATTGGTCTGAAGTTCTCCTTTTTCTGTTGGGTTTTTGTAGGGCTTAGGTATCAATGTGACTGTGGCCTTATAGAATGAATTTGGTAGAGTTCCATTACTTCTATCTTTTGGAGTAGCTTGAAGAGTATTGGTATTAGCTCTTCTTTGAAGGTCTGATGAAATTCTACACTGAAAACATCTGGCCCTGAGCTGTTTTTTTTTTTTTTTTTGGTTGGGAGACTATCTATGATTGCTTCTATTTCTATAGGAGAAATAGGACTATTTAATTTGTTTATCTGTTCTTCATTCAATTTTGACAAGTGGAATCGATCAAGAAAATTGTCCTCTAGAGGGATATGACTTTCTCATGTACTCTGGTGCCTCACATTTGACTATGTCCCCTAGAAGGGGAGATCTAGTGGCACTCAGAGGAAGGACAGCAGGTAACCGAGAAGAGACTTGATACCCTATGAGCATATACAGGGGGAGGTAATCCCTCTCAGGAACAGTCATAGGGGAGGGGAATAAGGGGAAAATGGGAGGAAGGGGAGAATGGGAGGATACAAGGGATGGGATAACCATAGAGATGTAACAAGAATAAATTAATAAAAAAAGAAGAAAAAAAAGAAAAAAAAAGAAAATTGTCCATTGCCCTTAGATTTTCAAATTTTGTGGCATATATGCCTTTAAAATAAGATCTTATGATTCTTTGTATTTCTTCCATGTCTGTTATTATGTTTCCTTTTTCATTTCTGATTTTATTGATATAGTGTCTCTCTGCCTTTTAGTTAGTTTGGCTAATGATTTGTCTATCTTGTTGATTTTCTCAAAGAACCAGTTCCTGATTTTGTTGATTCTTTGAATTGTTCTCTTTGTTTCTAATTTATTGATTTCAGGCTTGAATTTGATTATTTCTATATGTCTACTCCTCTTGGGTGTTTTTGTCTTTTAAAGGTATTTTAGGTGTTTTGTTACAACAATGGAAAGCTGACTAATACTGAGGCAGTAATGGTATCTCTGACAGACCAGTAGTTGCATGTGAGTATGAAAGCATTTGATAAATAGACAGAATTTAGACTGAAGGGCTTACATCTAAATAAAAAACCCCAAAGATAACTAGGAGTTGCTAAGTAGGAGCTAACTACATGAGGTTAAAGATATGGTTTTAAGCAGAGGTAGCATTCCTGCATTGCTTCCCAACAGCTAACGCTTTGGTTCAGTTATGGTATTGGAGATATAACTCTAAGTCATTTCCTATCTGTCTCACTTTTCCTTTACTGTAATAGAATACCTTGACAAAAGCAACTTATGATAGAAAGGTTTATTTAAGCTCAGAGTTTCCAGGTTGCAGTCTATCAACAGCAGGGAAGTCACTATGGCAGGTGCTTGAAGAAGAGCTCAATACATTCACAGGCAAGAAGCCCTCTTAATTCTTATAATTCTTCCTTAAAGTAATCAAGACAATCACCAACTGTATGTAGATAGAGCCAGAGGACTTTCTCCCAGGTGATTGTAGATTGTGTTATGTTGACGGTTCACACAAGTATTACACCAAGATTGTGTAACTTCCAAATATAAAAGAATAGAATGCAAAAAGTTAAGTTCAAAGGAAGGGAGAAATGATATTGGAATTGAAATTCAGTTAGCCTGAATTCATATCATATATACTTCCCTGGGTAAAGACTAGAATCACATTTTTGTTTTAAGAACTGTAGTGCAGAAGTTCTCAACCTGTGGGTTGTAACCCCTTTGTGGGCCACATATCAGGTATCTGGCATATCAGATATTTACATTACAGTTTACAACCGTAGCAAATTATAGTTATGAAGTAGCAACACAGTAATTTTATCGATTGGGGCCACCACAACATGGGGAACTGTATTAAAGGGTTGCCGCATCAGGAAGGTTGAGAACCACAGTTATATATGAGTATAGATATGAAGTCTGAGCCTGAGAAAATATTGTAATACTTTCTATTAGCTAGATAGGCACAAAGTAGGCATTTCTTTATGTCACTCTATGATGAATATATGAAAGTAAACATGGAACTGAAAAAAAAAGGGGCAGTAAAAAGGTGTGGGAAGTCTCTAAACTGTATTGATCTCACACCATAAATTCCAAGAGTATTAGGTATTTCCTCTGGCTATCATTTATAAATAACCCAAACCAGTATAATAATGTTTATATTTAATATTTTAAGAAATATTAGTGAAAATAATTTAAGAAAATATCTTTTGACTTTTTGACATTATGAAAATAATTTTAAGTCACCAAACCCAAGAAAATACAAACAATTGTTTCACCCAGTTTTGCTTAGGAAGTGAAATAGAGTGCTTCAGTTTATTTGGGCATTTCCCAAAATCAGAACAATTATTTGAGCTAGACTGAGCAGAGAAAAAAATACATTAGATAGTGATTATGTTCTTAACTTGTGGTTGAATAAGGAAGCAAGGTAGAAATTCAGTTTGCCTAATGAAAAAATAAAGCTACAACACAGTTAATTTAAAACTTGGAAATAAGATACCAGAATATAGGCTTTTCCTCTGTCTGTCCAGATGAGACTTGATAGGCTGAGGTCAGATGTTAGGGGAGGAAGGCTCCCCTTTTCTGCAGACTACGGGGGATGGGGATGAGAGAAGGAGGGTGGGATTGGCAGCTGACAAGGGAGAGGGCTACTTTCAGGATGTAACAAAACAAAACAAAAAAATTTTTAAATCAAAATAAATCCTAAAACCCAACAATATCTAAAGATCTAACACAACACAACACACACACACGAGATACTAGAATATAAGTACAATTTCATTGATATATATATATATATATATATATATATATATATATATATATATAGAGAGAGAGAGAGAGAGAGAGAGAGAGACGGGGGGGCTAGTTTTACCACTGGAAAGAGTCAATTTGAAAAATTGAAGACCTCCCATCCCTTTTCAGTTCCCCCAGTTGACATTTGAGCCATTATGTCCTAAGTGTCTGGATGAGTGCCTACACTCCCTACTCATTTGTACTAAGAATAGATATAACCTAATGTTGCTATTGGTCTCTTTGGGTACACTAATAGTTTAATTGTATTTTAAATTGATTTTTAATGCTCAGAGTCTCCCTAAGTGGATCTTTAAAATCTAGAAAATAAATACAGGTCTACATTGTCACAGTGCAGCTGCCCCTTTATACCACTACTGTGTCCAAAGGCTGTGGGGAAGTCTAATTATTTAATGTTTATGAACTGCTTTAAGAACATTAATTACAGACAAAGAGAAACAAATAATGATACCTATTTTTAATCACGTCATCCTATTTTGAATACCATGCCAAATACATAATTTGACATGATTTTGTTCTTTAAAATATTTCTCAAATAATTATAATAGACATTTGGCAAATTGCTGATAGTTGATTTACATTTGTACAGCGTAGACTTTTTAGATATTATAAATAATTTCAGTACCAGTTTGAAGTTCACAATGAACAAGAAAATAACAAAAATCGACCAAGTATTGGTCATTGCTTTCTTTCTGAATGTTTTTCATTGAAATAGAATTATATAACTTCTTCTTCCCTCTCTTACCTCCAGACTCTCCAAGTATCCCCAATGAACTGCTCCCATGTCCCCACCTGAAGTTGACACCCTCTTTTTAAAAAATCATTATTGCTATAAACATGTATATGTGTGTATATGCGTGTGTGTGTGTGTGTGTGTGTGTGTGTG
>OU015747.1:18446778-18457143 GCA_907169655.1 Acomys percivali | reverse complement strand
AACATTCACCTGTGTTTTTGTAAGTAACCAAATAATACCAGAATCCTAGAAAGCATATATAAAACTGATAATATAGAAGTAACAATAATACTAATTAATAAAGATAATATTTAATTTTTCTGAAGGCTATTTTGTTTCTGATATGCTTTGTTTTTCCTGGCCTTTATTCTGTTTATTCTTAATAATGACAACAATTAATTCTTACATAGCAAGTATGTACTACTAATCTCTCTTGACTAGTTAAGGAGAAACTGGAACTTGGACACAGAGAATTCCACCCATATCATCTTAACCTTGAATGGTTTGAGAGAGACTTTAAGTTCATTAGAACATCGGTGTTTCATTTTCTGCATATTATTTTCACTCTTAATGAAAATTATATATAACAACTACAGCTTTTCACCCAGGAGATATTTATTCTAGTGTTTTCTTGACTAAAAGCATATGCAATGTAAGCCCCTTCCTAAATACTTCACTTCTTTTTTCTTTTCTTTTTTTTTAAGTTAAATATTTTTACATATACATTTATATTATTACACATATATACTATAAAATACCTTCAGCAGGAAGAACCACAAAACAATCAGGAATTATATAAATGTTCCATTCTTAGTGTTTTGGCTATTTGTGTTTGACAGCCTTGAAGAAAACATCTTTCCTATCTTAGTGAGTCTAAAATTCTGAATGCAAATCAATATCTATCATATCTTGTCATTATCAACTTAAAACATCTATCTAGACTTAAAACTATCTTAACCACTAAACAACTAAGTTTAATTGTAAGACTAAACTATCTGGTCTTCAACCCCATCAGAGACTTGAGAAGGAATAAAATTAATACCTGAGTACATAGGGAGTGCAGGTTAGCAGCTTCCCAAATGAGAGAATGACAGAGACTGTTTGCTGCCTGAACAGTCACCCAAAACTCTCTATAACATTGGAGCATCATCTTCAGCCTTCGGGCCCAATGTATCTGAAAGATATATTTGTGAAGCCAGAACTATTGATGATTTTCTTACCCTGTCTTGGCAGAGTTGGGCCATCGACTCTGCCTGCATACAAGCTTGCCCATTTTTAGGCAGAATTCTGTCTGTGGTAGAAACTAGGACATTTTGCCCAGTGACTTGTTTGCCACATTTGAAGCCTTTTACATAAGGAGATTCTTGGATGCTCATCATCTTCTTTGAGGTGGGCTGAGTGTTGCCAGAAGTTAACCTGTCTCATTATCAATGATTCTTTAAAATAATTAAAACATCTTTAAATGGCATAATCTGTATGTCTCTGAGGTTTTTGCAGACCTTATCTAACTATTTTACCTTATCTTTCTATATAATCATATCTATCTGTTACACCTAGGATGTATATTCTTGTGATAAAAATAGATGAGTAATTGATATGACCATGATTTTATCAACTAACAATTAAAATGTATAACTTACTTATCCTAAACAGTCTGCACTAGCACTTTCAAATTATTAGATGTAAACCTTGTATTATAATTGAGTTGTATGGGTACAATACCACATATTAGAGTAGAAATATATGTTATAGGGTATCAAGTCTCTTCTCAGTGACCTGCTGTCCTTCCTCTGACTGCCACTAGGTCTCCCCCACCAGGGGACATAGTCAAATGTGAGGCACCAGAGTACTTGAGAAAGTCAAATCCCTCTCTCCACTCAAGTGTGGAGACTGTTCTGTCCATGGGCTAGATCAGGGTAGGGGTTTAAATTTTACCGCCTGTATTGTCCTTGGCTAGGGCCTTAGTTTGAGCGGGACCCCATGACCCAAATCTGCCTATCATAATGTTCTACTTGTAGGTTTCTAGAACCCACTGGATCCTTCTACATTGCTATTTTCCCATTGTTCTCTCATCTAGAGTCCCAATAGGATGTCCTCCCCTCGGTCCCAGTTTCCTGGTAAGGAAAGGCTTTCATGAGACATGCCCATTGGGCTAGTATGCAGATATAAGTGAGTATATACCATTTGAGTCTTTCTGCTTCTGGGTTAACTCACTCATTATGATCATCTCTAGCTCAATCCATTTGTCCACAAATTTCAGGAATTCTTTGTTTTTAATAGCTGAGTAGTATTCCATAGTGTATATGTACCACAGTTTCTTTATCCATTCTTCTACTGAGGGACATTTAGGCTGTTTCCATGATCTGGATATTATGAATAAGGCTGCTATATACAGAGGGAGGTAATCCCTCTGAGGAACAGTCATAGGGGAGGGGAATAAGGGGAAAATGAGAGGGAGGGGAGAATGGGAGGATACAAGGGATGGGATAACCATAGAGATGTAACAAGAATAAATTAATTAAAAATAAAAAAATTAAAAAAAAGAAATATATGTTATAATGTGTGTGAAGAACAATCTTAAACTTGAATTCTATAGTGAAGATGATTCTCCAAAGTTGTAGAAAGTTTGGGGTGACTGTTCAGGCAACAAATTGTCTCTGTCATTTTTTCAGTTTGGAAGCTACTAACCTGTACTTCTGGTTCACTCAGGTAATTAAGTTTTTTTCATTCTCAAGTCTCTGATGGAGTTGAAGACCAGGTAGTTTAGTCTTACAATTAAGCTTAGTTGTTTAGGAGTTAAGATGTTTTTAGGTCTAGACAGATGTTTTAAGTTGGAAGAGATGAGATATGATAGACATTCATTTTCATTCAAAATTTTTAAACTCACCACGAAAGATGTTTTCTGCAAGGTTGCCAAATATAACTAGCCAAAACACCATGAATGTAATATTTAAATAATTCTTGATTATTTACTGGTTCTTCTTGCTGAATGTAGATTTTTTAATTTATGTGTATTAATATAAATGTCTATAAAAATCTTTAGCAAAAATAAACAAACTTAAACTTATCTTACATTTATATACAAAATTCTATACCAGCAAATTAAAGATAACCTTGTGAATAAGAATTAAGGCATTAAGTTGAGTAGATTCACTAATCTACTTTTGTCCTCTGATCCCTATATATTTCTCCCATTTTTTCAACCCCTGTCTCCAAACCTAACAATGAAAGATAAAGAAAAAGAGAGATATCATTTAGTCCAACTTTATTTTCTCTCTAAATAAGACCAATAATAAGTTATAACCAACTCCCATTGAAAATAAACATATATCGCCCAAGAAAGCACTCAAAAACTTACCCAACCCCTCTTAAGGGAAATGGGACATAGTTCTCTTCAGGTTTCTTCTGTCTGATTTGGCATGAATAATGCCTTTGTAGGGTCCCAGATAAAATTGAAGGAAATGGTTAAACCAGCTAAGAATAGCTTTTGAAATGTTGAGAATTTTCAGGCTTAATTAGAGTCCTGTGTGGGACAGTCTGAAATGTTGCATCAATTGGGATTGGAATCTTTCTTCGAAGCTGTCCTGGAAGTTGTCCCATTCTGATGAGGAACAGCAACTGAAGCACTTGGTGCTGGAACATGTCAATGTCCAGCATGTTGAAAGGAATGAATCCTGTTAGGTCTGATCTAGCATCAGTGTTCTGTTCTTTTGTTTTGAAAATATATAATTTCTCACAAGCATTATACAGTCCTAAAATTTAAATGTGTAAGGTATGTTTGATGTACAGAACAGTTGAGGCTTGTTCTCTGCTCTTTATATGAGCAGGAAAAAAATCTATAAATCTTCATTCATGCCATATGAAGAATGGCATCTAATAATAATTCACAGGGATTCTGTAGTCAACAGGAAGCATTGTCTATGCATAAACATTCATATTTCAGCCAGTCTCAGAGCTATTCCCATGTAGTGAGATTAGCAATATAGGTTATCTGCTTATCCTGATATGTTTTAAACAATCATACATACTCTTTCCTGTTGAGCCTCAGAAATCTTATCTATACCAGGAAACTGACTTTGATGGAACATGTTAGGAAAGGCTGTGTGCCTGCTCTTCATCCTGGAGGGCATGCTGAAGAGCTGGTAGGACACAGAAGTGTGTTCAGAGCACTGTGAAATCTGAATGTTAAATTTCTAACTTTTCACATGGACAAGATTCTACATGTGCTTCCATTTCATGCGGAAAAACCTTCCTCCCTTCCTCTCTTCCTCCAAAAGCCTGAGTCCTCAGGGTTTTTTTTTTTTTTTTTTTTATCACTCTCATCTGTATCTCTCCCTTTGATGATAGTTCCTTTGTATCCATACTTTTTGCCTACTTTACAGTGTTCCTATATCCACCACCCTCAACACACACAACACTAGGTAGGTTAGAAAGGTTAGAGGAGAAAGGAGGCATTGCCCTCTTTAGACTACTTCCCGCTGATTAGAGGTATTGAATTCCTTGGGGAGAGTCCAATCTTTGACATCAGTATATCTCCAACAAGCAATCCATCAATCCATCAGTCTACCAATCCACCAATCCATCATTCCAGTAAACCAGCAAAGCAGCAAACAACAACAGCAAAAGCAGCAGCAGGAACCAGCAGCAGTGGGAGCAGCAGCCACTTCTAGGGCCCCTCATATTTGTAACTTCTCCAAAGTCCCCAGAATTCGATATTTCCCAAAGCTGGGAAATTTTTTGTCCTTTGTAGAGCACAAGACAAATTATAGTTAGTTAGCAGCTGTGGACAACCTGAAGCAGTCCCATATCCCACACCTGGGATTAAAACAGATACATATTCACATGGCATACCTGGGTATTTAACGAAGCTAAAATTCTCACTACACTCCTTTATAAATAAATTCTCTTTGGGTTATGTCTTATTTCCTAGAACTCTAAATCCAAACAGTGGAATGCGCCATTATATCTACAGTGTATAGAACGGAAGCCAGTGTGTCAGACGTTTGTGTGATGATCACAGGCCTTGAAAGCAAAAGAACAGAAATCAGAGCCATGGAGTCCCTCTTCAAGTGAGGGTCCCAACCCCCCTACTAGAGGGCCATAATGAAGATGCATTTGTCAAATGGGTGCTTTCCCTCAAATGCAGCTTTGTTCAAGTCCAGTTACCCAAAGAAATATACCCATGTTATTTGAAGTGTTTGTTATTGTTGTTTAATATCTATCTACCTCTCAAAATATTTTGAGATCATAATTTAGTATCTATGCTTATATTCTTCTTTCATCACAAACTAAGTATGTGTATTCTGAACACAATACTGATCAGTCCCATTGCTGCTTTTAACAGAGTCCAGTCTTTGAGATATGGTAAATGTTAGTGCCCTATAGAAATATAGGTTCTATAACTCCTTTGCAACTCTATACATAGCTCAGTAAAGGCTTCCTTCTTGAAGTAGGATGTTGGAGCATAATGCTGGATCATGAATCTGAGGCAATTTTCACTATTCTTTTTCCTCAGCGTTCTGACTCACTCTGTGTCAGATTACTTCTAAGAGACAGTCTCTGTGTTTATGTCTTCTGTTTTTAGCATGCACTTTGTTCTCTATTAGATATTTAAAATATAAGAGAAGATAGATAAATCAATTTATATTTTAGTGAAATTCAATGTGTTTTATAAGTAGACTTGTAAAAATAGTACAAAGAATTACCACATGTGCTACACCCACTAATATATCATATTAGTGGAGTACATTTGTTCCAGTTGATGAACCAAAACATTATTAGTTCCTTCTGACTTTTAACTGAAAATGCACATTCAGATTTCTTAGGTTGTATTTAATATTTTTGTCCTGTTCTAAGTGCTACCTTGGATAGCACATTAATTCAATTGTCACATCACAAATACATTTTGCTTTTGATAACTTTGCTAGTTTTAAAATATGACTAATTGGCTGTTTTTTTTTTAAAGAACATACCTGAGTTGAAATTTGTCTACCGGAGTTGTGGCTCAGTCGGACAGAAGTTAGAGAAGGAAAAGTCCATTGTCATCACACCCCATTGAGAGTTTCCAGTCGCTGTGATTAAACACTTGAATAAAATCAATTTGAAAGAGAAATTGCTTATTTTTACTCACTGTTTTATGGTGGGTTTTGTGGTTATTTGGCTCGATTTGCTCTCTACCTGTGATGAGAAGCAGCACCATATTAGTGTGTGAAGCCACTCATCCCATAGCATCCAAAATCAGCCAGAGAAGGAGAAAGCTTTAGGGATAAGACCTTCCCTTCACAGGCATGCTCTAATGATCTACAGCTGAATTATCCCCAGATCCCTAAAAAGTTCCACCATCTTCCAGCTATAATGATAGTTAGAGAGCAAGCCCTCACCACAGGAGTGCTTGCTATTTAATATTCAAAAATATTCACATTATAGTACAGGGGTATATTCTAACACATGATTACCACTGTTGCTGTGGTCTCCTCTGTTGCTACTTCTAAGGGAGTATTTGTCATGTGCTTTCACTTGGAAAGGTTCTTCACTGTCTATAATGTGGAATAAAGTCATCACATTTAGCTCTCATTTCAGGGTTGAGATTAACTTTTCAGTTTCCTCCCTGGGAGTGGAAAATCAGGATAAATTATTTAGAATTCTGCTGTATGAAAGATTTGTTTCTTTCCCCATTATTAATTATCAGTGTAACCTCATGGATGTTTATTTTATACTTTGAGCTACAAGGCAGAACTACTTGATTTTGTTGTTCAAATTATTCCTTCTTTGGCCATTGGGAGCTCTTTAGTTGGCTCATCCTTTCCCTTTGGCATATAGGTTTGCACTGAATGGAATTTTATTCTGTTTATTTGCTTGTTTAGAAGACTTTTTTTTGCTTCTACACCATGTTTCTATTCCAGGGTTAGAAGCAACAATATCTCTAAGGAGCTTTTGTTCTTTTTACCATAGAGATCTTAGAAAGACCAAGTCTGGATGTAAAATACGAAGTGGGAAGGAAGAAACAAGCAATGTTTTCTAAACAGAAATCCTAAGATATGAAAGAAAATAAAATGCTTTATGATAAATCCCAGGGCCCACTCATTGGATAGCATGGAAAAGATGTTTATCCCCATGCCTCTCTCTCCTAATCCCTCTGAGTCAAAAAGAGAATTTCACTTTGATCTTGATAATCTCAATTTTGATAATTTCCTTTTCTAAAAATGAGAGGGAGCCTTAGTTGTGGGGTATCTAGCAAATAGCCAAACATAAAATCTAACTACACATTAACAACGTCATTCTTATTTGAGGTGTATACACTTATAGTATTTTTTTTTTTTTTTTGCAAATAAAATGCACATTTGGTTAGTGTTGCTGTTGCTGTTTAAAATAGCAGCACATACCTTCCTGTGATATGCATTAAGTAATAAATAGGGAAAAGTCCAGAAAATATTGTTTTCTCTTATTTTTTTTAACAGAAATAACAGGATATTAAGGACTAAATAGCAAGGATATTAAGGATACTGAACAAGATACCAAGACTGAAGAATGTATAATAGATTCACGGGTATTGGCTCGTTGTTCTGTATACTGGGAAGAAATGAAATCATGTGGAGAGAGAGGACTGGTCCAGGATATTGCATATGTACTCTGGTCTAAGCCTGGAGTGTGTAGCTAGCTGGGTGGAGAGGGTGGTTACAGCATGTAAGGCACTGTAAGTTGAGTGGCAGGCAGGATAGTTCAGAAGGATGTGTGGAGGGGAGGGTCAGGTAAACTCACCAGACTAGACCCTAACAAAGGCCAGCCTTTAAGGAGAACCTTCTGCAACATTATATAGTGCCACAGGATATCACATGAGTAAGAGAAAAGGGGGTGTACTTGATAGCTCACGTTCTTTTCATAATTGGCACTAGTCTGTTCATGATGGTGGAACACTTGTTGTTTATTGTCAGGTATTAGACATATAGACACATCAATAGAGAGATACTAGGTATTAGTTTATGCTTTCAGTGTATGCTTTGGGTGAACATATTTAAACCATAGCACAAAAGAAAGACCCTGACAGTGATTGACAAGAAGTGCATGAGTCAATGGATAAATAATTACATTGAAAAGAAATTGAAAAGTTAATCTCAAAATTTTATCACAACTCTAGAATTAGATTTTCTACATGAGGCAATGTCCATTAGTACATATCCATAGCTCTGTGTAATATTCTAGAGCAGTGATTCTCAACCTGTGGGCTGCATATCAGATATCCTGAATATCATATATTTAAATTATAATTCATAACATCATAGAAATTACCGTTATGAAACAGCAGTGAGATAATTTTATGGCTGGGGGTCACCACAATGTAAGGAACTGTATCAATGGGTCACAGAATAAGAATATTTTGAAATCTCAGTATTATAAGGAAAGAGGCTCCACTGGGAACATCAAACTCCTCATACCCTTTTCTTTTGAAGCTATTCTGAGCTGTAGCACAGACCTAAGAACCAGAGTTCAATGTACAGTCAGGTGAGACACAGTGGGTAAGTACCTAAAGAGAGTCATGACATCAATCACTGAGCTTCGTAGCAAAGGAAATGTTGGCTCTAATAGCATCAATGTATAACCTCAGAATGTCCATGAAAACTAAAAATATAAAGCAAATAATTGTGACAAGCACATTGTCTAATTAAGATGAATGGGACATGCTCCGTATGCATTTTTATTCTGTTAAATAAACAACATATTAATAAGACTTAATTATATCACTGCATACTTAAAGTGACTCTCTAAAATAAAGTTTATTTTGGGTTAGCATATGGTTTTTTGTGTGTTTTTGTAGCACTTTTATAAGAACCATACACAAATAACATCTTGAAATAAATCTCTCGGATGTGAGCACCATCTTGATAAAAATTCTTTCCTTTAATGTCTCTCATGATTTGGGATTTATAAAGTAATTTCATGATTATAAGATATATATCCTTTCATTTCTACTGTTTGAAAATATTGAAGAAGTGATCCAATGACCTTTAGTTATATTCTTCCTTTTCCACCCCACATTTAGGTAGTTCATGTTCCACACGACTGTATGCCAAGTACAGCTCTTTAATATATCTCAACACGCAGCCTAGACCTTTGCATAAATGAAGATTAAACACAGACTCTCTAATCCTTTAGCTCTCAAGAGTTAAGGCTCACTTCCTGTCCCTTTGTATATGGGCTGCCTTGTGACTGCCCAAGGGATGGATTTTACTTTGATTTCTTGAATCACCGAGTAGCAACAAGAAAACTACTGGAGATTCTAGGAAAGCCAAGTGGTTAAGCTTTGAGAACACCAGAAGAACAGCAGAGTACTACTAAACTTTGGGCATTCTTGATAAGATGTTGAAGCCCCTTTGCATATGCCACAGTAGCCTCACTAGAGTACCCGAGATGCAAATGCAAAACAAATGAATAATAGTATTTTAAGCTGCTGTTTGAATTGCATAACCTGTGTTTTATATTTTTTTCATAATAATTTTTTTGTTCCTCTCTTAAGGACATTCATAGATCCTCACATTTTTGAGGTCACCATTTGCAAACCTATCTGTGGTTTTCATTCTGCCATCAAACCTGGCCTTAATATTCATTTCATCCAACAACATATGAAGAGAAAGGACATGCATAGCTAGCTAGCCAGCAAGGAGGAAGCTTCCTAGTCAATACCTATTGGATTACTCCATGTTATATATCCCAAGTATGTGGTGTCTTCAGCAATACGATCTTAGCATCATGGTCTTTTGGGGAACCAAGAGTTATGACACACAGTTTGTGTTGTGGTTGTTTTCTGTATTGCATTAGTATTTACTTGGGGTCTGGGAGGAACAGTATCTCCTGTATTGTAAAACACCAACTGAGCACTGTAAGGCCTATGACGTAGTAGTTTCTTCATGGTTATATATATATATATTATATATATATATTTATATATAATATAACCTATTATTTTCTCACCCATTGTTTTGTTCTACCCTTTCTTCCCTTTTCCCAGGTAGACCTCTTCCTTCATTTTCTCCCTTCCTCTTCTGATCACCTCTTTTGATATCCCCATTCACTTAAGATCTTTCTTCTGCTGCCTCACAATGACCATCTTCTGGTTTTCTTGTTTCTACCAGTGCGCCAGGTTAAGTACGCAAATCCAAACGGTGGATGCTAGAATCTGTATTAAGTGAGAATGTGTGATGTTCTTCTGGATCTGGGTTACCTTATTCTGTATAATCTACTCATTTAGCTTATTATTAAGTAGATGTAGCTCCATTTATTATCTGGAAATTACATAATTACATTTTTCTTTAGAGACAAATGTACTTGCACAATGGCACCACATTATCGTTATCAATTCACCAGTCGATGGACATATAGACTGTTACAATGCCCACAGTATTGTGAATAGCCCAACAATGAAAATGACTGATCAGGTACCTCTCTTCTAAGATATAAAATCCTTTGCCCAGGAGTGGTATGTTTAAGTCATATGTTATATTTGTTTTTATTTTTCTCGGTAAAAGCCCCACTGTTCTTTCATAGTGGCTGCACCAGTTTCTACTTCTAGTA
>OU015747.1:18404278-18444278 GCA_907169655.1 Acomys percivali | reverse complement strand
ACTGACTCATGTTACTTGTATGCATATGTTTTCAGTTGTATAACCAACTGGTGTGCTCTTCCCTAGGGAAGACTATTTTCTCTCCATTCAGCATTACTTATTGCCTGTAGTTCTTTATGTAGAGGGGTGGTTCTCAATCTATGAGTCATGACCTATTTGTATTTATATTAAAATTCATAACAGTAGCAAAATTACAGTTACAAAGCAGCAATGAAATAATTTTGTGGGTGGGGTCTTCACAACATGAGGAACTGTATTAAAGGCTCACAGCATTAGGAAGGCTAAGAACCATTGGCCTAGGATTTACTTTCTGGAAATTCCTGCTCTCATCTTGCAAGTGTCAATAATCACTACCATAATCATAGTCTTAGTCACCATTATCATTCTTGTCCTTCATCCTCACTGCTGTCAATATCCAGAAAGTTGGGCTTAAAAAGTAAGTCTGACAACAAACCAAAAAAAAAAAATTTTTATGTTCTGTTGTATTTTTCTCAGGTTTCATTTTTCTACATGTATACATCCAGTTAGACCAGCACCATTTGTTGAAGATTCTTTCTTTTTTTTCATGGTATAGTTTTGGTTTCTTTGTCAAAGTCAAGTGCTCATAGGTATTTGAGTTGATTTTGGTGTCCTCAATTCAGTTCGATTAATCAACCAATTTGTTTTTATGCCAGTACCATGCAGTTTTGATTATTATTGCTCTGTAGTGCAGCTTGAGATCAGGGGTGGAGATCCCTCCAGAAGTGCTTTAATTGTATAGGATTATTTTAGTTATTCTTGGTTTTTGTTTTTCCATATGAAGTTGAGGATTGTTATTTCAAGGTCTGTAAAGAATGTTGTTGGTATTTTGACGGGAATTGCATTGAAACTATAGATTGCTTCTGGTATGACAGCCATTTTTACTATCCTAATCTTACTGATCCATGAGCATAGGAGATCTTTCCAACTTCTGACGTATTCTTCAATTTCTGTCCTCGGAGACTTGAAGTTCTTGTCACACAGGTCCTTCATTTGCTTGGTTAGAGTTACACTAAGATATTTTATGTTACTTGTTGCTATAATGTAGGGTGTGGTTTCCCTAATTTCTTTATCAGCCCATTTGTCATTTGTATAAAGGAGAGCTAATGATTTTTGGGGAGTTGATTTTCTATCTAGCCACTTTGCTGAAAGAGTTTACCACCTGTAGGAGTTCTTGGGTCAGCTATGTATATTATCATTTCATCTGTGAATAAGGATGTTGTGACTTCTTCCTTTCCGATTGTATCCCCTTGTTCTCCTTTATTTGTCCTCTTGCTCTAGCTAGAGTTTCAAGTACTATATTGAAGAGATATGAGGAGAGTTGAGTTTTTCAGTGCAATATTTGAGATATTGCTTTTAAGTTTGTATGTCTAGTTATGATACTTTTTATTTCTAGACCTTTGTTTCTTTGTTTATCATATAAAAATTGAAGCACAAAACATCCCATTTCTCAAATTTTCTATCACAAACCCGCACTGATGTTAAGATTTTGTGAATAAAACAGACTTTTTAGTAAATATATTTCAAGATTTATTTTCTAGCCAGACTGAAAAATCCAAGTCTGGGTCTGGCTTCTTAGGTCCCTTATGTTGTCTGTCATCTTTCCTTCCATCTATGCATCTACGGACCTTCTCTTTCTTCTGTACTTCCCCTAAACTATAGCTTTTCAGTTCCCTGTTTGTCATGCTACTTCCTTGCTCTCCCTTCCCCTCATCTCCTCTTCTCTTCCATTAAAGTTTCTCAGGGCCCTCATGCTATCTGCCATGTGTCCTTTCATAATCTTCTCATCACTTGCTTCCCTTCTCTGAATCTGCATATATTTTACTTTATAGATATTTATAAATCTTTGGAATTTTAGGTAAGATAAAAAACCAAGTACCTTATATGTTAATAACCTAAACTATATGAGAAGTCATATTTAAAACAGTTTGTATGGGACATGGTTATATACTACTCTATATGTTTCTTTGGAAGCACAACAGTCATCCAATTACAGAGACACAGGCATTGCAATTTCAGGTCTCTAGATGCTCAGAGTTTTTAAAAATACAAATATTTTATTGCTTTAAAATTTTATATAATATATTCCAACCACAATTTTCCATCCTTCAACCCCTTCCAAATCCTTCCCACCTCCCCCACACAACCAATTTAGTGCCCCCTTTCTCTCTCTCTCTTTAGAAAAAAACAGGCAAACAAATAAACAAGCAAAGAAACCAACCAAACCAAAATTATTTAAAAGGACAAAGAAGAAAACCTACAAGAAGCACACACATACATACACACATTCATGCACGCACGCACGCGCACACACACACACACACACACACACACACACACAATCAAAATCCATTAGAAACTTGGTCAGAAATGATAATGAACACAAAAATGCTAGTTAGACAAAAAAAGAGGTTCAAACAAAACAGCATGAGATAAAAGATCTACCAAAATACCAATGAACTTTTTCCAGAATTTTCCTTGTGAGCAAGAGGATAAATGTTGGGTGTGGCACCCAGAAAGTATTCTTTGTCATGTGGGTCAAGGGTTCTTTGCTTCTTCCCCAAGACTCTAAATTCAATGAAAGTCTATGAGAAGTTGCGCATAGGACAGGCAGAGAAATTGAGAGATGCCCAGATCTCAGTCCCTGGGGAAAAGATGTCTCAGAGAAGGCTTAGAAATTATTTCAAGGATATTAATTGTGCATAAGTATTAACTCAATGTCATCCCAGCAAAACTCTGAGAAGGATTTGTAGATATGGATCATATCTGCTTGGATTCATCGTTTTTCTTCTTGAGTGTTATGAACAGTGCCCTTGGAAGGCTGTAGTCACAACAGAGAGAAAGCTGTAGTCTTCGATGAAGACATCATCTCTTGGGATGACAAGCATAGAGATAATCGCCTCCATCAACGGATATCTATACATTGATTTTTTTAAATTTCTCCAAAAGACTCGGTCAACAACTCTAACTTATCAAAGGGAAGCCCATTTCCTCATTGATTTTAAACAATGAAGCCCTCGAAACTGCTAGTCAATACACATTTCAGGGAAGAACAAAGGCAATGAGAAAGGGTGATTAGTGAAGTTCCTGCCTTCAAAAGTCCACACCAAATCCCCCAGAGGACCTCTGCCATGTTTTCTGGCAGTTGGATATGTTGAAAGCTAGCAAAGCTCATTAGAACTCTTTAGCTATGTGAAGATTGTGAGGAATGGAGATTTAAATGGGGCATATATCACTGAGTTGAGTTACTACAGAGAAGCTCTGTAAAAGGAAAAAACCTAAAATTATGGTGACTTACATATGATATAACCATGATGGCCGTATTGAACAATTTAGGATGACTTGATTAGTGTATGCAGAAGAAAGGAAGCAGGACTTTTGAAATTTGTGGAGCACCTAAGTATCTGTGAATGCCCTCACATGCTATTATTCAAACTCTTTACCAACCAGAAAGTAATGCAGAAAGGTCATTTTGACTCAGTGGCTAACAGGAGAGCTTCCCACATGCTCTAAATTCTCATTTTCAGGATTTCTATTAGTTTTTGGCTTAATCAGCATGAGCTTTAACAATAGGACAACTTGGAGATGAAACGCAGGGTTAGGAGAAGGAACAGTAAGAGAAGAAAGCCAATTATGTTCTGTCTTACTTTCCTTGCCCCTCTAGAGTGATGGGAACTGTTAGGACAATGATTTTCACGGGATACAACTTAAAGCAATTTAAGTAAGACAAAAACAAACATCTGAAGCACAGAGACAAACATCAATTTGTAAGACAAACACTGACAAGAGAATTGTGCAAGGTTTCTATTGAGGTAAAGGATTATTGAGAGGAAAAGATTATAGGGAGGCTATGGAAACGGATTTGAAGCATCGACTTAGTCTTGGCTCAAAAGCAAAGTAATGAGTCACCACAGCCAGTTACCCTTTGGTTGTTGTATTTCTCAAGAGGCAATAATTTTTTTTAAAAAAGTTTAAACCATCTCTCTTCATATAAGCGGGTTCTTGGATACCTGAAGAAACATAAATCACATTTCCTTTTATTATCATCTCTTGGAGTCAGAATGAATAGCAGGGTTTGTCAGGATCTTAATAAATATGCTAAGGTGTTATTAATTTACAAATGATGGAATTGGGACAATTTTTAATACTGTTTAGAAATATGCATTGTGATGGGTGGATCATGGCCCAGGGACCTCTGCTCAAACTATTGCACTAACCAAGGACGATACAAGGAGTAAACACTGAGCCTCTACTCTGATCTAGCCAATGGACAGGACATTATCCACAGTTATGTGGAGAGCGGGGACTGTCTCTGACATGAACTCTAGTGCCTCATATTTGACCACCTTCCCCTGGTGGGGAGGCCTGGTGGCATTCAGAGAAAGACTTGATAGCCTATGACCATATAATGGAGGAAGATGTCCTCCTCAGTCATAGACCTAGGGGAGGGGAATAAAGTGAAAGTGGGAGGGAGAGAGGAACAGGAGGATACAAGTGATGGGATAACAATTGAGTTGTAATCTGAATAAATTAATTAAATAAATAAATAAGAAAGACATATTCTAGACATTAAGAATTACAACGAGAAAACAACCCAAAAGGCAGAGTGATGATAAGGTAGCAACGCAGTCACCCTAAACTATAAGAGAAAGTAGATTATAGACCAAGGATGTGGAGAAGATATTGACGAGTTGTAGGAAGGTAAGTCATCCTAGTTCAGACTGCTCCCAAATGGGTGCTTGCAGTCAGAAGGATGAGACAGGAGTGGGTTGAATAGTGTAGTTAGCAATCTGCTTTGATGATGAGAGCACTGATTGAAGATGGTAAGAAGAGTGACTAAAAAAGAGAAACTATATCTCAGTACAAAGTCTAGTCAACGATGTGGTCCAGAAGCCAGAGCAATGTGCAAAACCGCATCAAATACACTTGCCTGTCCACTCAAGGTGCAGAAGGTAATAATGGTGCTAGCATAGTGGATACTTAAGTTTGTCCTAGATTCAGTAAAGGAGAAAAACATGTCAATTTCAGGGAAAAGAGTTCATTAATAGTCTCTGTGAGTTGAAATTACCCACTGTAGTCTTGACAGAATAAGTTGTACCTTAGAGTGGCTGATCCTATTTAATGCTGCTTGCAAAAACATAGTGTGGAGCAAAAACAGCCTTTGTACTCCAGAATCTACTTCAAAACATATGTCTCTTGAATTAGACATTTTCAGCCAGAGCTTTGGGTCTTGCCAAGCTTTATCTGTCTGATATTGCTATGGCATGGAGAAAGGGCTCTGCCTGGCACAGCCCATGGCTGCCCGTCACCTGCCTTGTCTCAGGAATGTCTGCCTGATTCACATATCTCTTCATGCCATTTTCTGGTTTTGACATCTTTACTAGTTTTTTTTCTCCTGTGGTATAATTTAAATGAATTGCTACTGTTATGTAATGCAGTTTTATTTTCCCACATCCACACCCAAACCTTGATTCTTGGTAAATATTTCATGAGCACCCCCCCCAAATGTTGTATTCTCTTATGAGCATGTCTTTGGGTATGTTTGTTGTACCTTTGTCTTCTAAACTCTTAATCCTATTGCGTGTTCAAATAGGAAGAAAATTATTTACATACTAACATAACCCCAATCTTCCAAACAGATGATTTATATTTTATGGGCTATTTACCTTATTTCTAATTTGAAGCTCACACGTGACATTAAATATAGACAGCCACATCTTCTATTACATATCTTTTGTAAAATGGGAACTTTTGTAAAAATATTTGTAATGAACCTCAAAAAAGGAAATCAAGATTGAAGTTGTCTTCGGGTATAATGGCATGCTTATGCGTGGTAATTTTAAACAATGAAAGAACTCAGAACATTATGCATATCAAATTAATCTTTTGAAAACTTGGATTTCATATTTTATATCCAGAAATTAGATTTTTAAAATCTTATTCTTTTATTTATGTATGTTTCTGGGTTTATGTGAGTATATGTCACATATGTATATATGAGGCAAAGCACATACATGACATGTAGAAGATACAAAAATACGTACAGGTGTAGGAAGATAGTTGAATTTGATGAGAGGTTGAGCTGGAGTTGTCTGTCCTGTTTAAACTCCTGTTTTTTATTGCCAGCCCTATGAAAAAGAAAAGCAAATATCTAAAGCCAATTAGTATGGCATATTTGAAGTCTTTGATTCTTGATTTTGAATTTCAGTGCTAAGTCATATGAAATACATATTTTCTTTACTCAAATGAGTTCTTATGTGCTGCTTCTGTGATTTAGGCTATGTGCCCCAGGGCAACTGGGCTTTATTTTTTTGTAATTCATTGCCTTGGTGTGGCAATGATAGGATAGGACCAGCTTGTTTTTGGAAACATTATTTAATCAAGAATAACACAAGAAGTTGTGCTTTGATTTTGGTACTTATTAAGTGTTGTATTTTCCATGTCTTACCATCTTCATATATTGAATATATATATATTCCTTTTTGGAAGATTTTTTATAGGTCCCTCCATGCAGCCTGCACATAATACATGCTTCCTCTGATGTTTTGTCCTTATTGAAAAGTAATTCTACATTGCCATGCTGTTGCCTTTCGTGGTTAGTTTTCAATGCTACTTTCTATAGAGGTAGGCTGGGTATTTGTCAAATGTTCCCTGCTAATTATTAGTGAAGTCCAAATAGCAGACTTCATACTTTGACATCATGTTTGGCATGGAAAATTAATTGCACATTGTCTAACTTTGACACTAATTGAGGTGCTATTTTTCTGAATAATTTACATATGATGTTTATAGCTCATAGGTAGTTAACTTGATTACTTTGCTGAATTACACGTAATATATATTTTGTAGCAAACTTAATTTTATTTTAGTTGAACTGAACTAATTTATGTTGTTAAGGTTATATACTTACTCTCCAAAAGGATTAGGTAAAAAATTTGCAGAAATAGAAACTTAGAATACCTCTTAATGCTAGGTTGGGATATAACTCCCATTTTAACAATATTGTGATTAGAATACCTGCATTCCTTTAACCAGTAATAAGTTAATGTTCCGACTTTGCAGAGAACATTATTCAAGGGTTAGTAAAGTAGATTCTTCATTTCCAATCATCTTTTTTAATTGCTCTTTTTCATAATTTATTCACATTACCCTACTCTCTTATCTTCACGTACCCTCCCTCCTTCCACCTTCAGTCCCATTCTCTTCCCCCAGACATCCGACAGGGTTGGGGGTCTTCTCCCATAGTCTGGCTACAGTTCATCAGGTCTCAACAGGATAGCCTGCATCTCCTTCCTCTGTGTGCACACAAGGCCACTCTGCCAAGGGGCAGTGATCAAATCATGGGTATCAGAGTGCATGTCAGAGGGTAGGAGGCAGTCCCCCCTCTTCCCAAGTGGAACATGAGCTGTCCATCAGCTGCATCTAAACAGGGGTCTAGGTTCTCTGCTTGCATTGTCTTTGGATGTTTCATCAGTTTGTGCAGGCGCCTCTGGGTCCAAATCTGCTAGCCTTGGCCTTGATGCTCTTCCTGTGGGGCTTTTGACCCCTAGGGGTCCTTCCATTTCCCCACTCTTCCATACAAATCTCAGCACTCTGCCCAGAGTCCAGCTTTGAGTCCCAGTATCTGTCCACACCCCCCTCTGGGTGAAGTCTCTCAGAGAATATCTATCTTGGGTTAAAGTCCATTTATAACTGAATATATATCATGCATGTCTTTCATTCTGAGTAAGGTAACTCAGACCCAGAAAGACACGCATGGTATACACTCATTTCCCAGCATCTTAACAACCAATTATGGTCAAGCTTCTCCCTTTTATTGACCACTGTACTACATTTATCAGAACACTTACATCCATTATGCAGAACATGCAAAGGTTAAGTAGCATTATGGTTCTAATGAGGACAATGAGAAAAAAACTGGCACACACAAAAAACCTGGAGATGATCATCGCACAGCCTCTCTTTGGCTTGCTGGTACAGGCAGAAAATGAAAAAATGGAAAGATGGCTTTATGTAAACAGAGCATCAACATTCATTTCCTATTTCTGCATGAATATTGTTCCTTTCAAGGGGATGTTAGGCACATAAATGCCATATTGACATCCTAAGAATGACTGAGAGTTGAGTTTTAGACAATTCACCTGGGTAGGACAGGATGCTCAGTCAAATGTAAACCAGCGATTTGTGAAGGGAAGGAATGAGGCTGATTTGGTTACTGCTATATCCCTGTGGCTTAGGATTGGCTTTGGTTAGTTTATAACTGTCTAAAAATATGTTGTTTAGAAAATTCAACCTATTAACATAGTTAAGCATGAAATAGTGTTAAATACTAGAAATTATGCTTAAACAGACACATCTCAGCATAAAATTAAAAATAATGTTTGCCTTCATCAAGCTTACAGTCAAATGAGGGAGGCTATCAGACATTTCTCTCTGCTGCCTAGCTTTCATAGTGCCAGAAGGTGCTTAAGTGAGCTGTTGGTAGAGAAAAGACATCAGCAGTTTTACCCAGCTGTGAACATATAAACTTCAGTACCAACTTGCCAGACAAGATGTGCCCACTTGTGCAATAGGGTTATTGGATCTCTGATTGGATTTGAGTTCTGTTGCACAGGAGGGGACCCATGCCTGGCACTGTAAACTTGGCCAAAAGCATACGGCTTGGGGAAGACATAGGCCCTAATGGGGAACTTACTGCTGTTGTTTAGATAAATGAACATAGTCTCAACCTTCTGTATAAGTATCTGTGTTTATACCCATAGAAAAATAATACTTTCTGCCTTGATGAGAGAAGACTGCCTCTGCAGTGAAAGGCGGTGAATACAGGGACTCACAGCTGCTCAAAGTGCTCCAATAAATACTCATTGAACATTTATCCCTAAACAAAACATTTATACTATGCTCCCCAAGGCTTGGCGAATATTGTAGAAGAGGAAGGAGAAATAATATAATAGCTTGAATAGAGAGAGAAAGTATGCTAAAAAATACATCTTCTAGGAAAGGCACTGCCATTGCACTATTCAACTCACAGAAAATCCTATCACCTGCACTGGGTTAAAACACAGTAGTACTTTCAACAATTAGTTATGGATGGAGGAGGAGCTTACGTGGGCCTATGCTTCCCTGTTGAGCTACTAGATGCTGAAAGGTAATGGGAGAGATTGTCTTGTTATGTTTGTCTTTGCCGTTGCTATTGCCTTCAGTTGCACATTTCTTGATGAACTCAGTAAGCTCCAACAGATATCTCCAAACCTAGGGTCATACAGGTAGCCTTGATTCAACTCAGTTGGTGACAACATAGAACAAAAATGGCATGAATGAGGAAAAAGGATTTATAGGGAGGGACTCTTATAATGGGATGGGTAATGAGACCAATCAAAATGTATTTTATATATGTATAAAACTTTCAAAGAATAAACTTAATTAATAAAAAGGATAATAAATAATCACAACAATTTACTTGCAGATTATGAGAGGTGTGCTTTAGGAAGTGTAAAGTTGTGTTAGATTATTCTAAAGCATCTCCACTGCCACAGTTGCTGAATAATTGAAGACTTCTCTGAGTGGGTACTATATAAACTCAAGCATGATGGTTAACTGAAATTCACCCACTGCATGGTAGGACCAAGGACATTCTTAGACTATGGAAAGGCTGGATTCAGACCTTTGCAAATATCTTAGCATATGCAAATAGCTTATGACTGAAAATAATGTAGTATGTTTCAGGAACTGAACAGAAGCAGCCCACTGTGGCTGAATAGAAGTGAAGAGCATGGCATTTGTGGAAGACAGAGGATATCAAAATGGTTAAAATTTATGTATGTGACAAAGCTTTTGAGTCTACGATTTATCAGTAAATATTGAATGGTTCTACGCAGGATCAAAAGGGTAATCTCTGTCTCAGGTGTTAACAATGACCAATCCCAAAGCTTTGTGAAATTTACATGGATGGGGATAGAGTGCAAAAGGAACATTATTGAAGAAGTGATAATAGAGCTGTAAGACATGATGATGGCTTGGACCAGGGGTTAGTCTAGGAAGTACAGATGAATAGGCATGGTTAAGTCATGTTTGAAATTTACAGCCAAAAGACTTGCTATTGTTGATGCAGGCATATGGAAAGAAAGGGATACCAAGGGCAACTTCTAAGTTGTGTTATTGTCTGAGTCAATGGAATTATTTTACTCAACGAGATGCAGAAAGAAAGCCTGTGGCAGAAGGAAATCCATAAAATATGTGTGTTTTTCCCATGGTGTATATGTTATATAGACAATTGGGGTTTGAATAGAAGTTTCATTGGAGATAAAATTTGGGAAATTTGGGAGCTAAGAAGATTGTTCATGGAGTAAACTTCTTGTCAGGAAGTATGAGCACCTGAGTTCAAATCGTCAGAATCTAAGTAAAGCTAGACATGGTAGAAATTGTCTGTAAGTTCAGTGCTTCTGTGGAAAAAAATGGAATAATCCTCAGAAGTTCCTAGGCCAGATAGCCTGATGTAAACAAGGAAAACAACACGTCAACCTCCTGACTCACGCAAGATGAGGACTGACACCCAAAGTTGTCCTCTGTCCTTAACAAGCAAGCTATCGTACATATATATTTATATATAAACAAATGAGCACAAACACACACACAGACACACACACACACACACATGCATACACACACTCACATGCATACACAGGAAACTTTTTTAGTTTCTAAAGCAACATTCAATTGTAGGTTTGCTGAATAGAGGGCGTAAGATAAAGTGATAAGTGTTCTCAGGCTTGAGTCTTTTCATGAGCCTAGTAAGAAGAGGAAGAAAAGCCAAGAGACAAGAAAAAAACTGATTGTCTAAGCTACATGTAGATCCGTACGATATACATACCTTAGTGATCTTGACTTAGTGTCTTCACCAAGGTCTCACAATGCCTTGAGAAATGAAAGAAGACATTGTGTAGCTCTACATGTATACTGGGTTTTTCCCCTAAAACTATCAGGACTCTAAATGTGATATGTTCCTGCATAAAGAGACAATGTGAAAGACACCTGTGAATCAACAAATACTTTGCTATAGAGTACTGGATTGACAGCTTATTGGAAAAACCACTTATGCACTAAACTGTTGTATAAGGAAACTGCTTACATGACTGTATAAATACTATATCATGGGCTGTTGCACGCCATTCTCTTAAGAATTTGAGTCGTGCACAGACACACAAGCACACACTCTTCCAAATGATTTTTCTTTGCAGTTTATATGCCCCCAACCACACCCTCTTGAATTTGTAGCTTCTCTGACCTCTCTATATAGCATCTATTTATCCATTTGTCTGTCTATTTATTATCATATCTCTCTCTCTCTCTCTCTATATATATATATCATATATGCAAAACCTTCTGTGTTGTACTTTATGCATTTTTAGGACTAGGGTTTCATCTTTGAAAGCAGCATCAACATAACACAATGTATCAAGCTCATTCTCTCAGCCTTGACAGCCATAGCTTCCTGTAGCTCTTCTTGTAAGGGTGGGGCCATGTGAAAACTTCCTCCATCAATATTTCCAGAGAGCAGACACTTTTAAGTCAAGACACCTTAGTTACATTTTAATTTTTAAATTATTTTTTGTAAAAGATACTCTGTAAAAAAAAATTTCCCAGCCGAACTTCTCTTTTCTCAGTGACTGTTTGTTGCATGTTTCTAAAGTTGTCTCTGTGCTTCTTTGTTTCTCATAGTGAAAAGCAATAAATCAGCTTCCAGCCTATTGCCACAGTGATAAATCTGTATGTGTATAGATGGAATTGAGAGTATATCTGTTATGGAACTGCACTGATAGGAACTTTTCATGGACGTATTTATTCATTCAAAATATTATCCAACACCTACTAGTCATTTTAATAACAGGTGTGATGAAGCATCTGTCATCTGAGAGCTTACAATCATGTGGAAATACAGAAAATAACATCAAGTTTATGCTATAATATATTTTAATCTATTTGCTATATAAATATATATTTGCAGTATCAGTCAAAGTTCTTTCTAAATACATACTAGTAAAATATGTATATATAGAAATATAGGTAATGCTTGTATGCATGTATGTATGTGTGCATCTCTCTATCATCTATTTATCTACCTATATAGCCATCCATCTGACCTCTATGTAACTGTATGCCATATGTCTCTTTATCAGTTGAAATATACTTTAAGGAATGACTTACAGTGTTTGAAGGCAGCAAATCTGAGGTCTGTGTAGCATGCTATCAAGCTGAAAAGCCAGGTAGATTTCTATGTTACTTCTCTGTAATAAAAGGCCATCTCTGCTAAATTTGGATTCACTCCTAAGAATTTCAGTTGATTGGACTGGATGGAGGAGTTCCATGTATGGTTTGAAAGATAAGCTGCTTCCCTGGACCTGATTCCTTGCAAATGTTTGTCATATCTACCAAATCTTGAGATATCCAGACTAGAATTTGACCCAACAACTGGCTCTCATACTTTAGGCAAGTGAATATAACAAATTAACCATTGGGTATAATATGAATATAAGCTACACCTTTAAAGTTTATTACACAGTTATGTTAGGTAGAAATGCACTTTATAAATAAAAATAAAGTAGGAAAGAGTTAAGAAATGACACTAGCTAAGTATGACTCTATCAGACTCAGAGGCAGTAGCATTTGAACAATCACATGAACAATGGATTAATATCTGCCCATACTTTTTTTCTTTTGCTATCACCACTAGAATTTTATTAATGACACCATGTATATCTGTTCTTTGGTGTGAAGTGGGACATCTACATGAGAAATTAAGCAAGTGAAGACACAGGAAACTAAGATGTGAAATAAGGTCTGTGGCAAAGGCTTTTGACCCCTCAAAAATCACAAGCTCCTGGCTTCAAAAAACAAAAAAATATTTGCCATTTCTCATTATCATAAAGATTTTTTTTCAGATAAACTACCTGGCGTGGGTTAGCACAGCCAGACACAGACAGTCTAAATATTATCTCATTTGTAGATCTGTGGCCCTCAGTCGAAATAACTATCCTGAGTGACTGGGCCTCATGTGGTCTCCTGTCCCTCAGAATGTTAGTCAGAGCTTGTTTGTATAGTAGCTGAAAGATTCTTAGACTCCTCAGAAGCTAAGTATAAATGGCCTCACATATAGCTTCATTTTGTTTTTTATTTACCAATGATCCATTTACAAATCCTGGTCAGTGTGGAAGGGTACTGACAAAAGCATGCATGCAGAAGGCAGGAGTCACTGGGAACTGTTATTGGAATAATTAGTAGATAACTAATCCCAAACAGAGTTTGTAGAGTTATTTAACCAATGCAATCTGATAATGCAGGTAGGATAAGAAATCAAACCTACATGTCCTGAGAATTGGGTTCTACCTAAATGCCCATTTTCCCTACAGTTTTACATAACACATGGAAAAAGAAAGCAGCTACGTGGAAGCCACCAAGTTACATGTTATATGTAATTCAAACTGTACGCAACACAGTGCCTCATGCATTCATAAGCTTGGGTTGCTACAATGAAACGTCATAATCTGCCAACTTAAAAACTTCCATTTAAGACTGGAGCCCCAGCTCAACTGAGGAGTGCTTCTCCCATATGGTTGACACCTTAGGTTCATACATTATAGAAAACAGTTTATTTATCACAGTTCTGAGGACTAAAACTTGCAAGCCCAAGGTACTAGAACATTGAGTTTATGTTGAAAATCTTCTTCCTGACTTATAGGTGGCCATCTTCTTGGTGAATCCTTATAGAGGAGAGGGAGAGATCACAGAGGGCAAGGCAATTCCGATCCTTCTTTTTAAGGAGGCCAGTGTAGTCACAGCAATTCTGCCGAATAAGCCTTAAAAGCTCACCTACAGGTGTTATCATGATGAGAGTCAGCGCTTGGACATGAACTTGGGGGAATATAAATATTCCTTTCTTAGCGCTATGCCAAAGTTTGACAGAATATATGACTAGGCACTCTTTGAATCCTTATAAGAGTCGTGCATGTTCCTGCCTGTTGCTATGTGACTGTCAGTGGTCTCGCTGAGCTGTAAGAAGTACTTATTCTTATCACTGTGAACATGAACTTGGCCCCTTATTTTGTGCTCTAGACAATGGACAGGGAAGAGTCCTGGTTTGCACCAAGCCTGAACTAAAGCCTAAAGAGGTATTTTAGCATCTGCCCACACCACTTACTCTTTCTACTCTACCCTTTGAATGACACACTCTGAACCATGGCTCCTCCTTTAATCTGGGTCCTTGAATGAGAATAATCTATACCACAATGTAGTAAATGACCCATGGTAATTGAGATAAAAGTGAACAGTAAATGAATAGTTATTTTAGGACTGGAGAAAGAGCTGTGGTTAAGAGTACTTAATACTCATACATAAGATTTGCTTGTTGCTAGCATCTGTATTGGGCAGGTCACAACCACATGAAACTCCAGCTCCCAGTATATGCTACACCTCTGGCCTCCATGGATCCCTGCATGGACATAAACACACTCACACTCATATATACATAGATACATAGTTTAAAATAATAAAAAAAAATACATCTTTAAAGGCATATATGTAGTAGACGAAACCACTAAGATTTTTGAAGCTGTTTCATGTTGCAAAAAGCTGATTGAAAAATTAATAATACAAGTTAGGAATGGAGAGATGATGAATCAACAGAGAAAAGTATTTGTTCCTTTTGGAAAGGACCCTGGTTCATGGACTGGCACCTACACGGCAGCTCACAACATTTCCTAGTTCCATTTCCAGAAACCCAGGATCCTCTTCTGACCTCCATAGGCATGAGGAAAATACATGGTACATATACAACTATGCAGGCAAGATTAAAAAATGTAAAACTAGTAAAAAATCAAATGCTTTGTGATAGTATCAGTAGTGACAACCTAATTTATGACAATTGACTCAAAGATTATTAAGGGAAGTTTGAAAAATGGCAGCCTGCATTGTGAAAATGCAGTAAACTGGAATGGAGAGATGGCCCAGCCATTAAAGGCGAAGCTCACAACCAAAAATATAAGAAAATGCAGTACACTGTACAAACCATCCTGATCATAATTGGGCAGGCAGGTCAACTGCCTAACAGCTGTGTAAATAGCCATGTGACTTTGGTCAGAAACACTAACAGAAGAGGGTACCAATACCCTTTCTTACACTGACTACACACTTTCATACACCAAAAAAAAAAAAAAAAAGGACAAAAGAGACATAAATTTAAAAAAAATTAACATCTTCCTTGAAGCAAGTATGAAAGGAGCACGGAAAAAGTGAGTTTTTAAGAATTTAAAGTCAAGTGTTTACACTTCTCATCAGTAAAATATAAGACTGAAGAATCATTTGAACCACAAAGATAAACTAGAAAAGACTGAACCCAGGGCCTGGTTGGCATATTCTGTCAAAACTTCTGAATTAGGTGAGGGGAGAGCATAAGCTCTTTCAGGGAATGAAATGACTCCAGGAGATAAAGGCTGTAGAAAGATCCCACGGAGTTCTAATTAGACTTCCCAGAGACAGGGGTGTCTCAGGCAAGATGCAAAACATGGCTGTGGCTGTTTGAATGAAAGTGGCTCCCATAGGCTCATAAGAAGCTGCACTATTGGAAGGTGTGACGTTGTTGGAGCAAGTGTGTCCCTGGGGTTGAGCTGTGAGGTTTCAAGTGCTCAAGCCAGGCCCAAGGTCTGTCTCTCTTCTTGCTGGCTGAGGATCTGGAGAGACAAATCTTAGCTACCTGTCCAGCACCATGTCTACCTGTATGCCATCATTGTGCCTTCCATAATGATAACAAATGAAACCTATGAACTGTAACTAGCCACAATTAAATTCTTTCCTTTAAAAGAGTTGCCATGGTCTTGGTGTCTCTTCACAGAAATAAAACCCTAATCAGCACAGTGGCTATTGACATATGAAGATGGCTAGAGTCAAAAGAACACAAAGTTTTCATAAAGTTGAATTGTCAAAAGTGTTGACAGTCTGGATGCAGGCTTTAAACAGACTGCTACTATTCCAAACACAGGCTGACCTTTCCTTCTTCTCTTTGAAGAAGGTACAGGGCATATTCTTATTCAGCTATGGCCACCTGGGGCGCTGACACAGAAGGGCAGTCCAGACCTCGCAGTTGCTTTGGCCAGCTTGAGCTTGTGTGGCTTGTGTGCTTCCAATTTCTGAGTAGGGTAAGTGTGATCCACAGTTTTTCATTACTCAACAGTTATATTTCTGATGCGGGTTGAACAGTGTGTGTGTGTGTTTGTTTGTGTGTCTAATTCATAGTACAGTAAATTTGGCAGATACCCACCTATACCTATACCTATAACCCTGTGTTTTTTTATTTAAGTAATTTATTCAGATTATATCTCAATTGTTATCCCCTCACTTGTATCTTCCCGCCCTCCCTCTTTCACCCTATTCCCCCCCAGGTCTGTGACAGAAGGGGACCTCCTCCCCCACCATATGGTCACAGCCTATCAGGTCTCAACCTGGTAGCCAGCTTACTCTTCCTCTGAGTACCACCAGGCCTCCCCACCAAGGGGAAGCAGTCAAATAGTGGGCACCAGAGTTCATGTCAGAGTCAGTCCCTGCTGCTCTCCATACAACGATGGAGATCTGAATAGGGGTTCTAGGTTTACTGCATGTATTTTCCTTGGTTGGTAAAGTCTTTCCAAGTATTGTCTATGGACTGTGGTAGATTAAATGTTGCTTTTTGTAAAGTTTAATTTCTGTGACGCCAGGAAGAGAATAGCACAATGATAGGCATTATTGTTCCCAGTCATGGTTCACATTCCTTGCTACTCTGACAATGGCACATTCTCAGCCACGCCCCTTTCCATAGAGGTCATATTGTGCCCCAGTGATGCTGGCCAATTAGTGCACACACGCTGAATCCAGACTGTAACCCAGCAAAAACTTTTAAAGATATCTCAAGCTCCCCTTCCTCCTCCACTCTCACATTCTTTTACCTTTGTCCTAAGAAATTGATTTTTTGAAAGGAGGCCAGCTTTTCATGTGTAATAGAGCAACAAACATATGCCACAGAGGCACAGTGGCTAACCTACAGTCACCAATAGTGTGGGGCCAAGTCCTAAATCTCTCTGCAAGTTACTTAGGTCTTGATATGATATAGTACTTTCTCATACCATGGGGATGAATTATTCTTTGGGCACTAAGACTCAGGACAAACATTTTGAACCTTAAAACCCCTAAGTGTGCATTAAATAATCAGAACACAAAAATGTGCCCCCCCCAGGACAAAAGCCTTGGTCCCTTTTATTGTATTTCAATCACACTCTCTTTCCAGATGAGAGGTTTTATTTATTTATTAATTTCCGTGCCTCTTCTGACACACGTGTTATATCGTAGTCCCACAGAAGCCATGCATTTGTTTTATAGCATCATTCAGAAGGACTGTTTGAAGGATTTAGATGTGGCTTTAGCCCTGTTTTTCCTATCTACCTCATTATACCATGGGCACCAGCAGGTGACACAGTCCCTCTGAGGGCAGTATTGCAACAAACAAGGCTGACCCTATGTCTGCAGTTACTATTTTTCTTTAGCTTTGGACAAATGTGTGTGTTTCATAATCTGGCTGGACAGAATGGCACGTTTCCAACTCCCTCCCTCTCAATCATCACCTTCCCTGTAAATACTAGGTGAAGGAGAATTGTGTTCATTACTTCTTCCAGAAACAACCCTTTCAATGTTGTTCCACCCTCCCTCCACTCCCACCAAGTAGGCTGGAACAGTTTTAACAGCATGAAAATACTCTACATGGCCCATTTGTTTTCAGACCTCTCTCTCTCTGGAAAGATGGGATCAGGGAGAACATTTCTTATCTCCCCATCTGCTGAACTGCCTGCTTCCTTCTATCACAGCCTTTCTTTGATGGCCTCTGTTTGTTTATACATCTTGTCTCGGTTGTTTTCACCCGTCCAGTTTCACTGAAAGAAATAGTGGGGTAGCTGGTTTTAGCTACTTCATGAGTTTGGTTCTTAAATTTAAGGCCCTTTTCTCTTTCACAGATGAAGGCTCTGATTCTGAGGTAAATCTTCATCTATTGAGTCTTGAACTCGTGTTTCTTTCACTTCCTGCCCTATTTTATTAGCCCTACAGGCTTCATGATTCATCTCTGCCAATACTCTCAGAAGTGCCAGGGTGAGATGCATGATGCTCTTTGAGGTGCTTTCTCCCTCTCTGCTGTGAGGCAGCATGATGGAGTGTTATCAGGATGCAGTGGAGGGATGGAGAAGGGGAAGAAGCCCATGCTTCAAATCAGGATGCTTGTTTTTAACCCAACACTGCCAGCCCTATTCAGTTCATAAGCTGTTTCCCTGTTCTGCATACGTTTTGTCTTTTCTACAATGGGCTAGCCCCAGGGGCTGCTAAGACAGCAGAGAAAGTAATTTTTTTAACAGTTCCCTAAAAATAAGATATGTATAGGAATATCTAAACTTTGACTCAGTTTTTGACTCATATAGTTCAGAGGACTTTCCCCCTTTAACAGGGAAATCATGTAACGTCCCCCATCCCAATTTGCCCTATTTAAGGGCTTGAATTGTATATTCATGCAATTTATGTGAATTCAGCTGCACACAGGTTGACATAAAAAAAGAGAGCAGTGCACAGACAAGAAGACAAAGATAGATAAGGCCCTACCAACAGAAGCAACAGTGATAGATTTCAATGTTTGAGTATTGAACTTGCTGAGAGATGGCACGTCAGCAGTTTCCTACAGAATACCAAGGGTAGATTCTTAGCTTCATGAATTTTTTTCCTTTGTACTCTAGGCATGGTTTTGTTCTCATGTGCCCATATAAACCTGGGCACACATGTGTCCCCTATTTCTCCACTGAAGTGCACTTTTTAAGAAAAAGGAGCATCTGCTGACTGTCTCCCCATCATCAGGCCCTTTGCATGTCATCTATACATCATTGTTTGCCTTTTAATAAATAAAAATTCAGTCCCATGAGCCTTTAGTGAAACCACAGCTTACATATGATTAGTCACTTTCCCAAAGATGTACTCAGGATTTCCATTCATTTGGTAGGCTTTAAACTGACATACCATCATTTTTATGTAAACCACCATGATGCTCAAGTCCCTCAGCCTGTGACACCATGCTCATGGTACACGGCTGCACTCCTGAACACCTGTTAGGAGAACTTCTTGCTCCCTCCTTCCAGGGCAGGCCTTTCTTTCCTTGAATCCTGCACCATCTACTGTTCCTTCTCTGCCTGCACTCTGTTCCTTAGGACCGGCGCATGCCCTTTCAGATTTAAGATGCTGAAGATATAAGTATCATGGTCGCTAAGAACATAACTTTAGGCAAGTTATGTAACTTCACTATGCCCTAGCCTCATTTATAAAAATACATCACAGCTGTCTGTAAAAGACTTCCTGAGCTAAAATGCACACGCATCTGAGAACCACGCATGACACAAAGCAAAGCACTGTGTGTGTTTGCTCCTGTCAGGTGGACCTTAAATATCACTCCCTTCATGAGAATTTCCTTGACCCCGTTTTTCTCTGAACAAAAGCAGCAAGGTGAACCTTCATTGTATGCATTAATATTGGTTTGTTTTAGAGTTGCCTATTAATAAGCCTACCTGAAATTTGGAAATAATTTAGTGTGGGCTTGAAATCTTACATTGAAAACTTACATTATACCAACTCAAAATTCATGATCAACTGAACAAATTATTGATTTCACTATGGTCATTCTAATTAATCTATGTATTGCCTACTATACATTCCTCTATCCCACAATAGTCTCATTAAGTGGGTATTATTAAACTCACATTTCAGATGAGAAAGCCGAAACCCAAAGATTAAGCAACATGCACACATTAAATTGTCAGTGTATGAGAGAAAAGGAATTTTATCAAGCAGTCTGATCCAACAAGTCATATTCTTGCTACTTTTGCCATCCGATTCCAAAAGAATTTAATATGGGGGAAAGAGAGAAGTGGCAAGAGGGGAGAGGATGGGCAAGAACAGCTGGCAAATCTGAGTCCTGATGGCATTATGAGTCTTTGCAAAACTCCCTCACTGATTCTGGATTTATGTTAAATCCTTGACTTTTCAAAAACAGTCACTATAAAATATAGCCATGTAGAATCCACTTCTTCATTTGCTGTGAAAAATAACGTGTGAGCATTACCCATTAAATCATTCAGCTCTGCATAATATCCCAACAAGGAAAAAATGTTTGTTTCTGCATAAACCTTTGTGTCCCTGGAGGTTTTAGCCTGATATACTCTTTCTGATGCTTGTGCAACAGGTTTTGCACTGGGTGCTAGGAAAAAAATGTGAAGCCAGACTGTATGCTTGGCCACAAGAAGTGTATCAACCTTCAGGTAAGAATGTTTTTCTCATTTGGTCCTTTCCAACCCCAGCTTTCATTCCTTGTACTTGTTAATTTTACTTTTTTATTTTTAATTTTAGTTTTTATCAACTTGATATACGCTAGAGTTATCTAGGAGGAAAGAATACTTTTTGGGGAAAAATGCCCCCATTAAATTAGGCTTACGAGGCAAGTCCGTAGAGGCATTATCTTGATTGATGGCTAATGTGGGAGCTCACTGTGGCCCATGCCACCCCTATGGAGGAGGTTCTGAGCTGTATATGAAATCCAGCCAAGCAAGCCATGGGCAGCTTTGGTTCCTGCTTCCAAGTTCCTGCCTTGCCTACCCCTTCTCTTGATAATGGACTCTGATGTGAAAGTAAATATAAGCCAAATAAAGCCTTTCGTCACCAAGTTGGTTTTGGTCAGTATTTGATCACAGCAACAGAAACCAAAGTAGGACAGTCCTGTATAATTACAGAAATAAATGTGCTGTTGAAAATACCCAGAGACTCTACAATATCATTTACAGCTTCATGTCAACATAGAGTGGCATGTCCCAACTTCTTTTTAACCAACTTAAATTTAACAATAATTTAATTGGCAATAGACTTTATATCCAAGGATCAGCCAGTTTTAGGACATTTTCCCAAATTGCAAAGCTAATTAATTAGTTGCAAAGTCCAGACAAAACCTGAGAACTTGCAACACTATGCTGCTGCCCTGTTTTTCACTTGACAGCTATTATTCTTGGTATGATAAGGTTATAGCAAATTAGGGGGGAAACCCATATGAAATACATTAAATAAAAATTTTTGAGATAGAATCCTGGATTGGTGGAATAATATTATAACTGAGTCTTGTGAATTACCAGACCTTATATAATCTAAACACACCAGGTATCTTAATTTGCTTCTGTTCTCATCTTTAAAATATGAATTTTCATTTTATTCATCAAACATGTTATGATTAGCAATTAGAGAAACTGTGGATCTAGTAATAGGAGCGAAAGAAAAAAATACTCTTATTCTAAAGCAAAATAATTCATTTTACCTTCATACTCACACACACACACACACACACACACGTACACACACACACACACACTCATGCACACATACACGCACACATATAATTTTGTATATATAAAGAGGTTCTCTACCATTGAACTCAGTCTCTAGGATAGTACTTGCATATGATCTTTTAAGTCATTTTGTGCCCAATTATTTCTAAAATTTTTTATAATTTTAATCACACTATTTCATATTTTCAATGAATTTACTATACATATTTCTCCATGTAATGATTGGCATTTCACAATAAAATTGCAGATAGGTGCAGACATACTCAAAAGGTAATTTATTCTAATTCTCTTAAGTTTTACATGTTGTTGAGTTTTGAACTTGCCTTCAGTATCATTAAAAGGTTGTAGGAAATGTTGGCACATGTGACCTTCCCTGTACAAATAGCAGAAGAACATCAGATTAGAATGTGATGAACAAAGTTCAGGCTTTGATGCTACAGGGACATGTGTTGGTCTTCTTACTGCTTCCCACCAGCTCTGTTAGTTGGATGCCTCACATTCCCTGCATTGGTCCTTCAGATCTTCCTCCAAACAAGGGGGGTAGCCATAACGGCTTCACAGAGTTGGTGTGTGTACTAAATAAGACAGTACCCCAAAAGCTTTTACTGCAGTGTTCCAAGGTTTTAATGCTTTTGCCAAATTATTTTTCCAGATAGTCACAAATAATGTCTGAAAATAATCCATTTCATCTCAACCCTCTCAGCATGTTTTTATTATAGCATTTTGATAACTTGATAAATTATAGGACTTTGCTATTATTTCTTAAGTCTCACGGCCTTGCTTCTGAAGGAGAATAAGCATGTTGTTCTAAACTGGCTACCAGCTATTCTACACTGGTTGTGTATTATTGATATTCATTTCTCATTTGTTGATTGCAGCTGCTTGCTGACTTAGGAAAACATTTTTCTCCCCTTGAAGAAAAATCTTACATATAAAATTATTGTTATTTCTAATTTATGTTTTCTATTATTAACAGCTTTAAAATGTCTATTCCTTAACATACTCTATAGTTTTTCTTCATGTTTTCCCATAAAGCCTTGTAATTATGGGATAAATCAATAGCCAGGCCTCTTGCACACATGAGGTATTTCACATCTATGCTTGCATGTAGGTGAGATCTAATGAAGCCTTGTCTGCACAGAGTATAATTTTCTTGGCTTATTTAGAGTAAATCACTGTGTCTATAGAATTGTTTCTAATACTTGGTTTCTATCTACAGAGGGTTTCTTATGTTTCTATCATCCTTACTTTACTTTCTAGATATCTAGAGTGTGTACAATTTACCATATGTGGTGTGAGGTTCTAGGCACTTCTACAAACTATGAGTACTTTGTGGATAGAAACCAATGGAATCGATGACCTTGAGCAAGAAAAATCTTTATTACTAAACACTTGCTAATGACTGACTCCATCCAGTGTTAACAGAAGAACGGAAAATGTCAGTATTGTTGGAAGTAACTTCATAACTAACAAATATTACAGATATTTTAATCTTAGTTACTCTTGCTTTCTATTTAATTTTATTTTGCTATTGTTCAAAAAGTGTTAACTAATGACTATTAGATTTTATTTTGTAATATCTGTGTTAGTAAATATTCTCTAAAGAAATATAAGCTAGAGGCTAGAGAGATGGCTCAGAGGTTAAGAGCACTGGCTGCTCTTCCAAAGGGCCTGAGCTCAATTCCCAGAAACCACCTGGTGGCTCATAACCATGAATAATGAGATCTGGTGGCCTCTTCTGCTGGGCAGGTGAACATGTAGGCAGAACACGATATGCATAATAAATAAATAAATCTTTTAAAAAAGAAACAGAACCAATGAAATGAATATTAATATTTCATGTGTGTGTGTGTGTGTGTGTGTGTGTGTGTGTGTGTGTGTGTGTGTGTGTGTGTGATTTATTGGAGTGATTTATTAGCTAGCAGGGTTTTTACCACAGCATCTGGCTCTTACAGGCTGTGGCCTGCCCAGTCCAAAACTTACTGTCTCCTAATAGGAAGGCAAAGAGTACAGTAGTAGTTGTTTAGTCCTTGAGCTTGGATGTCTCAGTTGGTATCTCAGACAAGTATTAAGCAGATCTTGGCTTTCAGTCTGCAATGGAATTTGGAAGAAGTAGATTCTAATCAAGCAAAGGAATGCTGGAGTGAAGGCTAAAAAGCTAAAAGGAAAAGTTTCTTTCTTTCATATCTTTTTATATGGGTGTGTGTTCCCACTTCAAAGAATTAAGTTATGAAAATCTTAGGCATGCCCAGCTACTGAACTTTAGTTGATTCCAGTTGTCATCAAGTTGCCAACCAAGATTGACCATTGCATTAACTAACAAATAGTTGTTACACTATCAACTATTCTATAAATACTCTGGACTTTACTTGAATATGTAAATTGTTTTGCATTTTCACCTATAATCTACATTCCCTACCCCATGCCCCAGAATTTAAAAAACTAGTATGGTTTGAGTGGAAAATGCTCCCTGTAGGTTCATTAATATGAACACATGGCCTGTCAAACTGGTGGTGCTGTTTTGGGAGGTTCTAGAACCTTCTAGAGGAGTCCGTGGGTAGAGGAGATGGGTCACTGTGGGGAGGCTTTGAGGTTTGTATCCAGCTATGCTTCTGTCCTGTTCTCTGTCCTCTGATGTGGCAGCTATGTGAGGAATCCACCACATTTGGCATACACATGATGGCATACACCCTCTGAAGCCCTTAGCCAAGCATCTTCCTTCCCTAAAGCCATGGGCTTGCAATGAAGAACAGCGAAATGTATCAGCATCCTCGTCATCGTTCTTCTTGTCTCTAGCCTTAGCACAGTCCAGAAGCAACCTCAGCAGAAATAGAGCTAAAACAATAGACACTGAAACTAGATTTTAGAGGCAGAGAGCTGTAGAAGGTCACAGAGTGATCAGGGCAGAGAGATGGAGCCTGCCGATTACAGGCACACCTCTGCCACCTGGAGAGAGCAGCGGGCCTTTCTTTCTTGGAGTTCTTCTGCATGTATGATGTGGGCTATGTTACTTATTGCCTCCTTTATAAAATTAACTGTCATATACCGCCATTTGCTATCATGACTCTTAGGATATCAAGTTAAGTTGTGTCTTCCACTCAATGAGCATATGAAAAATGAGATATTTTCCCCAAGCTTCAAATTTTTCTGGTCAATGAGAGAAATGATATTCTGAAGAACCAAGTGGTGTAACGGCAATATCCTGGGATTTCTGGCACACTCATGATAAGGAATCAGTATCCAGATCTGAGTATTTCATTAGGAAGAGTAGGTTCCCTCCAGAAGCACTGTTCCTCAAATAGTATATCAATATTAACTACAAAGAATAGACTTCTAGGGTTATCAAAAGAATTCTGATTCTATTATCATGAAGATATTTACTTTTTATGAACTTGTCGTTCACTGTCAGGTATAATTAATCATTTCTGTGTCATGCCATTTTCAAGCTGGAGAAAATGGTAAGAAGTGATGAGGGATTTGTATGGGTTGCTTTTCTAGTCACTACACTTGAAATACCTGGGTACTAGTCCTTCTTCTGAGGCCCTTCTGGACGAGGCTGCTTACCATGTCCCATCACAACTGGATCTGAAGAACTCCATCATCCTTGGTTGGGAATTTGACCTTCATTTCCTTCCCATGGATAATCCATTTCACTGAGCTGAATTCAGTTCACCATTTGAAAGAACATCTCATATCATTTACCATTCCTGGAGGGAGTAGCTGAAATTTCCCCATTCCCGTTGAACAAGAAAATCATAAATTCTATTTATTTTGTCATTTGTATTGAATTTTTTTAAAAAAATGTGTTCTGAATATTCTCTGGTGAATGAACAGTTGGCTAAAGTGGTAGAAATAGTGAAAGAAAGAGCAAACTACTTCAATATATTGATCTTGATTTTTTTTTTATTTTTTATTAATTTATTCTTGTTACATCTCTATGGTTATCCCATCCCTTGTATCCTCCCATTCTCCCCTCCCTCCCATTTTCCCCTTATTCCCCTCCCCTATGACTGTTCCTCAGAGGGATTACCTCCCTCTGTATATGCTCATAGGGTAACAAGCCTCTTCTCAGTGACCTGCTGTCCTTCCTCTGAGTGCCACTAGGTCTCCCCCGCCAGGGGACATAGTCAGATGTGAGGCACCAGAGTACTTGAGAAAGTCAAATCCCTCTCTCCACTCCAGTGTGGAGACTGTCTTGTCCATGGGCTAGATCAGGGTAGGGGTTTAAATTTTACCGCCTGTATTGTCCTTGGCTAGGGCCTTAGTTTGAGCGGGACCCCATGACCCAAATCTGCCTTTCATAATGTTCTACTTGTAGGTTTCTAGAACCCACTGGATTCTTCTACATTGCTATTCACCCATTGTTCTCTCATCTAGAGTCCCAATAGGATGTCCTCCCCTCGGTCCCAGTTTCCTGGTAAGGGAAGGCTTTCATGGGACATGTCCATTGGGCTAGTATGCAGATATAAGTGAGTATATACCATTTGAGTCTTTCTGCTTCTGGGTTAACTCACTCATTATGATCATCTCTAGCTCAATCCGTGGGAATGCAAACTAGTACAACCACTTTGGAAATCTATCTGGTGCTATCTCAGAAAACTGGGAATAGGGCTTCCTCAAGACCCAGCTATTCCACTCCTTGGAATATACCCAGAAGATGCTCCAGCACACAACAAGAAACTTTGCTCAACCATGTTCATAGCAGCCTTATTCATAATAGCCAGATCATGGAAACAGCCTAAATGTCCCTCAGTAGAAGAATGGATAAAGAAACTGTGGTACATATACACTATGGAATACTACTCAGCTATTAAAAACAAGGAATTCCCGAAATTTGTGGACAAATGGATTGAGCTAGAGATGATCTTGATTTTTTATTGGTTACAGTGTAAATGGAGAAAATTCCAGAGCCTCTTTGACAGTTGGCTTTTTCACCAAAACCATTGTCATAAGAACTTGTGAGATGCCTGCTGTGAGGGACAAAAAGCATGATCTAGTTACCCCTATACTCAGAATGAATGTATGTAAAACAGAGTACTTTAAACTTACATGCTTGTTCATGCATGATGCTTATCAACATGTGATTACTACTGAAGTGCTGTAACAATTTAGTATTCCATTGAGGTTATTTAATTCCAGAAAGATATCAAATTCCCTACTGTTCCTCCATTGTCTACTAGAGTGCCTGGCAAATACTAGCTGCACAGTGCATATTTAAAGAGATACTTATTTTTTTAATTTATTGTTATAGGATTTTTGATCCCACTTTGATCCCTGAGATTGTGAGCTGTAAAAATTTTTCTTTGATCCCATTGTGATCCCTGAGATTGAACTGTAAATCGCTGTTTCTTGTGGTTGAGCCCTAATACACATTTAATCCAAGAATTTTCTGCCTATTATAAACAGGTGGCTAAGGTGTGATTCAGCCAGCCTTACACACACCTTTAATTCAAGAGCTAGCTGTACACAGGATTTAATAAAAAATAACCCTTGGTCAAGAGGTGGAGCAAGAAACCAGCTGACAGGGATTAAAGAGTAGGAGGAATTTTGAATTGAGGGGTATTTAAGACAGCAAATAGAGGTAGAAGGAGTCTGTGGTCTTTGGCGCTTATTTAGGTTGGTATTTGGGATTTTAGCTTGCCTCTGAGCTCTCGAGCTCTTGAGCTCCTCAGGACCTTGGCCTTTGGCTTTTCAGGGTTTCAGCTAGCAAGCCTTTGGCCTTGGGTTTTTTGTTTATTGGTTTATTGTTTTTGTTTGTTTGTTTTTGTTTTTGTTTTGGCCTTCTTGTCCTGGGCTGCCAGCTGAGCTAGTCAGCTTTTTTGGGCCTTCTCCATTGGGATGTGGGCTGAGTAGGAAGTTCAGCTGGATGCTTTCTCTGCCTCTATTAGCTAGCAGGGTTTTCACCACAGCATCTGGCTCTTGCATCTTTATTAGTAAAATAGGATGATCAGGAATTTTTAATTAAAACAACAATGTATTTATTTTTATTTTATGTACATTGGTATTCTGCTTGCATGTATGTCTATTGAGGGTGTCAGATTCCCCGGAACTGGAATTACAGACAGAATTACAGCTGCCATGGAGGTACTGGGAACTGAAACTGGTCCTTTGTAAGAACAGAAGCCAGTATTCTTAACTTGTAAGCCATCTCTCCAGGGCCTAAAGAGATACTTATTAAGTCTCTAACTTTAAGGACTGAAAACCACATATATATATAAGGCAAGTTAACAAAACAAGGGTTCAATTGATTTATCCTGATGAGTCAAGAAGAAATTCACTGAATAATAAAGTAGAACTCCATTTTTGTGGCTATAACAAAATCTATAAGACCGAATAATTTATAAAGAACACATGATTATTGTCAATATTTCTAGAAACCTGAAAATCCATATTGACATGCTTGCACACTTGTCTGAAGAGGGATGCTCTCATTTTCCAATCTGACCCACTGTTATACATGCTCCAGAGGAGATGGGCACTGTGTTTTCCCAGAATGGAAGGCAGGAGGGCAAGAGATCCACACATCACCTGTACCCTCTTATATACAGATCTTTAATTTCATATATGAGTGTTCTACCCCATTTATCACCAAAGCTGCTCTTCTGGAACTATTTCTTTCTCCATGTACACTTATTAGCAGCATCTTGGTAGAATCTATGGGTTATTTGTCACTGAGGAATATCAGTTTTGGGTGATTTTCTCTGATATTCATTTAATGATTTGCCACTGAAACTCAAGATGTAATTTCCTGTCAATTATGCTGTAGATTTCTCATACATCTGTCAGCATGTCACTTCACATGCCTCTTGTTATACCTTATCTTTAAAAATTGTCTTCTTTCAATCACCTTTGGTTTTCTTGCCGTTTCTTTACCTATAGAAAAAAATCATTACTCACACACAGTACAGCATGGCTTGTTGCCTATGAAATCAGCAGATGAACCTCTCTTTAAGTCTACATCAATTTGTTCTCAGCTGATAATTCCTGCATCTATGAATGTCATTAATATGTACTGATAAGATCCAAAGCTCTTTTTTGATTCTAGATCTTCACCTCAGGAGCAAAAATAATAACAAAACATATATGGTGGGGGAAACACACTTCCTCTAAGCTTCTGTCCCACTTGCCATCTTTGCTGACATGTGAACACACAAGGAGAACAGAGTGTGAAGGTGCTAGACACCACAAGCAAAGGACATTGAAGAAATGGGATCTTCTGCCTACACAGCGTGCTCCACTACACTGTGAGCTAAGATAGCATTAAGAGGTTTCTGCATGAAAGCCACTCTGTATATACTGTTTTATTATGAGATCCTCAGAAAAAGAAGTCTAACCGCATCACTTGATTGTTTTTGAACAAAGGCAGAGAGACGTTATTTTTAGTTTACTTTCTGTTGCTGTGATAAATACCATGACCAAAAGCAACTTGAGGAGGACAAGGTTAATTTACTCTTCTAAGTCAGGGACTCAGGTTAGAGACCAGGAGACAGGAACTGAAACAGAAGCCATGGAAGAATGTTGCTTACTGGCTTGCTTTCCATGGCTTACTCAGCTTTCTCTCCTACACAGTCAAGGACCATGTGTTCTTGGTGGCACTGCCCACACAATAAATGTCCTTCTCAGATCAATAGTTAATCAAGAAAATGTCCCCCACAGATTTACCTATTGACTAATCTGTTAGAGACAGCTCCTTGTTTGAAGTTCCCTTGTGTGTGTGTAAAATTAACAAAAAGTACCCAGTACATTCATTCAAATGATATCTATAAGCCTCATGAGAAGCAAGCCTAGGTAGTGTGCTGCAAGCCTGGGGAGGATTCCCCCCAAGCCCAGAACACAACAACTTCAGGGTAGTGCTCCCAAAGCCCAATCACTTGCAAGGACAAATTAAAATACTTGCCAGTATTTTGTAAAATGCAAATGTCTTAGATGAATTTCTTTTAGCTTCAAATCTGGGATGTTGGAGGGGGGGTGGTATCGAGTTCATGTAATCAGTCTAGATAATTTTTATGACTGGGAAGGTGTAGGAAGCACTCAGGTAAGGAACTGAGTAATGGAGGGAAACTTCAATAATTGAGACATATTATTTTTGGGAAGAAGATCATCCCATATAGCTTTTATTCCCTTGACTCCAATTTCATTGATGTTGAGATGGAATAAGCTAACCGAAAAAAACCTCTTTTCCTAACTTCATCCTTATAAAGCAAAAGAGATAGGGACTTTGCGGGGCGGGGGCGGTGTGTGGATATAAAACACTTCTTGGAGCTTCATCAGTCAAGGATTGAAATCTCAGTGTAGTTGGGTACTTGAAGAAATCAGATTCCATCAGTATTCATTCTGCAGAGTTGCAGAGCACCTACCAGGAGCCAATTAAAGTGGACACAGTAAAAGGAGAGATGTGCTTCAATGACTAGAGCGTCTGAAAAGGGAGACGGCCCAAGAAGGAAGATCAGCAAGCTCTGAAATGTAATTTTGAAAATATGACCTCAGGCAGCTATAGAAACCAATAGGGCTGCACAGGGAGCCCTCATATGAATTCAGATTCTAAATATCAAGTGCAAAATATAAAAGGAGGGACACATAATTGAAACTACAAAAGAAGAGCATGACACTATGAAAACAGGGTCAGAAACCTGAACTCTTTGAAGTATCAAAGCAAGTATTATGGTTTCCACTCACAGATAAAAAGCTGAGTCTAAGAAAGATTAGGTAACTTGCTTACATCTCACATCTAAACAAACAGACCCAAGTCCTGTTGCATTCCCTTATCACCTTACTACCCAAATTGAGCACCCTCATTTCCTGTGGCATAAACCTAAGGGACCACACGTTTCTCCATAGAAATCAACTTCAGACTCTCTACCCCATTTTATATATATAGAGTTGTTCTACATTCAGCAGAAAAGAGGATACTCTTAAGTCTTAAAGAAAAATCTTTAATCTGAGAGGTGATATAAGATGATCCCTAAAGGAAAGGGCTATTAGTGCATCTTCTAGTACCAAAAGCTAAGACAAATCATGTCACTATATTTTTATTTTTTCTGAAGTCAATTTTTATATCCTTCAATATGGTTTGAATCATTGTAGTCATCTGCTTCATTTTGAAAGGATGCTTGAATGTCGTTTTGTTTCAGGCTTGAGGGTTTGGAAATTAATCTCCTTTCATGACCAACTTATGGCACTCCCTTATGCCAAGATATGGTTATAACTTAGGCTTTTAAAAGAAAGTCTTAGTTTAGTTTTGATGGAAATCACAAAAGCCTTACTGAACACAGCTTCATGACCATAAATGAACCCAGGCTGCGGCTATAAAACACCTAGACTTAGACTTCTAAATCGTTAGCTGACTTTTAATGTATATTGGACAAGATCAAAGGGCTAGGTAATTACCTAATCAATCCTTCCCAAAAGCCTTTGTGGTATGTGACTAATACCACTAAACTCATTTTACTCATGGGAAACTGAGGCAATGAATGAGTCTATGTGAGTATATTTTTGCCTTTTATTCCTGTGTTATGTGCGATTCTGAAAAAATAAGATCCTATTACATTTCTAACTTTCTGTCCCTAATAGAATTGAGACTTTTCTAGCAAGTGAGTAGGATAAGAATAAGAGAAAATGTTAAATAATAAGTGCTTTATCCAGAACTAGACATGGACTAAGTGAGAACATGGAAATAGATTTTCTTTTAGAAAATCCTTCCATCATTAAAGATATATTTATAGCCTTTGCCTAAAACATCTCAATTGACTGACACACTAGATCTTGAATCATGATCTATTTTTGAAAGGAAAGAGCATGCAATCAGGGTGTCAATAGAAAGACAAGTAGGAGTTCTGTTCCACTGGAAATTAACAATTAGAGTCGTGACCTACAACTTCTGGAGAGTTCCACATACCCTTGGATGTACTAATTGGCCAAAGGAGCATCAGAAATAGATTATTGAAAAAGAGAAAAGACAATAAAGAAAGCATGTGCTCAGAGTGAACACAAAAGGTGAGAAACCTGAACTATGTCAGAAGAACCAGAGGAGAGGACTGGGTAAGGCTGAAGGGTAAGATAGTTGCAATGAACTAGTGAGGGATGGAGTTTTTGGTGTTTCACTATATTTTTTCTTTAAATCAGCCACCAGGATTCATGAAAATGCTGTGCCAAAACCTGGCATTCACTAAACTATTTCAGAGGGCATAGCAAGTGTCTAGCTTCTTCTATGTAGAAGCCCACAACAGCATTAAGTTGAGCTAGCGCAACAGATGATGAAGTAGACAACATGAAGTGACTTGTCGAAAGCCAGGCTGATCATCAGAGCTGTGGGCTAGAGCTCATGGGTCCTGTTCTCCAGAGTTTTCAATCCAGGAAAATCATACTGTTCTTAACTTTCCATCATTTTATTTCTTCATTGAACAAGTGTGTAGTTAGTGATGAGTATGATGAGTCTGCTACAGTGCAAGGTCCTGGATTTTTAGAGAAATATAATCTCTGACCTAGGACCTCACAATGCAATAGAGTCATTATGTGTGGCAAGGTGCTGGCCATAAGATAGGAACTACTATGTGAGTAGGGTGTTTAAGAAGATTTTGGGATGGAAAAAGATGAACTTAAGTCCCCCAAATGGTACAGAGTTCTCTTTATCTGTTCTACTTTTTGAAATAAGTTATTGACTTTTATGATTCTAATGAAAATCTTTGACCTCAAATGAAATCATAGCCAAGATATTTGTCTTATTGCTTCCAACTAAAGACATACTATTTTGTGAGTATATTTTCCTGGAAGTTTAAATATTTTACTAGAGTTATCTTTTAGATTGAATTTAGTTCAGATCCAGTAAATATATGTTCACATCATCCCATGCCTCCAACTTTGACCTTTATTTAGAAATAAGCTCTTTATAGAGGTAACCCAAATTATAATGAGAATATGATTCTAGATCTCATTGTAGTATGACTGGTATTTTACTATAAATGAGGCATTTGGCCTAGAGATAGAACATGGTATTAGCATAGAGAAGGAGAAAATACCCATTTGACTTATGTACAAATCATGAAATACCAGAAAAAAATTTTTTCTTCTTTATAGTTTAGATTTCTTTAATTTTGTAGTTCTGTCCCCTAGAATTGTCAGAAAATAAGCTTATGTTAAGGAACCAAATTTTTGTTATTTTGTAAGAGTAGTCCCGGGGAAGAAAGACAACAGCCTTGTAGAGTAAGCAAAAAACAGGACTGCGTTTTATATATGATAGGTTGGCCTTAAAGCCTTAAAAAGGAAGAGGAGGACTAGCTTGTTAATTCAGACACATTTTTCTCTGAACCACATGAGTTCTCTGAACTCTACAAGATGGAATTTCGTAGGATACTTTAAAGGCTGAATGGGGGAATGAGTTAGATATTCCTATAGCCCCACCTTCTTTAAATTTTCAGTAGTATTCTTTCAGTAAAGTTTCAAAATTGGTTCTTAATGTCTTGTCATCACTGTATCATATAGATCTGATCATTCTGATAACATAAAGGCCCCTTTATACGTTTGTTGTAAGAAAATCAAACTTCTCACATTGAAATGGTTGGGCTTCTGGTTGTTATTGAAAAGTTCTGCTTTCATTGCTCTTATCAAAAGAAACTTATGGTTTGAAGATTTTGATGACCATCCCTGTAGTAACCGATGCAAGAATTTCCAAAATCATATAATCATAGCTATGAATGTAAGTTCAAATGTGTACACTTCCAGCATAAAACATGTATAAATATTATTAGGCAGCATCTTTGCAGTTCAAATATATGTCAATGACAATTGTAATTGTTTAAAGAATGACATATAGATTCAGCGAGGACCATCAGCTCTCTGTATCTTCTGTAAATGGCCAGATGTACATTTTACATGAGTCACATTCTGAAGACTGCTACTTATTGAAAGACAACCTGAACAACAATGTTTTTCTTCTCTGTATAGTATAAATAAAGTATAGGAGTTTGTGATGGGGATATTTTAAAGTTCAACTAGTGTGAAAAATATTTTTAAATTTTAAATATTAGATTTATTTAATTTAGTTTAATGTGTATAAGTATTTTACATGTATGTTTTTATATGTGCCAGGTATGTGCAGGTCTTGTTGAAGCCAGAAAAGGGGATCTACTTCAGATCCCCTTGAACTAGATGGAAATAAAGATGGCAGTAAGCCATGATACGGGTGCGGGGAACTGAACCCAAGGCCGCCACAAGATCAACAATTGCTCTTAACAACTGAGCCATCTTTCGAGGCCCAATTTTAAAGACACTATAAAATTCATTAAAGAAAGGCTTTTAACTGATGGAGAGAAATGACATCCTTCCTATATTTCAAATTCATAACTTAAAAAATATTATATAAGTTCCCGTTGTCACAAAATGCTTATGAACAATGCAGTTAGATGTCATTATAATGTCCTTGGAATCTCAAGAATAATAGAAACTTGTTTGCAGCCAAGTCATGGAATAAGGAGGAACCTTCCCAATGATTAAAGATCAGATGGTATGATGAAGCAGAATAAGAATAACAGTAACCTAAGCCTATGTATGCAAGCACAAGGAACACAGGTCTTACATTACACAGCCAGAATAGATGATCTTTCTTTCTTTCTTTCTTTCTTTCTTTCTTTCTTTTTCTTTCTTTCTTTCTTTCTGTTCTGTTTTTGTTGCTTTTTTATTTTACAAAACTAGAACCTGGGGAGAGTAAAGTTTTATCCAGAAAATGCCGTCATCAGAGTGACTTGTGGGAAGGCCTGTGCTGGCATTTCCTTGACTAATGATTGACATGGGAGGGTCCAACCCTTTGTGGGAACTACCACCTGCTGAAAGATAGTCCTGGACTTTATAAAAAAGCAAGATGAACAAGCCAAGTGGAGCAAGATAGTAAGCAACATTCTTTGATACTCTTCTTTAACTCCTGCCTTCAGAATTCTACCTTGAGTTCTTGTCTTGAATACTTTCAGTGATCAATTGTGACCTGTGTGTTGTAATTTGAAATAAATACTTTTCTTCCCAAATTGCTTTTGGCTATGCTGATTATTACAGTTACAGAAAGCAAGCTAGGACACCAGATAAATAACCATTGACATCCAGAGATAGCAGTGTTTAGATAAGTATATTAGCTTGAGATTTTACAAGAAGAAAGCCTTCATGATGTTGACTGCATTTTTCCCTATGGCAAAAATTACATATAATTTATTCTACATATACTCAATGAGCCATGTAAAATGTTATCAAGAGTTTTGAATTACATTTTTCCTTAAAAATCGGTAAGGCTGTATAACCAATATAACAAATTGGTGATAATGTATAACCGATATAAGCAAGAAAACTGTCTCATTTATGTCAGTGTGATCTACCCATTTTATGGGTATTACACAATACTTCTGCTTTTTGTTTTCTGCTTTTGTGGAAGGAAATAATTCCTTACTTCAACATTATTCATCCTAATTTCTGAAGTACACAGATGTAAGATGTTGACTCCTAGGTTTCTCAGGAGGTGTAATACTAACCTTTGAGTTGGGCACAAAATTTGGTATTTCTTGGGGAACCAATAAATTGTTTTGGTATGTAGTTGACTTTCTCTTAGCTTAGAGACACTAAGTCAGGAAAATTTTTAGATTTTTTTTTTATCAGATTCTGTCTAGTTGATAGGGTCATGCCATTTCATGATGACACTATTACATCATTACAGTCATAGAAGGTCAAAAACATGGGTGCTACAGCTTATGGCAATTTGAATGAGAATGGCCCCCATAGTGTCTCAGATATTTGAGTACTCGTTTCCCAGTTGGTAGCACTGTATTGTAAGGTGTACAGGCTTGTTAGAGGAAGTGAGTTACTGAGATAAGTTTTGAGAGTTCATAAATTTGCCCACTTCCAGCTTTCTGTCTGCTTTGTGCTTGGGGTTAAAGATGTGATGTCTTAACTTCCTATTGTACCCCCTTTCACATTCCTTCCTGACCATTGTGGGTATTCCATCTGGAGACATAAGTCAAAATAAATACTTCATCCAATATATTGGTTTTGTTCATAGTACTTTCTACCGTAAGAAAAATAATTAATACACAGCTCAATTAAATATAACATTATAGCTTCAGTGAGAAGCTATTCCTCTAATTCTCTCCCTTTTCTTTCTCCTTTCTTCCTTCTTTTCCTTCTGTTATTCCTTTTAGTACTTGCTAAGTAGTCAGCATAGGCTAAACATTGTAGATAGAACTTGACAAATAAAGACAAAGTAACCATATGCATTGTGGTCCACTCAAAGTTTATAGCCCAGTGAAGGAGTGAGTCAAGTAAATAAAAAGACATACAAAGAAAGTCTAATTAGTGAATTAAAAGCCTGAACAAATATCTATGGAATATCAGAGTTGGGGAATTAATGAGCTGAATCTAGGAGGAAGGTCCGAGATAGAGTAATAAGCAAGTTAAGCCCCGTCTGCTTTTGTAAAATCTTTATTATTGTACTTCCCTGGCTGAGCCACTATAAGTCACAGTCCTGGCATGTCATAGCGTGCCTATATAGCAGTCATACCTATACCATGTTGAAAATTCAACAAAGATCTTCTTTTAGCTTTCTTGTCTTCAAAGTACATACCCCTATTGTACATTACTTCATTTTTCATATGATTTTTTTATGTATTGTTCAAACACAAGTGTACACATATACTCATTATGAGTTGCTATAGCCATCTTGAAGTTAGTCATGAACCATAGTCTTGGAATGTGAATTCACAAGAAGGTAATTTCCATCTGCCAGTCTATGGAGAACACAAGGCCTTCTGCAGTCTCCACTTAGACACAGATGAATCCCATAGCATTGGCAGGGCACAGGTTCCCTAGAGCTGAAAGATAGGTTTGAGAACTTTTGCCACACAAATTTGTTTAGAGCAGAGAGTACTTATCTTGCAGCACTGTTGTATTTTTACAAAATTCTTTCCTGTCCTCAATATCTTCATGCACTGAAGTCTACAGTGTGAGGCCATTGCTAAGAGTGTCAATATTATGATCCCTAAATCAGCTTTCAAATTATTTTTGCTCAAAATGGAATATAACATTTTCTCACACTGCAATGCCACAGCTAAATATTTCATTTCTGGTGTAAAAGGAATGTCAGGAAATCAACATTGGACAACATGTCTCATGGCATTATACTATTTTTTATATCAATGAATTCTATGTAGTTCAAGTAATATTTGAGGGTCTATTTTGTGAATAAAGTTTGGTGATAGGCTCTATGGAAGGGGGAGAGTAAAAATCAAAGGATTCTGAACCCAAAGTTCATAACTCTGTAGGCAAATGGATCTTCTCATAGCAAACCATGCTGCTGATACATAGGCCTCTCTATAATAATAAAAAAAGGTAGAAACATAACTTTTATTAGCAAGTGTCTCAGATATCAGTAAGGTGACAGCATTGGAAGTGAGTATGCTATCTTAAAATCACTACTTATATTGAATTCCAGGGATTTATTCATATACTTGCCTCCAAAAGAAAAATTTGATCTATGACCAGTATGTTATGTGAACTTGTATAAATACAGGTCTCCTTATTAGTGATTTAGTTTTTTATTTTATATTCAGGATTTTAACATAAAATAATAACCTGAGCATCATAAGTTGTTGAAAAGACTATTACATGAGCTTGCCAAATTTAGCAGACTGTATAATTTCCTCAAAATTTTGATATTATTTCTTTTCTTAAACTCTGTGGTTGAGAAAGACATCTCCTATATGAAACTATAAGCAAACTAATTAAAAGGTAGTAAATGGTAAAGAGATTATAAGAACTAGAGAACAGAATTTGTCTTATGGGATTACATCTGCTAGAAAAGACAGGGGCGGTGCACCCATGGTGCTTCAACAATATGACTACCTAGACTAGACCTGAGCAATGATAATACAAACAGACAAATTAACATAAAAAGAGAAAAATCTCATGGGGTTGACCCAAGACATAGAACTTTAGGTAACTATTGCCTTCTAGTAGAGGAAGAATTAGTCTTTCTCAGGGATGAGCACACTAATTGCTTATCTAATACCAAATGATCATCCTTGAAATCATATATACGTGTGTGTGTGTGTATATATATATATGTGTGTGTGTGTGTGTGTGTGTATGTATATATATATGTATATACATATATGTAATGTTTATGGTGTGTGTATGTGTGTGTTGTGTATTCTGTAAAAATAATAAGAAACTTACATGACACAGTGGGGGTCAAGGAGCTTTGAAAAGAAAAAGAGAAAGGGAAATAATGTAATTATATTTTAATTAAAAATTTTAAAAATCAAAAGAAAATTTGATTTCAAACAGGGAAAAATTGATGTAGTAGGAATAGGAACTATATTTATGATATGACCTTTGACACCCACAATATGCCCAACAAGTTAAATCCCAGTGTTCTTGTGCCTAGCTCCTATAATAGTGTGATATGAAGGTAATGGGTAATATTATTAGACTATCCTTTTTCTGAGCTAAACTATATCGTTTGGAAGGCAGTAGTGTGAAAGGACAAATTATATCCTGGTCCCCAAGAATTTATTTTCCACAGCATCTTCCAAGCTTTATAAAGTACTCCACAGCAACAGTACAATGAAATGCCAGGTTCCTAATTGCCAATTGAGGTACTCGGGCTGTTCGCAGTCCACTTCTCATTTTGCTGGCAAACCCAGAGCTCTTTTAATTGTCTCCAAGAAGGCCTTAGAAACAAAAGCCTTTGGTAACTTTGCCGAAGATTTGTGACTGTCTGTACACACATATTACTGAGGCTGATTTTCCTTCCAAATCCACCTAGTAGTTTGCTCATGAGTCACAGTTATCTCTTGTTGCTGTGGAACTGAGCTGCCAAGTGACATTTCATTGCTCCTTGCCATTGCTCACACGCACGAAGAGCCAGCAGAGCAAGAAGGAACAGCAAGTTCATTAGTGGGGCTTTGATGGTTACCAACTGGAATGCCTCCTCCATTAGCTGGAGGATGAAGATGTGAATGAGAAGCCAGATGACGGCCTTGACATGTCCTAATCCATGAAAACAGATGATGCTGTAGGTCTCTGCAGACCTAGATGTTCCTTTTCCATCATCTGCGAGCTATTGCAACTTACTCTGCATGAGTAGTTTAAAACAAAGGGGCAAAATCACCATGGTTGTGTAAGGTGTACATACTAGCTTTTCTTGTTTGTCTAAAAAAAATCACTTTGAAGATATTGTGTGGCCATTTTCTTGATGTTGGAAAATTGACAATCTGCCACCAGCTTGCAGAGCCCCTGCATCCTTGAAATAGTACCCATCAGTGAACAGCTGTCCTGAGTCTTAGTATCACTAAACAAACTTGCAGAGTTAAAGCCAGGGTTCTTGTGCTCTGTACTCACTACCAGTCCAGTCCTTTGTCATCCCCAGAGTAGATAAATTGTTCCAGTTAAAAGAGATAATTTGGTGCCCTCCAGTGGCTAGACCTGACATCATCCCTCATGACCTTTCAACCTCTTTTATCCTTATGGGAAAGTTGAGTTTCAATGCTTTCATGGAGTGCTGTCTTTAATCTGAGAAACAGAATCTCCATTTCCTCAATATAACGGAGATCTGAAAGGACCAAGAAGAAAGCAATAATGACAAATGTGTCAATTTAACGTGATAACAATAAATAATAATAAAATTATGATAGTAGTAAAATAATGGAATGCTGCCGACCAACATTTATGTGACACTGCCATTTTTCGAGCTTGGTGGCCTTACAGAGCCCATTTTTTTCCTTGAACTCATGCAAACTTGGAACCACGTTACCAATAAAAGATCCTGCAAAGTCCCCAGTGCATTGATTCTCAGATCCTAGAGAAGGGAATTACATTTCTAAATGACTTTTATATTTCAATACTAAGTAAAATGGCTCCTGTGGCTCAGAAAAGTAATTTGATTTAAAATACAGAAAAGAAGCTACCGTAAAATTCCCACTCCATTCAAACATTCCACATGCAAAGCATCTTCTCTTGTGTACATTCTGAGAACAGACAGTCTCATGAGAGGCCATCAGAGTAGTGCATTCCAAATCCCTTCTTTGACAAGGTTGGGGAACGCGTACTTATAAACATCTACCACTCAGTTTTTGACACAGAGTGACTTATAAATTTTTAAATAAACAAGCGTGAGAAGGAAACACCTGTCTAAGATACTTCACTGTCTGTCTGTAGCAAACCATACCTTTAGCTTATAGGAAAAATGAATCATCCACCTTCGCTTTTCTTTCTTACCCTAATACATAACTGTGATGGCGAATCTAAAATTTAGAGGTCTGATGACCCTTTCATATAAAACTCATTATGAAAAGAGTTTGCTAAAAACAGTAATACAACCGGCCAGTTGTAGGTTGTCTAATAAATATATAAATGCCCTATCAAAGGTATCATTAGTCATGGACCCCTTTGCCAGAGTTAGTTGAAGAAAACAAGTTTATCATTTCAAGGAATGGGGTAGAAAGTAAAAGGAAACTGGCCAGGCATGGTGTGTGTGTGTGTGTGTGTGTGTGTGTGTGTGTGTGTGTGTGTGTGTGTGT
>OU015747.1:18389070-18404268 GCA_907169655.1 Acomys percivali | reverse complement strand
TGTGTGTGTGTGTGTGTGTGTGTGTGTGTGTGTGTGTGTGTGTGTGTACAGTGGTTGATGGTAGTAATAATTTGCAATGTGAGAGCTCTATAAGGAACACTTAAAAGGGGAAAATAAGTACATAAAAATCACATTGATTGTTGACTCGTGTACACAAAACAGCAGCCATTACCCAAGTGTGCCTATTGATGTACTGAAACACAGGTACTTCAAATTGAAATCTGATCTTAGTATAAACTAGTCTGAAGACTTTTACTGAAATATATAATTCAAAAGTAGTGGGTTTTAATACTTAACGCAAAATAATAGTATAAAATATCTAATCCATAGCTTATCCTATTCTTCATTTTCTGGCCAAATCCAACGGTGCCTTAATAATACGTATGTATCAATAAGCTGCTGAATTCTGAGTATTTTTTAGTTGGCACACACAAGATTTGCTAACAGCCTCAGTGTGGGGTGTGAGAGGTAGGAGTCAAGAATGACTCCAAGGATGGATTTGTCATTACTGAGGATGAGGGAGTATGTGGGAAGAAATATGAAGAAACTAAGACTCAAAGACTTCAAATGAGTCACCCAAGGTCCTGCTGGTGAGTCAGAAAGAAACTTGCCTGAATTAATAGAAACTAAAAAGTCAGTTAGTTTATTTTTTGTGTGTTTTACAGTTGGAAATCTGGAGTTCTAATGAAGAAAATTGATTTGCTCAAAGTCACAAAGAAATTAAAGAACAGAGCCTCTGAGATAGGCTTCTTGATAGGCACTTGAGTAGGGTTATTTTTGCCTTAGCACTGTAGCTATGAAGTTCACACTGAAGCAGGTTTATGCAAGTCTGTAAATGCATTAAAGGATGAAGAATATCTGGAGACATTTGGAAGGAAGCCTTTAAGTCCTACAGGTAAAAGTTATTCTAGACTCATGAACAATGGCTCTAGTTAGATTGTCGGCTGTCCCCATTTGAACTGTAAAGAAATAAAATATTCTTTCTTTGAAATGTAATTAAGGTCAATGTGTGGAATGGTAACTATAATTTAATAAAAAGAAGTCCCCATCATGAACCAGAAATTTCATCTTTATGCTCAAGAAATCTCACAACTTAACTCAAAGCAAGGGAGACAGTTAAGATACCACAGATTAGAAAAAAAATATTTAAAAAATGTTCCCCCAAATGAGAGTATGGAGTAAAATGGTTATGATGATTTATATGTTTGATGATAAGATCATAAGACCCAGATACATAATTGCCTACTCTTTTATAATGTCATCTCTGTATTTACATAATACAGAATGTAATTATATATAGTATTTGTTATAAGTCAACAATTGTCACAATAATGATGTGTAACAAAGCACACCAAATATCCATAGATGGAGTGGGTTATCAAGTTTTTGGCTGGGTTCAGACCCTAGTTCCTGGAGAAAGCTTCCAAATCCTTATAATTTCCTGAGTGACAGGCGTGTCTTCCTTATTTATAATGGACCCTGATGTTTTTAAGCATGGAAAGAAACTCAACCATAGCAATAGGTGGTAGGTTTTTGTGCCACTTGACTTGAGCCTGATGTCTGAGGAAAGAAGGTATAATGCAGACTGAGCCACTTGGAGGAAGATTTAATTAACAATATCCATGTGGACATGGAAGTCTGGTGGGCTTCTGGTATAAAAATATTCACTGCTACCCCAAAGAAGAGGATAACAAAATCAGTCTGAGAGCATCTTGGGCTTTGCTCTGTTTCAATATATTTAGTGGTTATGATATGGAACTTTTGCTATAATGCAACTACTTTGATATGTATTGTGTTTTAACTGAATTCTTTGAGCCACTGTTGAAAATTATAGTGCTGAAAGAAGAGGTAGTAAGTACTTCATTTCTAGTCAGTTGAACATGGCTGAGGGTATCTAGAGCCCCCCTAACTTCGTGGCTGGTCACTGAAGTAGCAACTACATTTAGAAAGGTTTTGCCTACTGACTGTGAGATTGATCTAGGTTGGATTAGTTGGCTAGTTGTAAAAATAATTTTTATTCACCTGACTCGATTGTTGTCTTGATGCTTACTGCCTTTTCTCTGCTAACCTAGGTCTAGATCTGGAAACTTCTAGGCTCTGGACAATTTAACCTAGGCCTAGAATGTTTTCAGCCTCTGAGGTTTATTGCTTAATAAGCTCACTCTTTCTTGTTCTTTCTGACCTCATAGCTGACTCATTCAATTTAGCTATTCTAGCTCAAACTCCTTTCCCAGCTAACTTACTCAAACTGGCTTGTCTCTCAGTCCCTAAATTTCTCTGTTCAGCCTCAAACTAACCCCAGCAACTTGTTCTAATCTGGTAGCCTTTTCTCATTCTCTGGCTCATTCTGCATTCAACCTCTCCATAAAATTCTCCTAGTAAAACTTCCTCCTCTTCTCTCTGCATTGACCCTTTAAGTAGCTTCCCTTTCCTCTCTCTTCTGTTGAGAGTGGAGTATATCCAATTCTGTCAAATCTTTCTCTGATTTGTCACTTTTTCTGCTACTCAATTAGACATCACTTCCAAACATGGGTGCTTCCTTCTACAAAAGAATTTTACCTTCATTGTTTGGGATTAAAGGTGTATACCACCACACCTGGACCTAAGCTTTTCTTTACCTGAAACTTGCTCTATACCAGGCTAACCTTGAACTCAGATCTGCTTGCCTCTGTCTCCTGTATTAAAGGCGTGTTCATATTCCAGCCAGATCACACAGACCTAGATGATCTTTGGATGTAATCTCTTGCCAGAGCAGCCATGTTCTGAATTAAAATTCCTCTACATGTAGTAGGTATCAAAAGCAACTTGAAAGTAAGCCTTTCAATGTCCCTTCAGTCATGTACATGAGAGTCAGTTGGAAATCTCTGCTTCCAACTGTCGATGGCTAGAACTCATACCTCAGTGTCTGGCCCAGTCCAAGTATTGCATTATGGAGCCCAGGATTTTGTTGCATGAAAATGTAGTATGTTGTTTCCATGTTGGCAACATTTTATACATTGATCACTTTACATCTAATATCTTGTTGGCCAAAATAGTCATGGAAAATTCCAAACACAGTGGGTGGGGTATAAGCTAAATCCTATCACAAGAGCATGGTAGTGGTATGGTGATGTTATTTCTCAATAGGAGAGATGATGAATTGAGGTAATTGGGCATATTCTATGCATGAATCAAGGATACCATACGAAAAGGCTTACATTATGTTCACAGAGAAAATCATCTCCAGAACTGACCAGAGGCTTCACATGGCTCAGATTTACCTTGCACATACTTATACCTCCCCAAGACTTCTGTTCCCTAATAGTACTTAATATCTCATTTATGGCCCTGAGCAACTCCCCTTATTTCCAGAATGCATACTCTATTAAGACAATCTAAGCTTCTGTAATGAAAAGCACCTATTTCTTTAGCTAATTGGTTTTCAACCTTCCCAATGCTGTAACCCTTTTATATAGTTTTTCATATTGTGATGACCCCCAACCACAAAATTATTTTTGTTACTACTTCATAAATGTAATTTTGCTACTGGTATGAATAGCTACACAAATATCTGTATTTTCTAATGGTCTTACAATCCCTGTGAAAAGGTCATTTGACGCCCCCCACCCAGAGGGGTCATGGACCACAGATTGAGAACCACTACTTTAGATACAGCTAAGCAACAATTTTATGTTGTTGACTACATATTTCTATTTATGGTAATATAGAATGATACAATTCCTCTAATGATACCATATTTATCTTTATATAACTGTGGACAAACGTATAACACATGAGTTCCTCAACATCTTTCTTTGGAAAATCAGCTTGTATAATCACCCACATAGGACTGAAGTCAAAAGTCAATGAAATAGTAAATCAAAGACATCTGAATAGTATCTGGACAAGAAAAAGATTTAGAATATGTCAGTCATTCTTCTGATCAATTCATATACACTATAATACAATTGATTTTTAAGAATGTCAAGAACTGGAAACTTTTCATTTCTGATCTTAGTCCTACATAGATACAGTTGAGATCCAAAGATAGTACAAAATACAGTCCATGTGAGACAGAGACGGGAAATGAACTCAGGTAGACAGGTACCCGAATCCACACTTTTACTCTCCATATACTTACTATGCCGTCATCTACAGACCTCACTTATACCTTGGTTCCACTTTTACTTTTATTAAAACATGTTCTTTGGATCTTACTCCAGTGCCATGGGTCTCGTAAGAGGTTCATTTCCAACTACGTTTAATAATGTTTGTAAGTATAGATTCAGTAAGTGCCCTTTCATCTCTATTACATTTAGTATTAGAAATTTTTGTAAAAAGCAAACCATATGACAGGACAGAATTATGGATGTGGTCTAAGAGATTGTCTTTTTCTCACAGTAAGAAAAAATTTCTAAAGTCTTCTGTTGACTTTTCAAAGATGCCAACATACACTGCTTGTGCCTTGCTTGTTTCAAATATGATGGCATATTATGACAGTACAGTTCTTATCTGATTCATCCATTGCACTTAGGTTCAAAGTGTCAAAGGATAGTCATAAAATAGCTTAAGAGAGTCTACTTCTTAGTTGAGGATTGTAAAATCCTTAACGCAGCTTCAAACAGGCTGCAGCATTTCTCCAGTGGTTCCAAATGCACTTCCTTTAAAGCAATATTAATCCCGAGAGAAAGATGAGCATAAATTACTTTGACCCAAATAGAGTACCATACTTGCTTTATTTTATTTATTATTTTATTATAATTTATTCACATTACATACCAATTGTAATCCCCTCATTCTTATCTTCCTGTTCCCACCCTCTCTCCCCCTTGTGTCCTATTTCCCTCCCCTAGCCCTCGCACAGGTGGGGTCCTCCTCCCCCACATTCTCTGACAAAGGCCTATCAGTCTCTTCTGGATGGCCTGCATCCCAGGGCCTCCCTACCAAGGGGTAGTGATCAAATTTCAGGCATCAGAGTTCCTATCAGAGGCTGTCACCACTCTTCCTTCCTTTCCCAGCATGGAGAATGAGATGTCTATTGGCTACATCTGAACAGTGAGTCTAGGTTCTCTGCTTGCAATGTCCTTGGTTGGTGTATCCATTTGCTCAGGCCCCCGGGTGAGATCTGCCAGCCTTAATAGTCTCCTTGTGGACAACCCACCGTGTCCTTCTATCCCCCAACTCTTCCATACAACTAGTGGCGCTTGGCCCAGAGTCCTCGACAGATACTGGGTCTCCCATCATAATTATTATAGACATATAATAGGAAAAATGCCATGACGATTTGCCAATGAAAGTGGCAATTTCTACGTGCAACACCAAGGAAGATGTCATGGAAGAAATAGCATTTTAACTTATCTTTACTGGATAAAATTTGAGCATGAAGAGATAGAGAAGGTGAAAGCAGAATACACATAAATGTAGGTCTGGGCATGCTCTGAAATCTGGGACTGATATGTTTGCCAAGAGGGGAGATGCAGAAACTTGGAAGTGTTAGTAGAGCTGCCTTTCACGTGAGTAATAAGATGGGTCATCAGCTCTGTGCAAGAGATCTGTGAGTCCAGGCAAAGAAATCAGGCATCAATGAGAAAGATACATGAAATATCAGAAGACAAGGACGACAGTGGTATTCGGAGGCATTAGCAAGTTGGCTTGGCCTTGGACCTCATTTTCTCCAAGTAGGGCTTGCTCAATCCAGTAAGTGTTAACACCTAGCCTTATGAGCTATATCAATTTCTTTTAACATGATTCAGATCATTATTGACTTAAATGCACTAGGCTATCTTGTGTGTACAAGAATACCTTACCATTGTGCTTGCATGCATGCACACCTGTACAAATGTATACACACTTGTGCAGTTTTCTCTGACAAAACACACAGTCATTTATTTGATTAAAGTGTGATTTGAATTAGACTTTTGCTCTCCCTTTTAAACTTCTTTTAAATTACGAAGTTTATCTCTCATACATTTTTGTGGCCCCATGTAACTTTTTCTTTCTGTTCTTGGAAGTTATCACCTATACAGGTTACCCAATATCCATGAACAGGACAAAAAGCACTATTGTGAGAAACAAACTATAAAACACTGCTGTCTGTAAAGACGAGAAACACTTTGCATTTTCTACTTCCACTCAAAAGATTCCATCATAAATGTTACTGTTTTTCTGAAAGTAATTTATGTCATTATAAAGTATTTTCTTCTTCTGATTAAACACTGACCTTGTCATACAATCTTCCTAATTACTTCCTCTGTTGCTTTTTAACCTTATTATCTTGAACTCTGTATTCAGTCCTTTCCTTTGCATTTTTATCTCTCTAATTTTCCACTTCTCTTTAAAGAACATGATGAATAATAATTGTTTTAATATACAAAAATAGTACTATCATCAACTTTGATTTTTTTCACTTGTACTCACTTTCATATTTCTTGATTTCTCACTATTTTATATGATGCTAAATCTGTAAGTCTTTCTTTTTTATTTATTTCCATCCTTCTTCCTTGTGCAATGGCCCTTTATTTCACTATTCTTTAACAACTTCTCATTGTCTTCAAATTGCTTATGGTCATATCCCTCACTTCATACAGATAGCATCTAAATGCTAATATCCCCCAGGAAAAAAATCACAGAGTGGCAGAGGGAAATAATGCATTGAAATAAACACTGTATATTGAATTGGTTTCCCAATCAGCACCAGTAAACAAATGCCAAATAGAAGTCTCAACAGACACAAGATGAGTACATTTTGAAATGAGAAATTTTGTTTCTGCCCTCTCTCTTTAACGTTCTTTCTTTTTTCCTTTAGACTGTCACAAAGCATTTCTGCAAATATCAAAGGATGATTTTAGCTGAAATTATGGAATATGTAATCAAATAATCCATGTGTATCTTTAGACAAATGGATAAACAAATGGAGTCTGAGAAGGAAAAGCATCAATTTGGCTTGCAAGCTAGTTATTTTATATAAAAGAAATGAAGGTTTTCTATGCTATCATCCCATTGTGGGTGGGTGTGCCTTATGGAAATATTCCTTCAGAAGCCAAAATCTGAGTATCCTCAGTGTACTTTACCAAGATGTCTTTTTAGCTTATGACATGGCTTATGATGAGTAGAGGATCCTGGAACTTCCTGTCTCTGAAAACACATGGGTGGGAATTTCTAAGCTTGTGCCAGTTTGATACTTGTCATCCACAGGATAAAAGATGCCTCAGTCCAAATATCCTCCTCTAGCAAAGAACACAAATTCATACATTTTCATAGGGATGTTAGAGAGTGAAGTAAGAGAGTGTCTATGAAGGGCTTAGGAGAGTATTCACCTCAGAAAGCTCTCACCTGTAACAGCAGCACTATTCCCATTACTTGTTATAAGGTACAAACAATAACCCAGTAACTTTTCCTCTGGAATATGTGAAGATCTTTCTTGTCTTCATGCATGTCACTTTACTTTTGTAAATTTTTTTCTTCTTCAGTTAATTCACAGAACAAATGTATTCACCCTTCAAACCCCATCTATTTTGGCATCAGAGTTCCAGGAAGTTTGCCTTGATCTCCCTGAGAACTAGTCTCTTTATTTATTAAGCCATTCAAACATTTATTTATTCAGTGTCTCCTTGGTCTGTAAGCTATGGAAATTTAGTCAGAAAAAAGGTAAAAACAAACTAAAACCTCCACTCTCATGGAGCTTGTATTTCAGTTGAGGACATGAATAGTAATATAAATAAATAAAATATGGAGAGTTGAGACATTCATCAATGCTGTGGAGAATATAAAGTAGAAAAGAAGTCACAGGGTGCCAATGCTAGGGGCTGGGAGTAGCTTCTAATTTGAACAGGCTAAAGAACAAATATATTTGAGCAAGGAGGAGAAAGAATAGAGTGGTTGAAAACTGGGCAAAGACTGTGCCAGACAAGAGGGTCTATACATGTGAAGACTGAAAAATTTAATTTATTGTCCCTCTGAGCTGTAATTATTTTATTAAGTTTATCTACTGTGGTTTGTGGCCGTTAGTTACTGTGAGTTTAAAGAAAATACATTCATATTATGTAACTGAGGTATTTAAAATTCTGTATATTAATTTCTCAGAGGTTGAACACAAGGATTGAGTTATGTGTTCTTGTTAGAAGTTGTGCGATTAAGACCCAAAGATCATTCTGCACAATCAAATATGAATTTGACAGTCATTATTGATATGGCTGGAGACCTCTGGGAGAGAAACTGTTCTTACAAAGCAGCTTCAACTGCTTTCTATAGCAAGAAAAAAAACCATACTGATTGGTGGTTGCAGGAGCCCATAAAGCAAGCAAGCAATTTAATAGAAGCCAAAAACATACAGTAAGAAGGGATATCTTGACCCCTAGTTTCTAGAAGAAAGATGGGTATTTTCCCAAAGGCCTTTTTAACAGTGTGGGTAGAAAAAGGGATTAGTTTCAGGCTAAACCAAGGATACTCCAACTGAGACAAGAGAGAGGACTCGTTACCTTTTCACAAAGTAGTGTAGAGTCTGGTTTTCAGAGTACTCAATAAGTTCATCAAATTGAATTTCACAAAAATATACATTTCAGTGGCTAAAATAGGTTGATCAGGTGAGAGTGTTCTAACCAAAGTGACAAGCTGTTCACAGCTTCGGAACCTTGGGTATCTCCTACATTTACTTTCACTTTATTTATATTTCTTTCTGTATTATTCCTCCTATGTTACTGTGGTTACTCCCATTCTCTAATTGAAAGAAAGATCTTTAAGATCATGCAGCCTCATGTAACAGAATAAGCAACTGGTGGGTTTTTGCTTTTTAATAGTAGTTCTCAGTGATTCTGTTAATTTTAGCATTTAAATTGTGGTTGGGTAACCTTAAAATTTCAACAGACCTAGAATCATCTAATCTTGGTAGCATGATGCCCTGTGTCTATAGGTCTAGCTAGGTGACTTGATGGACAAGGCTGGCATTATGCCAAATAGAGAGTGACACCCTGTGCAAATACAGCAGCTTCCCAATGATTTGGGATAATGCTTCCTCAAATTTGGAATCATAAGGTAATGTGAAGCAGATGTACAAAACAGATGTAAAAATCTTAACTTTTCAACACTGACAGAATATTCAAAATTTTAAGTGAAAGAAATATGCTCAAATGAAAGAAAGCTGGACGTTGACTTCTGTAAATTTGCCATCTCTGATTTGGTTAAACCATGCTATTTATAAGCAGAGACAATGGCGAATAAAAATGCCAGGCATCTTGCTTATTCACACTGAAGCAAGAAAGAGCTAGAGCTTCTGAAAGAGCCAAGCTGTTGTAAAACCCAGTGCATTTGTCAAATGGAGCATCTTTAAAATAAACACACTGTTCTGATGCTCATATGCACACAGAAACTTCACAGGTTCCGTGTTTTATCATTTGTTTCAAGGCTGAATGTAGAATCAGCTTCTGTTACATCAAGGATCAAAACATCAAGGTTTGGAACATTTTGTGTTAGTGTCAGATGTGTCTCCCAGGATCACATCTACCTGCCATTGATGGGGAAGCATCTTGTCAGCTATTTATGGAAAACTACAGGGGTTTCCTCCTGCGAAATCCAGAACATATAATTTTTACCACCTCACGGAGCCTGCCACATGTCCTCTGTCTCCACACCTTCTCCAAAACAACCTGCAATTGTCTCTGATACTAACACTGCTGTGGATCTTCTTAGCAGTGCTGTGATCTGACAATGGCTTCCTTACCTTTGCTCCAGGGCAGTGCTTGGCTACACTGAGAGCATACCATGGGAAAAAGAGAGGCCAGTCCGAGCTTCACTGTCCTAATAACATCCCTATAGCCTTCCACATAATACAGGGTGAAGTTTGTGTGTGTGTTTGTGTGTGTGTACACATATATGCATGCAAAAAAGAGAGAAATAGAGGGAGTAAGAGACACTGAGAATCATACACAGAAAAGTTTAATTTGTGGATTAATTTCATATCAAAGGATAGCTTAATTGCCAGATGACATGATAATGATATGATACTACAGTTTTACTGGACTTTAAAATATGTTCAATTTTCATAATTCAAGAACATGTATCACTGGATTATTTAAATAATTGGATTAATTCATTGATGAATTAACTTCTCAGTCAATTTTGAAGAGAATAATCAGTGTAGAATTTAGAGCAGGAAGTTACATCTTAAGGTGGACAATTGGATGGATTTTTAACAAATTCAAACTATAATTAAGATATGAATAGGGTTTCCTCATGGGCATTTTTAGCCCATGTTCTTTTCCTACCTCAGTCCCTGGCAATCAGGGGTAAATGTCCTAGAATATCAGATAAAAGTGTCGCCCTGAATTATTTTTCTATGGTTGGCCCTTTCCCACATAGTATAATGCCTTAGGGATCCATGTATACTATAGCTATATTAATGATATTTTTCTTTTTAAAATTGCATCATGCTTTTTTGTTGTAAGCCTAGCCTTTAATGGCTGAGCCAATAACGAGGAAAGACTTCTGTTGGAGGAATTGGGACTCCAACACAGCCACAAAACCTTCCAGCTATAATTTGTCCTGTGTGCAGCATGTGCTGGGGTAAAGGTGGCCCAGAACTTATGAGGGTGGTCAACCAATGACTGGTCCAACTTGATATCATGCCATGAGAGGAAGCCCACACCTGCCACTGTCTGGATGGCCACAAACCAGAGGCTGGATAACCCAGAGACCTGGGATAGAACTAAAAACAACCAGGGAAAACAGTGAATGAAACGACGCTTAATGATTCTGCTATATTTGTAGACTGAGACTAAGTCTACAAATATCAATATCAGAGAGGCTTCATCCAGCAACTGATGGGAGCAGATGTAAAGACTCACAGATAAACATAAGGTGGAGCTCAGGCAATCTTGCAGAAGATTGGAAGGAAGGACTGTAGGAGCCAGAGAGGTCAGTTACACCACAAGAAAATGGCTCACAGAATCAACTAACCAGGCCTCATAGGGGCCCACAAAGATTGAACTAACAATCTGGGAGCCTGTATGGGTCTGATCTGGGTCCTCTATGTATGTTATGGTTGTATAGTTGTCTGTTTTTGTGGGTCTCCTAACAGTAGGAGTAGGGGCTGTCTTTGATTCTTTTGCCTTCTTTTAGGACCTTTTTCCTCCCACTGGGTTGCCTAGTCCAGCCTTAATATCTTGCTAGTCTTATTGGAACTTGATATTGTACAAAAATTTCAAAGAACTAAAAATAGTAAGAAACTTCTAAAATGGTACAAAGACTTTGGGGAAACACTTTGAAAACTTTTTTAAACTGTAAGCATTATTTATCATGTAACTTTGTGGTCTTCCTACAAGAAACAGTAAAGTATTTGTCAACAAAAATACCTGTATAGCATGTGCATTATGCAAGCTTTCATAATAGCCCTAAACATGTAACTACACCAATCTATCATATTACTCATGCCTTGGTGACTATACCTTCCCTGCTTTAACCGACTGTCTTTCTTTTTAACTGTAATCAAGAAACCTTCCTTAACATGCATCTTGATGGGTATTTATTACCACAATGAGAAAGTTGTACCCATTGCATCCATGGTATACAGACACTTGATCAAACAATATGTCTTAAGTGTCAGCAATGGTGTTTTTCCTTGAGGTTCATATTCAGATTGGAGATTTTAGGCAGGTTGCATTTTGTAAAATGGGTAGTTCTTGTCTAATCAACTGGTGGCTATTATAAAATAAATGGCTGGCATCCTTAGTGAAAGAGGGAATTCTAGTAGAACGCTGTTCATTTTCACCTACAGTGCCTGTATTTTCTGGTTTACCAGCACACAAACTTTGAACTTAGGAGTACAGTTTTTCCTTGAGTCTCCTGTCATCTGGAGGACTCTGATTAATATGATATTTTAGTGGGCTGCTGCTGATGCATTCTTTGTGATGACTAATGATGAATATTCTTCTGGTGAGTGAAAACGTTCCTGAACATTTATTATATGCTTATGGTTTGTGCATGATTTTTCATGAAGTACCTGTTTAAATATTTATCCAGATTTTTCTTGTTAAGAATTATAAGAATGCTTCAAGGAGGCCATGGCTCAAATCTGAAGTGTCACCCACAAGCTCATTTTTTGAGTTCTTCCTCCCTAGTGTCTGGCACTAATCTGAAGCCTGCTGGACCTTTTGGAGACTGGGCCTCACAGGTAGAAGCAAGTCACTCAGACTTGCTTTTTGAGGCTTTATCTACATTTAGTTCTGGACATGGTCTTTTCTTCCTGACACTGGCCACATAGATAGATGCCGAATCTCTTGGAACCCTTGAGCCTAAACAAGCCCTTCCTACTATTTCAGCTACTTTTGCTAGGCATGCTGCTTTATATATAAGAAAAATAGCTAATCCATAATAGAGGTACCTTTCAATCGTTTTCCTTTTGTGAATGGATTGTATATTCATTTCCTTAACAGTGTATTCAGAGAGCAGATATTTTAAATTCTAATCCAACTGTTTATTTTTCCTTTATGGATAACTTTTTACGTATAACTAACAGGATAGTTATCTAAGTGAGATTTGAAGGCCTTCTCTATATTTTCTTCTATAGCTTTTATAGTCTCAATTCTTATGGTTAGGATTGTAGTCCCTTTTAAGGTAATTTTGTATTTGTTGTAAGATACTAATTCTGCAAAAATGATGCATATGATTATACAGTCACTGAAAAATATCATTAATGATAAGTTTTCCCCATTGTAATTACATCTTATTCTTCAGAGTTAATCTTTTAATTTTTAATACATTTTCAGGTTTATGAGTATATTCCCTTTTCTGTTCCAGTGACTCCTAGTCCTGCTCTTATGCAAAGGATGCTTTAGTTTGAGGAGAATCCTAGATACAAGTGGTATGAGTCTTCATCACTGTTACTTGCTTTCAAATTTGTTTTGTCTATTATATAGTCTCCCTCATCATCTCATCTCTCTCCCTCTCTCTCTCTCTCTCTCTCTCTCTCTCTCTCTCTCTCCCTCTCTCCCCCCCGCCCTCTCTCTCTCACACACACATACACACACAGTCTTTAAGTCCAAATTCCAGTTTCTGTTAAACTGTGTTGTGGTTTGGACTGGAACTGCATTCAACTTAAGGGAGTTTTGACATCTCACAGTGCAAAGTCCAGTGTTCTAATCTATAAACATAGCATTTTCTTTAATTTCTTTTAACTGTGATTTATATCTACTCCCCTAAGTTGATCCCTGAGAAGTTAATGATTTTACTTTAAATTGTTATTTAAATACTTCCAAATGAACCCTTTATGATAGAGAAATGTAATCTGTTTCTGCACATTGATTTTTCTTTTTCTCCAACTAGTTTTCAAATATGAACTTTTGTAAGTTAAAAATGTCTCAAGATTATCTATACATGTGGATGTCTTGTCTGTCCTTCACCATTAATTATATTCTATGTGTAGTTCTTTTTTGCACATGTTATGCATCCACTAAGTTACTTGCATTACAAATCATTTTGCAGTTTTACCATGAGAAGTTCTGAGTTTTATCCAATGATTTTAGTACATTTCTTAAGGTATTCACAAAGTTTTCTTGTCTTGTCTTTGCTGTAAAGGTTGTATTACCTAATTTTAAGTATTGAAGCACCTTTAACTTAGGTAAATCTTGTTTTTATGTGTGATATCATTTCTCTGTACTGTTAGACTCCATTTGTTAAGACCTGTTAATAATTACCGTGCTTGTATTCTTAGTTTGTTTTTGCTGTATTTTTGTGCTTTTGAAATCATGACAATAACCTTATAAAGTGAGCAATGGGACATTTCTTGAGACTCAGTTTTTCCTGAAGGATTATTGTCAGTTTTTTTTTTACTATAGCCTCCTTAAATGTTTGATAGATTTCATCAGAAAAGCCATGTAGGTTGAACAACTCTTGACACTCTGTCAGTGTGTGTGCCTTAGGGACTTTTGATTATAGATTTAATTTTTTTGTAGGCAGAATGAAACTTGTCTATTTCTTCTGGAATGGACTTTGGCCATTGATATGTCCTTGGGAATTCCCCCATTCCATCAGAGTTATCTGAAAACAAAGTTCCATAACATTCCTTTATCAACATATCAATATTGATATAATTGATAAGCATATTGATAAACTTGATAATTTTAGCATGCTTTTTGTTATCATGTCCTCTGTCTTCATTGGTTTCTCAAAATTATTTGCTGGTTTTTATTTTTATTTTTGTTTTTTTTTTTAGGAGAGTGTTTCTCTGTATAGCCTGTGCTGTCCTGTAACTTTCTCTGTAGACCAGGACGGTCTTAAACTCAGAGATCTACATGCCTCTGCCTCCCAAATACTGGATGAAAGTCATGTGACACTACATCATGAAATATGCAGGCAACTGGATGGCACCATACCCAGAAAGATAAATATGGAATGTATTCACTTATATGAGGATATTATTGGTTAAATAAATGATAACCACGTACAGTCCATAGACCCAGCGAGTTTAGGAATAAAGGAAGAGACTTACAGTGACGGGCAGATGGCTTTCCCTGGGAGGGGAAACTAGAACACATTTTATGGGTGGGCTGGGGGCAGGTGGAAACTCGAAGAGGAGGAGGAGAGATGGGAGTGAAAGAATGTGGGAGGGATAGCTGAAATTGAGAGATATTTGAGTAATGTATGGAAATCCAGTGCAGTAGAAAATCCTTAGAATGTAGGAAGGTGATTCTGGCACCCTCTTTATTAGGAGACCCCCATTAAGGACACCTTCATATATTCTGTTATACTCATAGATCAATGTCTTATTCAGACATCATCACAGAAGCTTACTCCTGCAGCAGATGTGAACAGATGCACAGACTCATAGCTAAACAATACATGTAGAGAGAGAGAGAGTCCAGGGAACACACAGCTCTAAATTGAATGTCTTTGTCAAATCTCTCTCCTCAGAGCTCAGGGAGCCTCAAGGAAAAGGAGGCAGAGAAAGTTTAAGAGCCAGAGGGAATGAATGGAGACGGCATCCCTCTGAGTCAACTGATCAAGGCTTATATGAGCTCATGGAGACTGAGGGAACAAGGATGGAGCTACAGGAGCCTGGGCCAAGTCCTCTGTGTATATATAATAGCTTTCAGCTTAGTATTTTAATGGGACTCACAAGTGTGCTAGTATGTGAACAAATCTCTGATTCTTTCTTTCTTTCTTTCTTTCTTTCTTTCTTTCTTTCTTCTTCTTCTTCTTCTTCTTCTTCTTCTTCTTCTTCTTCTTCTT
>OU015747.1:18375559-18389060 GCA_907169655.1 Acomys percivali | reverse complement strand
TTCTTCTTCTTCTTCTTCTTCTTCTTCTTCTTCTTCTTCTTCTTCTTCTTCTTCTTCTTCTTCTTCTTCTCCTTCTCCTTCTTCTTCTCCTCCTCCTCCTCTTCTTCCTCCTCCTCCTCCTTCTCCTCCTCCTTCTTTGGTTTGGGATTTTTTGAGACAGGGTTTCTCTGTGTAACCCTGGCTGTCTTGAAACTCAATTTTTGGACTATGCTGGCCTTGAATTCAGAGACATCTGCCTGACTCTGCCATATTTTTGCTGGCAGTAAAGGTATAGGCTGCCCCACTTGACTCAGTCTCTGATTCTTGTGCTTGCACTTTGAGATCTTTTCCTTCTGTTGAATAGCCTTGTCTAGGCTCCATGTGATTGTTTTTATTTTATCTTATATTTTGTTTTGTCATGTTTGGTTGTTATCTCCTAGAAGTCTGTTATTTTTTAAGGAGAGACAGAAAGGGAGTTGATCCAGAGCGAAGGGGATGTGGGAAGGAGTAGTAGGAGGAAGGGAGACTGTCATTAGGACATATTGAAGGAGAAAAGAACGTATTTTCAGTAAAAAGAAAAATAAAATAGAGTGTAAAAAAAATGGTTGCTAATTATGTTAAAATTATCAAACAGGTTTTTATTTCATTGTATTTTTTCTTCTCATTTCTTTGTGACCTTTTATCTTTATTATTCCTTTATTTTCTTTTGATGTGATTGTTTTTCTCATTTCTTCAGGTAGAAAATTAAAGGCATGGATTTAACTTTTTGTCTTTTCTAATATGTGTTGCATGCTCTAAAATTGACTTTAAGCCATGTTTTAGATGTTCTACCACAAACTGTAATGTTTCACTTTTACTCTGTTCAGAGTGATAACTGAATGTGCAGCATTAATTCTTCTAAGACTGTGTTTTTAGATGTTTGTGGCTTATTGTTCAACCAATTGGATATTTTCTCTTTCTTTATATTATTTAGCCAATATCACATGGTCAGAAAATACATTATATAATTCAAATTAATTTCGTTACTTTTCAGAATAATGACCCATCATAGAAAATGTGTATTTTTGGTTTAAAGTAGATGTGTTTTCCTGCTGCTGAATGCTATGTTATATACACACCAATTAATTCAAAATATTCTGTAGCATGCTTCCCATCTTTTAAAGCTTTGCTATTGTTTTTTTTTTTATACTCTTTCAGAATCTTAGAGGACAGATGAACTCCCCAATTATTTGTGTTATTATATCTAGCTTTCTTTCAAGTTGCTCTAAGAATTAAATATATATCTTATACATTAAATATATAAATGTATAATATGTGAATCATGTTTCTAGGAATACATTGACCTTGATTTGTAGATGAGGATGACCTTGAATCCTTAATTTTTCTGTATCTACCTCCCCAATTTCAGGCTTGTACCACTATACTTGGCTTCACTATTTTCATAATGTATTATTATTATTGTTATTATTAATGTTGATAATATGAATAACTACATTATAGTTAAGGATGGAAAGGATGAATTTTATGACAAAAAGCCATAAGAGTCCTTTGTGCTGTGGGAATAAAGTAAACCAAGGCATCAGACTCTAGAATTGGGTAAAATATTAAAGGAAATGAGAATTATAAACAATTAGTTTATTGTTGGAAAGAAAGCAAAGTGAAGGTAGCTTGGGAAGAACAGATGTGATGTGGTAGATTGTGGGTATTTTATAGCTTATAAACTTTCAACAATGTATATATAAACAATTATTATAAAGGCACAAACTATAATTAAATCATTTTTTTCTATTTGCCTTTTTCACTACAGTAGCTTATAAGAAATCACATAATTACTGTGATGTTTATCTGATAATTTCCATAATCTACCAAACTAAAACCCTTAATTTCTTTTTAGAGTACCTCTCAGTTTATTACACAGTTCTGTTTTAAATACCATTGTATGTGATATCTGAGTTTCTATCTGATAGTTTCCAAGCATGAATTTCCGAAAACAAGCTTACTTATTTTTAGTTGGTCTACTTTGCCTTTAGATTGCTTTTCTGTAGAAAAGCATACTGTGAGAATTTAATATTATAATTGCCTTATAGAGATATACTTTATGAAGCTACAAAAGAACGGAGAAGTACAGAGTAGTTTGTTATCTCAGATATAAGAAGCTGAGCTAGGAAGATGGTCCAATACGAGCATAAAAACCTGAGTTCAAAACCCAAGAATCCATATGAAAAGCCAGGTAGGTGTGGTGACCCCCTGTAATTCCTTGACTTGGGAGACAGAGGCTGGGATCCCCAAGGTAAATTGGCTGTCTGGACTACCTGAGCCAGTGAGGTGAAGGTTCAGTGAGAGACTTGCCTTAGTTTAAAAAGTAGGCTATCCTGATGAGACCTGATAGGCTGTGGCCATATGGTGGGAGAGGAGATCCCCTTCTGTCAGAGGTCTAGGAGAGGGGAATAGGGTGAAAAAGAGAAGGAGGGTGGGAACAGAAAGATATAAGTGAGGGGATAACAAACAGGATGTAATCTGAATAAACTATAATTTTTTTTAAAAAAAGAATGACATTCATTAAAATATATCAACTAGAAAAAAAAGTAAAAAGTGCTTGAGAAAGACATCTATTGTCATCTATTTTTTTCCTATCCACCTATCTATTTATCTATCTATCATCCATCCATCTATCATTTATCTATAAAAATATAAATATGTACATATAATGTTAGAAGTAAATCTTTACAATGTAGGAAAGAGAAGAAAGTTGAAATATTACTACCTCTAGTTGTTAGCAGCTAATGCTAGTAGTACTTAGCATTAATATCTAGTGTTTGTTGAGGATTGTGATTTTTATTTTAATATGATTTTATTTGTGGTTATTTTATTTTGCTGTTATTATTATTATTATTATTATTATTATTATTATTATTATTACAACTACTACTAGTACTATTACTAGTAGTATTCATGCTTATGTCATTCTTTCTGAGAGTATGTGTATGTGTGTATGTGTATGTGAATGTGTGTTTGTGTGTTTAATGATACCTTATGTGATTTCAGGTATACACACTCCACTTCATGAGGTCAGATGACCACTTTATGAATTCAGAGGACAATCAGACAATTTTGGAAGTTAGATCTCTCTTTCTATTGTGGGATCAGGGGAATGAATTCAGATCATCAGACGTTAAAAGCAATGTTACCTGCTGAGCCACGTTTCTGGACTAGGAATGTGACTTTTATAACCATCTAAAATAGTTTCAATAATGAATAGCATCTACACTGGCACAGGTTTAATGAAATTATTTCTAAGAGAGATTTAAAATGACTGTGTACCTTAGTGATCATCTTATTGCCTTGAGCATTGGAAGCATGTAGACAAGGGATAATAAAAACCACACACACAGGTAGATAGGACAGTAAGAAACCAATGGAAACAAAACAAGGGTTTCTGTGATTGAAAGTACCCATGGTCTTCAAGTCAGATCCAGGAATTACATTGCCAGCCATGTTCCTGAGATTTCTCTGTATTTCTTTCTATTTAGTTAGATAGCCTCCTTAAAGAAAGCTTCATGTTTCTAATTTTATATGTGTGGGTTTTTTAGTAAGAAAATTAACATTACTCTATTTGTTAAATAATACTGGAAAAGCTAGCAAATAAAAACTAATTTGAAATTAGTTTCGTTTTTCTCATCTAAAGTTCCAATAGGATGACCTCCCCTCTGTCCTGCTTTCCAGTAAGTGAAGACTTTCATGGGACTTGCCCCTTGGGCTAGTGTCTAGATATAAGTGAGTATATACCATTTGACTCTTTCTGCTTCTGGGTTAACTCATTCATTATGATCATTTCTAGTTCAATCCATTTGTCCACAAATTTTGGGAATTCCTTGTTTTTAATAACTGAGTAGTATTCCATAGTGTAAATGTACCAAAGTTTCTTTACTCATTCTTCTACTGAGGGACACTTAGGCTGTTTCCATGTTCTGGCTATTATGAATAAGGTCACTATGAACATGGTTGAGCATATGTCCCTGTTGTGTGGTGGAGCATTTTCTGGGTATATTCCAATGAGTGGAATAGCTGGGGCTTGAGGAAGCCCTATTCCCAGTTTTCTGAGAAAGCACAAGATAGACTTCCAAAGTGGTTGTACCAGTTTGCATTCCCACCAGCAATGAAGGAATGTTCCTCTTTCTCCACATCCTCGCCAGCATGTGGTGTCACTTTAATTTTTGATCTTAGCCATTCTGATGAGTGTAAGATGGAATCTCAGAGTCGTTTTGATTTGCATTTCTCTGATGACTAACAACATTGAGCATTTCTTTAAGTGATCTAGCCAATGGACAGGACATTCTCCACAGTTGAGTGGGGAGTGTAGAATGACTTTCACACGAACTCTGGTGCCCCATATCTGATCATGTCCCCTGGATGGGGAGACCTGGTGGCACTCAGAGGAAACATAACAGGCTACCAGGAAGAGACTTGATACCCCATGAGCATATACCAGGGGAGGAGGTCCCCCTCAGTCACAGTCATAGGGGAGGGGAGTAAGGGGAAAATGGGAGGGAGGAAGGAATGGGAGGATATAAGGAATGGGATAATAATTGAGATGTAATATGAATAAATTAATAAAATATTTAAAAAAGAAAGTAGTTTAGTTACTAAACACTTTCTAATTTGGCTGTACTTTATTTCAGCTACTTTTGCCTGCTGACAGTCCCTCTGCTCTTTACATATTTACTTGGTTTGGAGGGCTGTAATAGCATCTATCTCTACTTTTTATCTGACATGAGATTAAAGATGAGAATTTTAAAAAGTGGACTATATCCTCTTCATTACAGGATATTCTTGTTATTAAAATGAATGACTCAATGAAATTCTTTTCATTTAGGCCTTTCCTACATGATATTGTGAAATACTATCAGTGTCTAGTTATCCCTGCAGACTCATTATTGGGACTAATTCAATCAAATTTATCATATAAATTGATGTTCCTCTTTAAGACTTTGAGACATGAAGCTTTCTGATTAGTGGATACTGTGAAAAGTAAGACCACCATGTTTCATACTAAAAAGTACTCATTATTAAAGAATGAATTTGTTTAACTTTTAGTTGGCTGACACACATACATATATGTGTACATTCATAAAGTCATAGATCCGCATACATATGAATCTGTTAAAGAATGTATGTCTATTTTATGTATGTATGCCTGTATATATGTGCATATCCAGCAAAGAGTTTTAATAATCACATAGGCACACACATACACATATACTCATGCACAGATATAATGCTTTCTTACCACTTGTGGTCCTGAAAATGCCTTTATCTTGGTAGAGGATCAAGGAGTATGCTGTGAGATTCTATTCCCTAGGAAAACCAGAAGGGATACCCATACAGTCTTAACAACATGATTGTCCAAAAATGGGTTGAACAAGGATGACACAAAAGATCTTGATAAACTGAATAGGAAAAGCCCATGAGACTTCAACCTACTAAAAACTAATTGATTGTCCAGTGGCAGCTTTGAAACCTACATACTGATAGCATTATATGGATTATATATTAGTGAATATATACATACATATACATATATGTGTGTGTGCAATAACAATTAATGGAAAATAATATGAATTTGAAGGAGAGTGGGGAAGGCTATATGAGAGGGTTTGGAGAGAGGAAAAGGAAGGCGAAATGATGTAATTATATTATAATATCAACCATAAACAAAAACATAAATGAGGTATGGCAAGCAAGACCTCTAAGAACTCTCAAGCTTTACCCTTCCCCCAGCTTTGTTAGTTGTAATACAAAAACCCTACAAGAATATAATATAAAAACTTTGCCAGAGTAAGGGGAATCCAAGATGGCGGCCAGCAGTGTGGACCGTGTTTGGAAGCTCCAGGAAACAATTCAGGGAATTGCACAGATTTCTGAGCCAGGAAGACCAAGGTCCTGACACCACGGCAGCAGGAGTGCTCCATGGTTCAGAGAGACAAGGGTGCAGAGGACCTGCGTGCCCCGGCACATGGGAGGAGTGCGGATTTTCTCGGATCAGAGCAGCAGCAGCGGCACCAGAGGCACCACTGGCAGTGGCTGAGGTTTGCAGCTCAGAGCCTTCCGGTGGAGGCAGTTAGTGTGGTGGCTGGTGGGAGTTGCTGCGGGAAAGGGGACTCTGGACAGGATTTGGGTAGCATGGTGCCTTGTGACACAAACTGGACTGGGTGGACAGTTCAGCCCCAAAGTCCCGGGTACAACTCAGTGCGCAGTGCCGTGGAGATGCTGGCTCAGCACAGCAAGCAATTCTGCCTGAGGCGCCAGCTCAGCTCAGCCACAGCTCCCCTGCTGTGACGCAGGCTGGGCAGAGTGCTCAGTTCCACCCTAGGCACCAGCTGAGTACAGCCGCAGTTCACCTGCTGTGAGGCAGACTGGGCAGAGCGCTCAGGTCCACCGAAGGCGCCAGCTCAGCGCAGCCACAGTTCACCTGCGGTGACGCAGACTGGGTGGAGTGCTCAGGTCCACCAAAGGTGCAGGCTCAGTGGAGCTACAGTTCACCTGCTGTGACACAGGCTGGGCAGAGAGCTCAGTTCCACCAAGGGCACCAGCTCAGCACAGCCACAGCTCTCCTGCTGTGACTCAGAATGGGCGGAGAGCTCAGTTCCACCAGAGGCGCTAGCTCATATCAACGAGCAGTTCTGCCCAAGACACTAACTCAGCTCAGCGGGCAGTTTTGGGGCACTGACACAGGCTGAGGTCAGCACGCAGATTCAGCCCAGAGGCCCTAGCTGGACTTGCCGGGCAGATTACGCCCAGAGATTCTAACTGAGCTGTGCATACAGGCTTGGCGGCCCCAAGACTCTGGCTGGACTATCCACACAGTATAGGCCTGGAGTCCCTGGCTGAATTCAGCGTGCAGTATGGGTCCATAGTCCCTGGCTGAGCTTGGTGCACAATTCTGCCCCAGAGACTTGGGTGGAGCTCGACATGCAGTTTAGGGCCAGAGTCCCTAACCATGCTTGGCAGACAGATTGGGCCCAGAGACTCTAGTAGAGCTTTTGGCACAGTCCCGGCTCTAAGACTCTGGTTGGACACAGTGTGCAGTTTGAATCAAAAATTCCTGGCTGAGCTGGGTGGACTGTTCTGGCCTGAGTCAATAACTGACCACAGCACGCACTTTGGCCAAAGCCCCTAGCTGAGCTTGGTGGGCAGTCCCAGCCCAAAAATTCTGGATGGACCCTGGATTCATTTTGAGCCCAGAATTCTTAGCTGAGCTCGACAGACGGTTCAGGCCCTGAGATTCTAGCTGAGCTCGGCGGGTGGTTCGGGCCCAGTGTCCCTGGCTGGACTTGGCAGGGAACCCAGAAGGCTGTGGATACCTTGGCCTGACCCAACACTCATCCAGACCCAGAAATATTGCAGGACCCACAGCTCAGGGGAGCTAAAGATCACTGGCTGTGAGAGCCCAAAAAGACAGGGCTAACTTCCTGCCATCCACACCAGTGAAGCATCAGAGCTTCCAGCCTATGGAAATCATGAGAAAACAAGTGACTCTTTCATCAGACACCCTACATGCAACTCGGGAAGCTACCCAACAAAATCAAAGCCAGCAAGGTGTCTAAAGGACAGCGTAAAAGCATACGCAAAAAACCCCAAAACAACATGGCGTCTCCAGTTTCCAGCTATCCTAAAGAAAACAACCCAGAGAACTCAAATACAATGGAAATACAAGAAAATGACCTCAAATCCATAATAAGGAGCATATTAATGTAGGAAACAAATAAAATTCGTAATCAAATACAGGAAGACTCAGCCAAACAGGTGAGAGACATAAAAGAAGCACATAAAGTGGAACTGGAAAAATTTCAGGAAAATGCAAATAACCAGATGGAAGAAATAAATAAAACGGTTCAAGCTCTGAAGACCTATAAAGAGGCAATGGAAGAAACTCAGGAATATACAAACAATCAGATGAAAGAAATAAAAAAATCAGTTCAAAATCTGAAGACGAAAATGGATTCAATGATAAACACACAGACAGAAGAAAAACGAGAACATGAGACCTCGGAGAAGAAGGCGAGCAACACAGAGGTGAGCTTTTCTAACAGAGTCCAAGAGACAGAAGAATGAATCTCAGGTCTAAAAGATACAATCAGAGATCTTGAAGCAACCATTAAAGAAAATGCCAAATCTGGAAAACGCCTGACACAAAACATCCAAGAAATTCAGGACACCATGAAAAGAAGAAATCTGAGGATAATAGGCATTGAAGAAAGAGAAGATATCAGACTCCAAGGCCCAGAAACTATTCTCAATAAAATCATAGAAGAAAATTTCCCCAACCTAAAGAAAGAGATGCCTATAAACATACAAGATGCCTACAGAACACCAAATAGAATTGACCAGAAAAGGAAAACTGCCTGTCACATAATAATCAAAACACAAAACATACAGAACAAAGAAAAAATATTAAAAGCTGCAAGGGAAAAGGGCCAAATAACATTTAATGGCAAACCTATCAGAATTACACCCGACTTCTCAATAGAGGCCATAAAAGCCAGAAGATCCTAGACAGAGATCCTGCAAACCCTAGGAGACCACAGATGCCAGGACAGACTACCTTACCCAGCAAAACTATCAATAACCGTTGATGGAGAAAACAAAATATTCCATGACAAAAACAAATTCAAACAGTACCTATCCACAAATCCAGCTTTACAGAAGGTACTAGAAGGAAAAATCCATCCCAAAGGGTCAAGATACAACCAAAACTACTCAGGAAATAGGTAACTATACCATAGCAAAAACACAGCTACACAAACACTCTATTGGAAACAACATAGAAATTATGACTCTTAACAGTCACTGGTCATTAATTTCTCTCAACATCAATGGTCTCAATTCTCCAATAAAAAGACACAGACTAACTGAATGGGTGCATAAACAAGGTCCAACATTCTTCTGCATTCAAGAAACACATCTCACCTATAACGATAAGCATTAACTCAGGGTAAAAGGTTGGAAAAAATATTCCAAGCAAATGGTCACAAGAAGCAAGCAGGCATAGCCATTTTAATATCAAACAAAATAGACTTTCAACCAAAATTAATCAAAAGGGATGCAGAAAGACATTTCATACTCATCAAAGTTAAAGTCAACCAAGATGACATCACAATTCTGAACATCTATGCTCCCAATACAAGGGCACCCACATTTGTAAAAGATCTGCTAAAAAAACTTAAACCACACATCGATCCCCACAAAATAATAGTGGGAGACTTCAACACCCCACAATCACAGTGGGATAAGTCATTAAAACAGAAACTAAGCCGAGAAATAACATCATTAACCAATGCCATGGGTCAAATGGATCTAACAGATATCTATAGAACCTTTCACCCAAACAAGAAAGACTATACCTTCTTCTCTGCACCCCATGGAACCTTCTCCAAAACTGATCACATCGTAGGTCACAAAGCAGGCCTCAACAGATACAAGAGGATTGAAATAATACCTTGTATCCTATCAGATCACCATGCTCTTAGACTGCAATTCAACAACAACAGAAACAACAAAAAGCCTACATGCACGTGGAAACTAAACAACTCTCTGCTAAATGACACATGGATCAGGGAAGAAATAAAGAAAGAAATCAAAGAGTTTCTGAAATTCAATGAAAATGAGGGAACAACATACCCAAATTTGTGGGATACATTGAAAGCAGTGTTAAGAGGAAAATTCATAGCTCTAAGTGCCTTTAAAAAGAAATTGGAAACATTGCACATAAGCAACTTAACAAGACAGCTGGAAGCCCTAGAAAAAAAAGAAGCAGAAACACCCAAAAGGAGTAGACGTCTGGAAATAATCAAACTCAAGGCTGAAAGTAATAAATTAGAAACTAAGAAAACAGTCCAAAGAATCAACAAAACCAAGAGCTGGTTCTTTGAGAAAATCAATAAGATAGACAGACCGTTAGCCAAACTAACTAAAAGGCAGAGAGACAGTATTGAAATCAACAAAATCAGAAATGAAAAGGGAGACATAACAACAGACACTGAAGAAATACAAAGAATCATAAGATCCTACTTTGGAGGCATATATGCCACAAAATTTGAAAATCTAAGGAAATGACGATTTTCTTGATCAATTTCACTTGCCAAAGTTGAGTGAAGAACAGATAAACAAGATAAATAGTCCCATTTCCCCTACAGAAATAGAAGCAATCATTGATAGTCTCCCAAACAAAAGAAAGCCCAGGGCCAGATATTTCAGTGCAGAATTCTACCAGACCTTCAAGAATGTGCTAACACCGATATTCCTCAAGCTTCTCAAAAACATAGAATTGGATGGAACATTACCAAATTCATTCTATGAGGCCATAGTCACGTTGATACCTAAACCTCACAAAGACTCAACAAAGAAAGAGAATTTCAGACCAATTTCTCTTATGAACATCGATGCAAAAATACTAAATAAAATTCTTGCAAAACGAATACAAGAACACATAAAGGATATCATTCATCATGACCAAGTAGGCTTCATTCCAGGCATGCAGGGATGGTTTAATATACGGAAATCCATCGATGTAATCCACCATATAAACAAACTGAAAATAAAAAACCACATGATCATCTCTTTAGATGCAGAGAAAGCATTTGATAAAATCCAACACCCATTCATGTTTAAAGTTTTAGAGAGATTGGGGATACAAGGCACTTTCCTCAACATAATAAAGGCTATATACAGCAAGCCAATAGCCAAAATCAAAGCAAATGGTGAGATACTCAAGGAAATTCCTCTAAAATCGGGAACAAGGCAAGGCTGCCCACTCTCTCCATATCTCTTCAATATAGTACTCGAAGTTCTAGCCAGAGCAATAAGACAACAAAAGGAGATCAAGGGTATCCAAATGGGAAAGGAGGAAGTCAAACTATCCCTGTTTGCAGATGATATGATAGTGTACATAAATGACCCTCAAAATTCCACCAGAGAACTCCTACAGCTGATAAACACTGTCAGCAATTTGGCTGGATACAAAATTAACTCAAAAAAGTCTGTAGCCTTCCTATACACAAATGACAAGCTTGCAGAGGAAGAAATTAGGAAAGCCACAACCTTCACATTAGCCACAAGCACTATAAAATATCTAGGAGTTACTCTAACTAAGCAAGTGAAGGACTTGTTTTAAAAAAATTTCAAAATTCTGAAGAAGGAGATTGAATATGACATGAGAAGATGGAAGGATCTTCCTTGCTCATGGATAGGGAGAATTAACATACTAAAAATGGCCATCCTACCAAAAGCAATCTACAGATTCAATGCAATCCCTATCAAAATACCTACACAATTTTTTAAAGACATTGAAAGTTCAATTCTGAACTTCATATGGAAAAACAAAAAAACCAGAATAGCAAAAATGATTTTGTACAATAAAAGGTGCTCTGGAGGAATCTCCATACCTGATCTCAAATTGTACTATAAAGCAATAGTAATTAAAACAGCACGGTACTGGCACAGCAACAGGCTGGTTGATCAGTGGAATCGAATTGAAGACCCAGATATGAATCCACATACATATGATCACTTGATTTTTGACAAAGAAGCCAAATCCATTCAATGGAAAAAGAATAACCTCTTTAACAAATGGTGCTGGTCTAACTGGATGTCTACATGTAAAAAAAATGCAACTGGACCCATATTTTTCACCTTGCACAAAACTCAAATCCAAGTCGATTAAAGACCTCAACATAAAACCAGAGACACTAAGTCAATTAGAAGAAAAAGTGGGCAAGAGCCTGGAACATATTGGCATAGGAAATAACTTCCTGAACAGAACACCAACAGCCCAGGCCTTAATGTCAACAATTAATAAATGGGACCTCATGAGGCTGAGAAGCTTCTGATGGCTGGAGAAACTGTCAAGAGAAAAAAGCGACAGCCTACAGACTGGGAAAAGATCTTCACCAACCCTACATCTGACAAAGGTCTAATGTCCAAAATATATAAAAAACTCAAGAAATTAAACACCACCAAACCAAATAACCCAATTGAGAAATGGTGTTTGGAACTAAACAGAGAATTCTCAACAGAAGAATATCAAATGGCTGAGAAACACTTAAAGAAATGCTCAATCTCCTTAGTCATCAGGGAAATGCAAATCAAAACAACTCTGAGATTCCATCTTACACCCATCAGAATGGGGAAGATCAAAAACTCAAGCGACACCACATGCTGGAGAGGATGTGGGGAGAGAGGAACACTCCTTCATTGCTGGTGGGAATGCAAACTAGTACAACCACTTTGGAAATCTATCTGGTGCTATCTCAGAAAACTGGGAATAGGGCTTCCTCAAGACCCAGCTATTCCACTCCTTGGGATATACCCAGAAGATGCTCCAGTACACAACAAGAAAATTTGCTCAACCATGTTCATAGCAGCCTTATTCATAATAGCCAGAACATGAAAACAGCCTACGTGTCTATCAGTAGAAGAATGGATAAAGAAACTGTGGTACATATACACTATGGAATACTACTCAGCTATTAAAAACAAGGAATTCCCGAAATTTGTGGACAAATGGATTGAGCTAGAGATGATCATAATGAGTGAGTTAACCCAGAAGCAGAAAGACTCAAATGGTATATACTCACTTATATCTGCATACTAGCCCAATGGGCATGTCCCTCGAAAGCCTTCACTTACCAGGAAACTGGGACAGAGGGGAGGACATCCTATTGGGACTCTAGATGAGAGAACCATGTGAGAATAGCAATATAGAAGGATCCAGTGGCTCCTAGAAACCTACAAGTAGAACATTATGATAGGTAGATTTGGGTCAAGGGGTCCCACTCAAACTAAGGCACCAGCCAAGGACAATACAGGCGGTAAAATTTAAACCCCTACCCAGATCTAGCCAATGGTGAGAACAGTCTCCACACTTGAGTGGAGAGTGGGATATGACTTTCTCACATACTCTGGTGCCTCACATTTGACTATGTCCCCTGGAGGGGGAGACCTGGTGGCACTCAGAGGAAGGACAGCAGGTCACCGAGAAGAGACTTGATACCCTATGAGCATATACAGGGGGAGGTAATCCCTCTCAGGAACAGTCATAGGGGAGGGGAATAAGGGGAAAATGGAAAGGAGGGATGAATGGGCGGATACAAGGGATGGGATAACCATTGAGCTGTAACAAGAATAAATTAATAAAAAAAATTTTTGCCAGAGTAAATATATATTTATCCTTTTCCGTTGTTTTGCCAAAAAGTTGATAAGCCTGTTCAACCCTGTATTTTATTCAATATCTGGGCAACAAATGACTAAGTTCGCAGGTTAAAGCAATATACTTTCATTAGCCTGTAGTTTCCATGGATCAGAATTAGAAGGATTAGAACTTGTGGCTTTGTCTGAGGAGGTGTGGTCTTCATGAAGGATGTTTCTTGGGGGCAAGAGGATGAGGTGGAGGTGCTTTGAGTTGACAAAAACCACACCATTCTCTCTCTCTCTCTCTCTCTCTCTCTCTCTCTCTCTCTCTCTCTCT
>OU015747.1:18351421-18374926 GCA_907169655.1 Acomys percivali | reverse complement strand
AAGAAGAAGAAGAAGAAGAAGAAGAAGAAGAAGAAGAAGAAGAAGAACAAGAACAAGAACAAGAACAAGAAGAAGAAGAAGAAGAAGAAGAAGAAGAAGAACAACAACAACAAGAACAAGAACAAGAACAAGAACAAGAACAAGAACAAGAAGAAATGTAGTAGTAGTAGTAGTATTTATGTTTTACTATTGACTCTTTACCAAAGATTTCATTTTCCCTTAATAATAATAATGGTAATTTGTAGTTATCCCATGCTAACACTTTGTATTTCTTTGGGTTGTCAGATGCTAGTGCAAGAAATTAATGTATAACCAACAACCAAGCACCAAGTCTAGCTACCTGGGCAGGTTCTAGTATCCACACCATGGAAGGAGAGAACCAACTCTTACCAGTGGTCATTTGACTTCTACATATACCAAGATGTGTGTCCTCAATCCAATAAACAAACAGAAAAAGGAATGCAAGGCCTTTTGTTCAGGTGACGTTTGTATCTTGTTGCTGCAATGTGTTTAAGCTACCTTTTCTCTTACTTGCCCTTTACTGGCCTTCTTTATCCAATACACAGGACAAATGCTTCAGAACTAAAGGAACTGGCAAGTTAAGTGCTTTAAATATGATGGTGCATGGCAAATTCATTCCAAGTTATCATTCAACAAATCTAAGAACTGCTTTCCTCTTCGTCAATGAGTTGGTCTGACTAAAATGCTACTTTAAATTTAGAGATTGAAGGACAAATGCTATATTGTGTTCACAGTGTAAAATGGTTTGCATTTGAGTGTTCTATGGGTTGAAATAGACCTCCTACACCATTTCCTGACAGTTATCATAATAAAGGCAGGAGGACTACAGTCACCCACACACATTATTTTCTAGGCATTTCCTATCTTTACTTCATTCATGGTCATTTATTTTATTATGGACATAGGGTGATATGCCAACATCTTCAAGCTCCTTTTCCATTTTCTTCTGGAACTTCTCATTTTGTACTGGATCAAGAACAAGAGGCATTAATGGATTTTATGTAGGACTAACAGACAACTAAAACAACTATGTTTTACTCTTTCTATTTTCTCCAGGGTTTGCTTACTTTTAGAGTGTTGATTTTGAGCTTCTTACTTTTAGGCTGCCACTTCTGATTTTACCATGCTGATTTTACTACTATAGCTCTGTTATATATTTTGAAATCTGTTAAATCACTCCAACATTGTTCGTTTTGCTCAGAGTTTCCTTGACTACATGGGTTTTTTTTGTTTTGTTTTGTTTTGTTTTTGTTTTTGTACCTCCATGTTAATTTTGGGATGATTTATTTTATTTTTCTGTTTCTATGAATAATTTAGTGTAGGTTTTGGTAGGCATTGCATTGACTCTGTAAACTAATTATGTTGGCATGGTCATTTATACAGTCAGTTCTTGCAGTACAAGAGCATGGCATGTCTCTAGATCTTAAAGCTTCCCAAGGTAATGCTGTGAATGTTTTCCAATGCAGTGGTTCTCAGCAGCCATTTCACCTTTGAAAGCACGTGCATGTTAACAGCTCTGCATTCTGTTTTTCCAAAGTGTTAATTCCTTTTTTTCTTATTAAGAATACCATGACTCTGAGCACTGGGACACCTATACTGAGATTCTATGCTCCTCATCTTCTCTCATATAATTACTCTCTTTCAATGCTCAACATCCTTAGTCATCAGGGAAATGCAAATCAAAACAACTCTGAGATTCCATCTTACACCCATCAGAATGGCTAAGATCAAATATTCAAGTGACACCACATGCTGACAAGGATGTGGAGAAAGAGGAACACTCTTTCATTGCTGGTGGGAATGCAAACTAGTACAGCCACTTTGGAAATCTATCTAGCACTATCTCAGAAAACTGGGAATAGGGCTTCCTCAAGCCCCAGCTATTCCACTCCTTGGAATATACCCAGAAGATGCTCCAGCATACAACAAGGGCATATGCTCAACCATGTACATAGCGGCCTTATTCATTATAGCCAGAACATGAAAACAGCCTAAGTGTCCCTCAGTAGAAGAATGGATAAAGAAACTGTGGTACATTTACACTATGGAAACTACTCAGCTATTAAAAACAAGAAATTCCTGAAATTTGTGGACAAATGGATTGAGCTAGAAATGATCATAATGAGTGAGTTACCCCAAAAGCAGAAAGAGTTAAATGGTATATACTCACTTATATCTAGACACTAGGCCAAGGGGCATGTCCCAGGAAAGCCTTCATTTACCAGGAAACTGGGACAGAGGGGAGGACAGCCTATTGGGACCCTAGGTGAGAGAATCATGGGAGAATGAGGAATTAGAAAGATCCAGAGGGTCCTAGAAACCTACAAGAAGAACATTATGATGGATAGATCTGGGCCCAGGGGTCCTGCTCAAACTATGGCACCAGCCAAGGACAATACATGCAATAAACTTTGAACCCCTACTCAGATCTAGCCGATGGACAGGACGTTCTTCTCCATTGAGTGGAGAGTGGGGTCTGACTTTCACACGAACTCTGGTGCCCTGTATTTGACCATGTCCCCTGGATGGGGAAGCCTGGTGGCACTCAGAGGAAGGATAGCAGCCTACCAAGAAGAGACTTGATACCTTATGAGCATATAAAGGGGGAGGAGGACCCCCTCAGTCACAGCCATAGGGGAAGAGAGTAAGGGGAAAATGGGAGGGAGGGAGGAATGGGAGGATACAAGGGATGGGATAACAATTAAGATGTAATATGAATAAATTAATAATATAAATATATTACAAATAATAATAATTACTCTTTCTTGTCCTTAAACATTTAACTTGTATGGATGTTTTTTCATCCTGTGGCTATACTTTACTAATATCATCTTGTGTTTATTCAATGATCTACTAAGTTTTATTCATATTTGCTAAATATCAAAGGTCTTTACTATTTCTATTTTCCCCAAAATTTGCTTACTTTTAGAATGTTTATTTCAAACTGCTTTCTTCAGGCTGTCACTTCTGAAATATTGGCTTATCCATGTATTCACTTCCAATGAACACACACCCATCTTTGCATATCATACAGCTTGCATTCTCATTGGCCATATTAGATGCAACAATTCTTCTAAGACACCAGCATTAGGTTAGCATTGGGTGTTGTGAGAGTCTTTTATTCCTGTGTTTAGAAATGTTTACAGGAGTGTCAGAATGATTGGGTTGAGTCTCAAGTAATACGCCAATTGTAGGCATAAGGTTATTGTGTAATTAGACATAATTAAAATTCTGATTCCTGTACCTTCTCCCCATATCTGGTCCCAATCATATTCTGAGAATCTCCTGTCTCTATGTTGTATAAACACTGCTCCCCAATTGTCTCTTGATATGCCAATACAGCCAATTGCTTTGCTAAGCAGGGGACATAATAGGGCTGAATTTCCTGCCAGCCAGGGGCGGAGGAGCTAAAGGAAGAAATAGGGGATTCAGCCATGAGCAGAGGTCCAGAAGACATCAAGAGAGAGCAGATGAACCGAGAAAGCTAATAAGTGCAAGTATCTCTGGGGCTTATGGGAGGGGGGTGGAGCCGGACTAGCTTAGAGGATTAAGAATAGAGTAATCACTGCTCAGCTGTAGTAAAGATTGATAAACAAATAGTACAACAGAATCTTGATTATTTAGATGATAGCCAAGTTAAGAGAGAAATTGAGAAACAAACACACCTTTATAAAAATAACTTTAATAACCAATTAAAACCAGAACCAGGTTCTGTGTGCTTCAGATGGAGTCTCCAGATTTGACGCTAAAACTCACCAACTGCTGTGTCTCTGAGTATGGATTGATACCTCACTGGGACCTGTGTTAAGTACCGTGGCACTCTTAATGTCCTGGCTCATCATAATGCCTGTACCTGTCGAGAACTCTTTCTGACAAATGTGATGGACTGTGGCTGCCAGGCTAATATTTGTGTGTCTTAGACATTTTTGGGCAGATGCTGGAAGCGCCAGTGTTTTCAACTACCTGAAAACTAAGTTATGTTGGAGTCATTTATCTACAATTATATTTTTTAATTGTGTGAGTCTGTTGAGATATCTACACAGAGGATAAAATATCCTTTATGAAACATTGTGACTCAAGGTCTGTATGATGCCTCTGGCACATTAAGTCATTAATTTCATTAGCAGTGGGTTGTATCAAGGTTCTAGGGATCCCATAAATGCCCTATTTCATTCTTGGCAAATAATCTGATTTTATTGTTAACCACCTGGAAAATTACATTGAAAACAGGCATCCAAAGATTAGAGCTCAGTGTCAAAATGGGTAGCAAACTCTGCACCATGGAGAACTGTGCCTGCAACAGTTCGCAGCAATGGACCCTTTGCAAGGAAAGACTCAGTAAAACTCTTCCAAGTTTATTCTGGAGTTGTTCTAGGGGGTGTTTTAAATGAGGTGACTTTCTTCTGCAGTTCACATTTCAGACAGGCAATGATAGCTCCAAACCTGCCATCAAAAGGCTTCAACAGCCACTTTACCAGCCTTGTGTCAACCTCCATGTTTCTCCGTCGCTCAGGCTCACAGGATCTTTTGGGGTGGTTCTTGACAGTTCAGGACTAGCAATGCTTCTGACTCTATGGCTGCCAGAGTAGATCAAATACTGTGTGAGATTATCCACCTCAGGAGGCCCTTCTCCTGTTTCAGCTGTTAGCATTTGCTACTGCACAGATTCACACTCTCCAAGGAAATGGAAGGTGAGTAGCATCAGAGGGAGAGGGTCGCTTTGTGAAAGCCACACCTACACACGTTTATGCAGTTAGGAGAGTTCCAGCCAACCCTCTGAGGCAAATGGTAGAGGCATAGTTGATCCAAAGCATTTTCTTTTTGGACCAGAAGGAGCAGAGGCCTCCTAATGACTGCAGGAAAGGGAAGGCATTATTGTCAATTGTTTTTCTAAGGAAGATAGAAAACTGGAGGGCACTCCCCAAGGTTGAGTCAGAAAATTTAGTTTGAACAGCAAAAGAAAAACATGATTGTACACAGTTTAAAAGGAAAAAATAACCAGAAAACATGGACATCTCTGTTCAAACTTGAAAGCTTGAGTTTCTGGGTCTTATATGGCAGCGCAAGTCTTCTAAGTTTAAGGCCTTGAGTCCTTCAGCACGGAGTTCTACAGTTGTGCAGGGCTGATCACCACTGATTTGAGGGAGGACTGACTTAGTGAAAAATTACAATGTTTAAATATTATCCAGGAATAATAGGTTTTGCATAGACTACACACTCTTATTGCTTTCAAGTGCAAGCAATTACTCAAACTAGACTAACTGAAGTATTGTGGCACTCAGATCCTTGAGAAATCCAATTTAACATGTACCTTTAAAATGGTTTCAATTGTACATGACTATTACCATATATAAATGGGGCAAAAAGTGCTTGTTTGCCCAGGCCTTTTGGAAGGAGTTTGAGAGAAAATAATTCTTGATTGGACCAAAACCAATTGAGATTCCTTCCAGGCCAATGGCAGAAAAAGAATTTTATTACTGTAGCAAATACTAGAGATAATCAACTTATAGGCTTATTTCAGCTCACAGTTTTCAAGGTTCTAATCAATGATTTGGCACTGTTGCTTTAGGCCTGAGGCAGGTTGCATGTCATGATAGAAGTGTGTAGTGAGCACAATCAGAAATGAGAGGAATAGGAAAAAGCTGAAGACACACATTTTTTTGAGGGCATAGAACTAATATCCTAAACTTCCTATTATGTGTAACTCCTCCTAATGGTACCATAGCTTTCAGGAGATATTCAAAAGTCAAATTATAGCAGCACCTAATAACACTCAGATTTTGAAACATTTTTCTGTTTGGAGTCATAAGGACTAATATCTCAGCTTGATAAAAGTGCATTGTAATACAGAAATGTTGATAGGAAATTAAAAATGAAAACCAAAAAATAGCCTTAATGGTGTAAAACTATAAAAAATGTAATTCAGATACTGATTGTATTCATTTAAAAAATATCTAGGAGGCTAGAGAAATGACTCAGCTGTTAAGAGCACGCATTGCTTTTTCAGAGGTCATGTTCAGTTCCCAGCACCCATGTTGGACAACTCATAGCCACCCCTAACTCCAGCTCCACAGTGTCACATACTCTTTTATGGCCTCCATAGGAGTGCAGCCCCCCCTCACAAATACATAAAAATGAAATAAATCTAAAAACAAAACAGAAAGTCTAAGCTTCATGTCAGGATTCCAGGACTGCAGGTCTCTAAATCCTCTATTCACTGCCATCTTCATCATTTTATTCAGCTTCTTCAAAAATTTTTATAGTCCCATGGTCCCTATGGCTTGGCTGGATCTCCTTATAATTCCAGTATCATTATCCCTGATATTTTCTTGTATTCTTTTTCCTCAGTACCTGTCTCTGAGTAATGTAGTTTCCATTAGCAGGGTCTCTCACATCTATGCACTGATGAGCATTTATTGAGTATCCACTTCCAGACATCCTTCTAACAAGTAAAAATGCATTACCAGACAATCTCAGATACCTCTAATTTTATGGAACTCCCATTGTGATGTGGGAAACAGGTAATACTAGTTTTAAAAACAATCTATACAGAAAACAGTTTAGGTTGTTATGGTCACCAATGAAGAAGTGACCAAAATGAGATCTCAACTCAAGTCAGAATCCTGAAACAACAACAACAAATAGAGATAGCTCCCTCAAAGTGAAGGGAGTCCTGTCTTGTAGCACAGAAAGGCAAGAGGGGACTTTAGGACCAAAATTAATGTAGATTAAAAAAAAAAAAAAACCCTTCTACAAAGCAAACTTCAGCTGTCAAATCATTCAGTTCCTCCCACCCTGGCCCAGTTTTTGACTTTTATGCATCAATAATTTTCATAGGAAATAACCACTAACAGAGTCCAGATTTATATGTTTATACAATGAGGAAGTTTTTAAATCAGAATTGGGTATGCAGGTGTGTTTGTATCACCATAGTGAAGATTGCATTATCTCCTCCCTAGCCCACTACCCCAGTTCTTCTGGTCCCTCAAATATGCATTTTCCCAACCATTATAGGATTGGCAGAATTCTCCTTGCTGGGTGCAGGCATTGCTGTCTGAGAGTGCTGAGGATGCTACTACTGGTTCAGGGCCCATGAGGCATTTCTTCAATGGAGGCTCCTGGTTCTAGATGCAGCAGTGCAATACCTCCATCCATGATAAATATGTCACTCTTTACTGCATTGTCTCTCCCCTGTTGCTTTTCTATGTGTACAGGCTTTCTTCTCTTCTTCATGTAGCCTTGGGAGAATGTTTTTCTTGAATCCTCACTTAAGGGAATTATGAACCATTGAGAAGAAGCTGTTCTGTTGATTAGGGTTTTTTTTATCTCCTCCATTTGAGGGAAATCAAATGACTAAAATATAAATTTGATTTGAATGGTTCTTAAATATCTTTTTTTCCCAACACTGACAGGGATTTTGCCTCTGCATTTTTATCTTACCCATTTAAATAACCAACCAGAAAGATTCCTAACAACTCAAAGGAGAAGCTGCACAAAGCAGTCTAAACACACAACAGCAGAAATAATGATGATAAAATGGCTTCTGCAAGTCTGACCTATAAATACGTCTAATGGGCCACTCAGAGCTTGATGGTATTATTACAGCCAGCAACATAGTTTTGTAAAGTAAGCCTCTAACTCAATCTAAAACTCTCCCAGAGAATTTGAAAAGGTTGTCAAATGCAAACTCAAAAATCACAACACTCACAAAGCACTGCGTTCAATTTTTAAGAAAACAAGGTAAGGCAGCAGAAGGTATTTTTATCTTTGCAAAGGGATTCTGCATGCAAAGAAATGCCCAAATAGTTTTAAAACAGATTACATTTTGACTTGTTCATTTCGTGTGTTTGGATGAACGTGTGTATGGACATGTGCTACTGCCCACATATGGAGTTCAGGGGACAACTTCTTGAAGATCAGTTCTTTCCTCTAGTTTGTGAATCACAAGAGTCAAACGGGGAATGTCAGATATGACTATACCTGCTGGGCTATCTCAGCAGTCCCTCAAATATTTCTTAGCATAAAATGAGCTGCCTCGGATTAGTGGATGACTTCACATTTTTTTTTTTTGCCTCTTTATTGTTTTATTATGCAGGAGTAAAAGATACCCTTTACAAAGTTCCCATTCCTAAAGTTTTCTAAATGCTCTCAGTGTCTGAGTGGCACATTGGATGGATAACTTTCCACATGAGTTAGTTTAATAGAGCCTTGAAACACAGCAAAGTCACATCATTCCAAATGAGATAATCACCTTGAGATGGACTGCTGATAATCAACATGATAATCATGCTGAGAGGAAGCTAGTTGTCTTGATTGAAGGCAACTCAAAGATCAACGCCATAATGACTCAGAAGTTAACCAGTTCCCAGCAACAGTTATCAATTGCAGTCTGTAAAGAGCTCACTAGCACAGTGCTTCCTTCTCTTCCCTGAGTGGTCCCTCTCCTCCTCTTCCACTCTTCACCATTATCATAGCTGGATGCTAGAAATAAAGGTGGGAGTTGATAATGCATCAATCTTCTGCTTCCTTTATGGAAGCATGAGAAAACCTTTACAGTGGAATGTCTGCTGGTTTCCCTGACCCTAAGTTGGAATCCTCACATCTTGCTATTTGGGGAGAGCAGAGAGAGGGGCCTTGAGACAAGAACTCAGGGGACTCAGCGAGATTCTAAGCCCCAAACTACACATGATCTACTATGTCAAAACTTTGTTTTGCCTCATAAAGAAATGAGAAATTCAGTTATACCATCAAACATGTCTGAATAGATTACAAAAATAGCGATGTTTTCTTGGCTTCCTTGAATACATATTACTCTGCAATACAATGAAACTGCTTTTCTCACTGAGGAGCCGATTCTACCTCACTGCTGAACCCAAAGCTGTCTATGTGATTTGCTTTCAATGAGTGTGGTACACACAGAATCTTTTGTCTCTTTCTGCCGGATAGAAAACAGAACACATTTTTTTTTCTCATCAGAGACTTCTTAGAACAAAGACAAATGAATATTCTTAGTAAAAGGTGAGATTAAATAGTGTAATTCTTGAAGGCTGTAAGAGATGTCAGAACTACTCAGTCCTGTTCAACAGTGGACATGAAAATATTCCAAATAAAGTTTTAAATAAAAATAGGTATGTTCCAAGGACTATCTTGCTTACCACCCTGGGGGAACCAAGCCCAGTTGAATGTCTAATGAATGCATATCATGAAACCCAGAGCAGAAAAACCACCCACATAGAACCTATTTATAACTTTGGGACCATTTATTTTTCAGAGAAAAGCCAAATGATAGGTATGCTCTCTTGGAGCTTGCACATTATTGTGTTTACTAATGAGGTAGCAGCATCTTGAAGGTGAGTGATGCATAAAAAGATATTAGTGTAACAAACTATTAAAGTTTATGTTTTAAAAATTGAATAATTATTTTCAGTATGGCTGTAGCCCAAAGTCTGCTATCCCATAACTTTTGCAACCATCAGTCCAGAAATTCAAGTTGAGAGGTTTTTGAATACAAAGCCCATGGTGCCAACATCTTGAGTTTTAAGAAATTTAAAAGAATTACAAGCGAATGGCCTCTTTTCTTGGATAGTTGTACAAATTGCTGACTCTCTAGTGATGCTGGGTTAAAGTACTATTGTGTAGGAAAATGCACAAAGGCAAAATGTGTATCCATAGCCAGGGCTCATGTGCAAAAGCAAGGGATTAGACTTACTTGTCTTGACCTATTTAGCCACACTTCTGATAACAATATTTCTATCTGATACATCATTTTCTGCCATTGAAAGCCTAAATTGTGATTCATAATGCCTAACTGTTATTTGTCATTACATGTCATCTTTTAAGTCCAGAACAATCAGCAAAGGAGACACTGGTAATGTTTTTTTTTTCAATGATGTACTCACTGTAAGTCACAATCTTTTATTTTTCCTCAGGAAACAGAAAGTGGTGGAAGACAATGATGACAGGGGCACCTGTGCTTAGTTGCATATGATTCGAGACTGGAGTTAATAGCATGAAATATATTCATACAGTGAACTTCGGCAAATGTGAAATTTCTATGCTTCATAATAGAAATTCATCACCACTGGAAAGGTTTAAGAATCAGAGAAAAGGCCTGAGGCAAACTGCTTGAGAACATAACAGGCCTACAAAGCAAGGAACACACTGGATCAAAACACAAAAAATGGCCAAACATTAAGTCTGTTTATTCAAAGTTCATTCACACACACACATAATTGAGCACAATGATAGGAAAACCTAAAGATGATTCTGTATATATTAAAAGAACGCAATAGTAGCATCTATAGAAAAATACTTAGTTTCAAATACATTATTGGACATAGCCATAGGACTTCCTAAATGACTTCCTAAAAATTCATTATTTCTTAAATCTTGCTTACAATTTATATCAATTCAATTGTTAAAAGAAGACTAGTGCTAAATATCATAATTTTAGTTGGAATAATTTGCAAGTAGTCCCATAGAAGGAAGGAATGAGGTAGGATTTCAAACAAGTAAAACTGATACTTTAAGCTTCATATATGACAGTCTGGTTAACAAGAGTTAGCCCTGATCCCTGTCATTTGCACACATGAATCTATGAAGTTGGTGCTGTATGACCTGACCATTCCTTCTCTCGGATGTTTAGTCCTCTATTGGTAATTGATCATGTGCCTATGGTGGGCATAAGAATGGAGGTGCCAAGAGTAAGAAAATGTAGATATTGTCATATATATATATATATATATATATATATATATATATGCACATATATATCACAATCTTGTGGTGGTAATGCCCAATGCAAAATTAAGTTATAACACATGCTAGGAAAGGGAGCATTCAGGTTATTGTAGAACTTATTTGGGAAGTCAAAGAAGAAATAGCTTGCAACAGATTCAATAGTAGTTGCTGACCCAGGGTGGGAGCCAGCTCAGGACCAGCACCTATGCTATACAAAGCCTTAGAGACACATTACCGACTGACATGCTAAGAGAGTGCTCAGTCATTCTTAAATGGGACATCTTTACAAATGTGTCTACAGCACCCCACCGAGGTTCAGGGAATAGGATAGAAGAGGCTGAATAAATGTAGGAGCTAGACATTTAAAACACTATTGTGAAATACTGTCTTCTGAGTATGACATGGCTTTTATATTTATAAACTCACAACAATGGCTGCTACCTTCACAAGACATAAATACAGTAAAGCCAATCAAAATGTTTTCATAGATGCAAAATATGGTCTCAAGACCCTGTCTTTACTAAGGAGCTATTGGCAATTAATAGCTGTTTGGAAGGGAGAATCATTCTTGTTGAGGAAGCCGTCATGGTTATGTTTCCTCTGTTCCAGGTTGTGGTTCCCATTCATACATGTATTGGAGCCCACACTCATGTGTATTAGAGCATCTGCATTCAGGCATTGTTAAGGCCCCACAGCCATGTTGGAAGCACTAATTGGACTTAGTGAGTTGTATTGTAGAAAATACAGGGGAAGTTGCAGGATGGAAACAGGAGTTGGTTATAGAATTGACTACATATCATCATATTTTACTGCATAAATTATGTATTTCTCAAAGATTATATTATTGGTTTTTTTGTGAGTTTCATACAGTATATTTTATCATAATCACCCCTCTACTAACTTCTTGGAAATATACCTCCTTTCCTAATCTCAATTTTGAATCCTCTATGTTTTCTTCATCTATGAAGTCGTTTGTGCAGTCAACACAGTCTTGAATGGTTGGCCTTTCCCTGGACCACAACTTATCTGGGCAACATTCTTAAAGAATACTGACTCTCCAATATCTTCTTGGCTTTGAGTGGAATTCTGTGTCTACCTCCCCTTCCCATGCTGAGATTTGGTCTGGGTTGTGCTTGGTTGGGGCTTGTGCATGTAGTCAGAATCACTGTGGGTTCCAATCTGCAGCTGCCTATTGTATCTGGAGAACACTGTTCCCTTGCATTTCTCTACCACCTCTGTCTCTTATGATCTTTCTATCACCTTTCTTGCAATTATCTCTGAGTCTTGGGAGGAAGGCACGTGATACGGCTGTCTCATTTATGGTTGATCATTACCTGGAAGCTTCATCCCTATTTAGTAGCTTCCATAGTGCTGGAAAATACTATGCATGCTACTTGAGGAGAAAAGTAATCATCACTCATACTCTCCTATGAACCCTGTGAGCTACAACAATGTCTAGCCTGCCAAGTCTTGCCCACTGGAGCAGTAGTAACATGAAGATCATGGAAGTAAGCAATTACTTTAGACTGGATAGAAGTCCCACTCCATAAGATGAAAACCATTGCTGGACAAAGAACCTCTAGTGAGAAAGGTCCTAAGTCCTAGGAGAGAACCTATTATTATTCTGCTAAATGGGCATCATGTTAAACTGACTGCTAATGACATCCTTCAATCATCAATAGAGAAGCTTCTATTTGTAGTAGACCCCTAATAGGCCAAGATACAAAGAATAAGGAACTAAAAACAAAAGACTTTTGGGGGTGGGTTTCAGGAAGAAAAACAAATAGTCTTCTGAAAGAACTGAAGAGTTTATTAGCAGCAGGAGTGTACAGCCAATGGGGGGAGAAAGCATCTCAGGCTCAGGAAGGCAGCTGGTGCAAAACTCAGTTGTGTGATCAGAGAAAGAACTGTTCATACAAACCAAGAGAGAGGGAGATGAGAGCGTGACTGCCACTCAGCTGTTGACCAAGATCATAGAGTCAAAGGATGTTATTGGGCACTCTGGGCACCTTAGTTCAATCTCTTCACTGTACAGGTGAAGAAGCAAGCTCTGAGGGGTTAAATGACTAGGCCAAGGTGACATTGCTAATGAGTGGTGGATCTGGGATCAGAGCCCAGGGCTCCTAATTACCCTTTTAATGCTTTTCCACCACACCATGCTGATTCTTTGTATCTGTGCTAATGAGTAGATCAAGATGCTGTGAAATTAGCATAATAATTATTTATATATCAATACTGCATTTAAAATGGTGCAATGGAACATAGCTTATCCTTCACAGCCCATCCTTGTAAACTGTCAATGTATTAGTCATAAAGTAATAAACAATAATTGGGCTTTCATTATAGAAATGGATGGATTAAAACCCAAGCTTGAGATTTGTAGAGTTAACACTAAGTCTGTCTTGATGGATTTTAGATTAATGACATTAGTTCCTTACTGTACTCAATAATTTTAGTTCCTGTCCTAGGTATCAGGTTAGACCAAAAGGCTCCACTTTAGTGAACAAGATTCTGTAACTCCTTTCATTGAGCTTAGAGTCCAGTACATATGGACCACATTTTGTTTTTCCATGTACAAATGAGAAAGTGTTTTCATGTAATGCTTAATAGAAAGAATGTGTGATTTCTGGACAGAATTCTGGAAAAATACCTCTCCTAAACTGACATTCAAATCAGGTAAGCATTCTCAGATGAGGGTGGCTAGCCACGGAGGGTAGGGAGCGGGAAAGGGAGGAAATTACAGTTGTTGTTTAATTAGACCACTGTTAGGTCTTCAAAGTGAAATTACCTGGTGTTCTCCTGTGACAGATGACAGTGCTATGGAGAGCTGGTGATGCAACCCAGGCACCGAATTACACTGCACTACACACTGCATTTGTTCTTAGGTGCTCAGTGGTTTACTATAATAATGATCATCCATTTGCAGGACAGCTGAGATTTTTTAGTAGCGTGATTGCTTTTGGCATTGCTTTATTAGTCTAGGAAGCATGCAGCCCATTTGCAACCATTCTTAGCTTGTACCAGCTACATGATTCCCCTCTTACAAAAGCCTGCCGTTTAAGACCTGTGTGTCAGCTCTGGGTGCTTTTTCCTGTCAATTCTTTTACAGTACAGATAACTGTTTTAATCAACATCAGCATGCAGATGCCTATCCCTAAAATTTCAAGTTCATTTGAACCACTGAGTTTCATGGACAGAGTAGGTATTTTTGATCAATGTTCCTGGGAGAACTCAGATCCCCATAATCTCTTTCTTAAGAATTACACTAACATCTATATCCAACCACTCATCTGATCCCACTCCCGAGCCTTCACTGAATTGCACTGGATGAGAACCTAATGGTGTTGACTCTTTCCAGATCACTGAAGAAATCAACTCTCATCTCTGTTGCTGATACTTTTCAGCCCATCCATCTTGAAAATGTCTATGGGATGAATCTACTAGAGCTTCAGAAATGAAATGCCTAGGCCTGGATTCTCTCACACAGCCACTTTATATACAAAGATGAGAATAGCAGAAAGGTCATTTCCAAAGAAAGTGACATTTATTCTGTATTCACTGAAAAGCCAAAAGAGTTTTCTCATTCACCCGTACCCGCTGAGCCCTGCATCTCTCTCAGAAGAGGTGAAAAGAGGCTGTGCCTATCTACTCCAGCATCAGAGAGTAGGCTCAGACCTGTCTGAGAGCAATGGCTTCTTTCAAGGCAAGAACCTGCAGTTTTCATCAGAGGGTTTATGTTGTTCAGATTCAAGTTTGCTTGACAGGTTTTGTTTACTTTGATCCATATAGCTAAACTATGCCCACCTCCTTTCTCAGTTACGTCACCTCCAGAGTTTTCTTTCGCAGCTTTTTTTTAATAGTGTAAAGGAATTATTGCATGGATTATCAAAAATGCATAGAGTTCCTATACATGAATGACAGTCTATATGATATCCATGTATGCATCTATATGTACATGTATCTATAGATAGATATACTATGCTATACGAACTGCTAGTTTTCTATAGTTTAAAAGAAAGAGACTAAGATATAATTTCATATTATTCACTAAAATCACAACCAAGTATATCTGAGCAAAGTAAAAAACATGCCTCAAAACTCATACCACCCAGTCACTTTGACCATATTTACAATAAGATCTTTGATGAGAATCCTGGCTGAGCAAATCACCTGACCTGTTCAACAGCAAATGCCACAGTGGCCCTGAGAAGATTCTACATAGCTGATTTCCACAGATTTGAGAGCCAGTGCTGTTCATTCATGTTCACTCTAAAAGGTTCTAGAAGAGAGAAAGGAGGGAAAAAGCTGAGAGGAAACTTAGTGATTTTTGTCTCATAGAATTAACATATGTATATAGTCTTTGCCCAAGTTGAAACTTCTTCTTCTTCTTCTTTTTTATTCTGAAGACCATGTTGCTAAGCAGCTTGTTAATGACACAGGCTCTGGGCATCCATCATGCCTACACCAATGACTAGCTCTACATATTTGACCAAATTACTGAAGTGTTTTGTATTTTCCAAAATTACCCTTGTAAAATTAATTCCATCTCACTCTCTACCTTGTTGGTTTATTGTGAGAGTAAATGAATTAACATAGGGGAAGAAATCATAACAGACTCTGACATACAGTAAGGGCTCATTATTGTGGACCATTAAGGAATGCCCCATCAGAGGCAATTCAGGTCACTGTGAAATTGAAAAGTTTGGAAGGTGAGAGACCATGTTGTTAAAGTTAAGGCTGAAGTGAAACTGTAAATCTAGCTGTTGAAATAATAAACAGAGTAATTATTAGTGAATTAGCAGCAAGTCGTATGGCATTACATTTAAGACTTGAACCTTGCTCCAACTACTTTTAACTTCTTTAATGTTTAAGACCTATAAATGTCAGAGCTCACTAATTTCTTTGGCTTTCAATAAATGCCAGTGACTTTGAGAATTGCTATCCCTTTAGCTTATCTGGCATGAGCACAAGCTTAAAGGGTATCCAAGAGGACAATGATGGCCCATTCTCTTCCCAGTGGAAATTGAGGGTTATTGAAATCAGACAGCTTCTCAGGCTACAGAAGTTCTGAGTACCTTTTTGCATAGAGACACCTGAACTAAGGTGCACAGTGGGTGGCATTTCCAAGGACAGAGAGGACACAACCCCTGTCAATTAAAGCATACCACAGTCACTAGCAGAAATATGTTGGCAGGCATATACACTTAACTCTCTGGGATCCTGACAAGGTAAATGTATCTAATAAGGTGTTCTAAATACCCAAAGCATTTCTGATTTAGTTCCCCTCAAAGGTAATTTAAATGTTTCAAATGGAAATGCCTCTAACAGAAGTGAAACACACTTGACCAGAGACTCTGGAGAAGAATTTTGCCTTAATAATACAAGATCATCACTGTATGTATCAATTATTGAACTGTGCTATCATGTAGAGGGCTACTGAGGTATGAAGGACTGTTTGCCTTGCCCTAAATGACCCCAGTGGACATTCGTTTTAATAGCCTTTCCATTGCTTGCCTGATGGATAGGCAGTTTAGTTTTTCTCTCAACAGCATAACCCTTTCTCTTCTTGTATTGGATTGGACACCAGGAAAAAAAATATATTGCAAGAATTTCACACAAACTAGAGCAATCAGATCCACTGTTTTCTTAAGGCTATTGTCTTACAAACACACAGTAACTGTTAATAGCTCATGTGTTCAGCATCTTCATTTTTGTCCTCTGATATTTTTTGCAATAAGAAGGAGTGGCAGGTTTCAGAATTCTCTAGTTTGTCATACAGCAGTACTTAGAAAAGTGTTGCTTAGGTAAAACTCAAGAGAAAAACTTAGGATAGTAACGATATGCTTTGAATAAGTATATATGTACATATATACATATATAATTTTATAATAATTTTATTTCTGTAAATATTGTCAGCTAGGCACTAGGTGCTAGTGCCATAGCAAGAAACACGAAGTACTTTTTTTCATCTGAAGCTAACATCGTGTAGATAGGATGTGACATACAAGATCAGGATCAAATAATACAGCAGGATGGTTTCAGATGTTATGATGAAACACGAAAGGGTGGTGTGATGACTGAGCAAGAGGAAGTGGGTCAAGCTAGGAAAAAAAAAGACTATGTGAACTTGCCATTCAGTGACCTGAATGACCCAAGGCATTTGAAAATTTCCCAGTGAGTTCCTTTAGGCTAAACCAAAAGCTGGAGTGTTAGCTAGAGTGTTTAAGAGAGAGGATTAGCTTTTGTGTTCAGGAGCCCCACAAGGAGACCATCAAGGGTGGCAAATCTGGACCCAGGGAGACCTGCACAAACTGTTGCACCAACCAAGGACAATGCATGCAGAGAACCTAGATCCCCTGTTCAGATCCAGCCAATGGACAGCTCATTCTCCACGGTTGTGGGGAGAATGGGGGCTGCCTCTGACATGAACTCTAGTGCCCCTGATTTGATCACTTCCCCTTGGTGGAGAGGCCTGGTGGGCACACGGAGGAAGGCAAAGCAGGCTTTCCAGATGAGACCTGATAAGCTGTGGTCATATGGTGGGGGAGAAGGTCTCCTTCTGTCACAGGTCTAGGGGAGGGGAATATGGTGGAAGGGGGATGAGGGTAGGAATGGGAAGATAAAAGCGAGCGGTTAACAATCAGGATGTAATCTGAATAAATTATAATAAACTAAAATATTTTTAAAGGAGGATTAGGCCCTAAATCTACAGTGTGCATCGATCACAGAGAAGTGTGAACCAGTAGGCGAGAATGGGAGGATGGTGTATCTCTGGTGCACCAACCGCCACATGCTGGCAAGGAAGAAAAAGACAGCCATGGTTATGGGGCAGTAACAGGTTGGGAGCAAGGCTCTGAGAAGGCCTGAGTTACTCTTGAGCATCTCCATGCAGCTAGGGTTGTTATGTGTTGAGGGTGATGCAGAGGGCAAAGGCACAGAGGGCTTGAGGGAGAGCTAACTCCCGTAATAGTATGAGCTGTATGCTGAGAGCAATGATTTTTATTCAGCATCACGATTTTTTTTTTTTTTTTTATGATTAGTGTGCATTTCTATTTCCAGGGCTGTTAAGAGTTAATGGCAGGAAATACCTTGGAATTCAGTTAGGTTTTCTACACATAAATTTAAGCCGTGGTTAACTATAGCTATGAATTAGACTCACCTGATGCTTAATGATACAGCTGCCCAGACCCCATTCCAGATGAATTAAATTGGAATCTGTTGGTAGTTGGGCCTAAGGTGATGTGTGTGGATCTGATGTTCACACTACTCCCAGCTGAGACTCATTACCCTCGAGCAGGTGTTCACAACCTTGACTGCACATTAGAATCACTTGGTTAAGCTTCAAAAAATAACCCATGCCCAGGCCTCACCTTGGATCAATTAAATAAGAATCTCTGGGGGCTGAAGACCTGAGCTTTGATATTTAAAAACAAAACCAAACCCACAATAACAAAGCAAAATAAGCATCTTAAAAACTCTGCCCAGGGCTACAAAATTAAATGAAGCAAGGCCACTGTCTATAGAGTTTATGCTCTAATGGGGACCCTATGAGTATGTGTAATGCAGTACAGAGTTCATAATGATAAAAATGAAAAGCACAGGAGATGTAAAGGAGAGGGGCAGAGTATACTGGCTAGTTGAACAGGCCTATTTGGAATTCTCCCTGTTGCAGCACTGAAATTCTGTGTTCAGGGGAACCTCTCAATCTCTTGCAAACCAGAATGGTAGGAGCTTTCATATGGGAGCAGACATTGCAGAGAAGCGTTTGAAATGGCAAAAGAAGCTTTAAGTGGAGAGTTGTATTATACTTTGCCTCATCCCAAAGGCTGCAAAGCCAGGTGACCATCAAGCAAGAAATATGAAACTGTGACTCAGAGAGGGAATGGGGGTCTACTTGAGGCAGTAAGAACTGTATATATGGTATAAGCACCAAGCAGGAAGGAATGTGGAAACAGGAGTACACGGGATTGCTGTGAAAGACAACCAAAGTGAGGCTGGAAGAGTTCTAGATCACAACGGCCCTCCTTGATATACTCAAAATTTACCTTTCATCGCAGAGTCATCAAGGGATTATGGGTAATGTTATATTGGAGAACATAGCTGTGAGTTGCTCAGTTTGGAAATTTGTTTTAGAAAGAGCCTTGGAGAAAGTGCAGAGGTTGTGTGCTTATTTCCTTAGAGCTTGCACACTCGGTCAGGGACTAATTCATTTAACCCCTCTCACCACACTGGGCTCATTAGAAAAATATAGGGGTCACACTCGCACAGTGCGGCATTCAGGCGGAAGCAGTGTTTGTTACTCATGACGACGCTTCAGCTGGCAAAGCCTAGGGAGTTGTGTGTTATTCAGATGTCAGAACCTGTGAGAGTTTGGCATCCATCTGGGCTTCTCCACATGGCCCTAAAAGGTTCATCAACCTGAGTCTCAAAGTAGCAGCTGTAAAAAAAAAATAAAATAAAATAGCGCTTGCCCCCTGACTTGGCTACTGCTGGTAAGATTAATGAAGTTTAGTTTGAGATGCTTTTGTACTCTTGTAAAAAAAAATTTCCCACATTAGACGTTTCTTCTACTTTACAAAGTATAATGGAGCTACAGGAATATAAAACGTAACTGGTTTCCCAAATCTAATCCCTTGTTGAATATTATGACTTAGGTCTTAATTGTTTCCCAAAGGCCATGTAGCACAGGCTTAGTCACCTGCCAGAGCTGTTATTGTGAAGGGGTGGGCCACTTAAGAGGTGCCCTGTAAAAGGAAGTTAAAGTAAATAGGGAAACTGGAAGCCAGACACTATGGTGTGAGCTGTTCTTTTCTACCACATAACTCCCCACCATGACATTCTGGTTCACCAAAGATGAAAAGCCATAAGGTCATGTGACCATAGATTGAAACCTTTGAAACAGACAAAGTCTCTCCTCCTTTAAGTTGTTTTCCTCTCATAAGTTGTCTCCGAGGTAGGGAGGTACCCTGATAGCAACCCAGTTTCATTACTCCAAGTATAACCCACCAAGTTACCATAGTATTTTTACATCAGTATCTTATTCCAGTCTTTTTTGTATGCCTGTGTGCCTGTGTGCCTGTGTGCCTGTGTGCCACGTGTATAAATGTGTGTGTGTGTGTGTGTGTGTGTGTGTGTGTGTGTGTGTGTGTGTTTATGAGAGGTGAGAGGATGACATCTGATGTCTTTTTATTACTCTATATTTTATTTGTTGATCCAGCATCTATCATTGAACCTGGAACTCACAGATATGGCTAGACAGGCTGGCTACGGGTCACAAGACCCTCCTCTTCTCAAACACTAGGGCTATAGAACTATGTCGCTATGTATACCTTTTATTAGGTCCTGGGAACCCTAACTCTGCTACTTTGACCACTGAGCCATCTCCCCAGGACCGAACAGTGTTTTGTTTTTGTTTTTTGTTTTGTTTTTCTTTTTTCTTTTTTTAAATTCTCTATTGACTGATCCATTTAATCAAATGGGATTTAGATAATGTTTAATGTTGACTTTCATTGATGACTCTTTACTTTCTCACTATGTTAAAATGACAACTATTTTTTATGAACTATGATATATATGATATGATATATAACAAACAATAGTAAAAGTAAGTAAACATGCAATAAATATAAAACATATTGCAAACATTTCTACTAGAAAGTGAGAGTGTACATAAGATATTTGACAATTTATATGGGAGATTTCTTTATTATTTCCAATTTATCCTACTGCTTATTTGTATCTCTCTGGCATATGATGTCTATGTTATACTTTGGGTTGTAGTCACTTCTATGTTATTGATTTTGTTATTCATAATTTTACAATTTCACCCTGTGGAAATCTTTCTGTTGTTTCCTATCTCCTTATGGTATGCCTGTATTGCTCTGTTCTGAAGAGATGTTCTTATGGAGTAACAGGAAAATGTGGTCTAATTTCATCTTTTGTATTTTCTATACTGGCCCTGGTATTGGCTCGATACACTGCCTTAAGAGGGCATTGGAAATCCCGATTGAGGTGCTGGTACATCAAAATTGTTTGTGGAAGTTATCTTTATCCAGATGAAAATATTAAACTTTAGTGTGCACCCAGGACACCGATTTACTGTTAATTGTGCCTTATGGGTTTCTCTAGATGCAAATTCTCTCTAGGCTTTTGGATGCTGACATATAATGATTACATTGGGCTGTAAAACTCAGTTTTCAGTAGCTACCATTTATGCCTGACACTTGATTTCTGTTTTTTGTTTTATTTGTTTGTTGTTTGTTTTGCTTCTTGTTTCTTATTTTACATCTTCTGGGGAGATTTTAGAAAGTTTCATACCTGGATACGTATTCTACATTTGTCTTTCCACCTGAGTTCACTGAAAATAATAAATACCTACCTTGACCCACTGCTATGACATCATTTTCCATAGAACCATGGAGAATCAAATGGACATTCAAGAAATATTAAGCAAATTAAATAATCATTAACACATTTGATAGTAGAGTCTTTGATAAGCTATTATGGATTGAAAATGTGGAGAAAGCTTGGCCTTTTCTCCTTTAGAGGTTTGAATTTGTGGAAAGTGCAGAAGAGACTTAGGATGTACTGTGTAGCAGTGATCCCACCAAGTACAAGTCAATTAACTCCTTTAGCCAGAAGACCTTTAAGTTCACTATTATGCCTTCTTTTTCTGATGCCTAGCTTATCTGTCACTTATAGTGATTAAACATTCACACAGGTATTAATCATTGTACAAAGAAGGAGCCACTCTAGAGGAAACCAGCTGGCAGTGTGGAATAATGAACAGGGCATGGCATCATCGTTGTCATCTTCTGAGACATCATCAAGAGAAATGGAGAGAAGCTCACATTTATTAGAGGTCGAGGAACTACTAGAACTGGAGAGAGGTGGGTGGTGAGTGGGGATGTCTCCCTCCTTGTATTTATTTTCCTCTTCTCTTCCTGTTTTTCTTTTTCTTTCCTCTCTTCTCCCCACCCTTCTTCTTCTTATATTTCTTCTTGTCAATATTCTCTTACACTCCCATTTCTTCTTTCCAACATCCAATTTAGCAAAACACTCTGTAGACATCGTATTCCCAAAGAAGCACTTAGTGGTTGGAAGTCATTTCTCTACCTTAGCAGAAATGAAAACAAGTTAGACAAATGGAAAGACTAAGATTTCTTCTTGAATGTATTAGTAAAGTGAAGCTATTGGTAGTCTTGACTCCTCATACTTGAAAACAGGTACCTAAGGAGAGTCGAAGCTTACCAGCATGAACCTCCTTGGGAATGAATACCAGAAACTGTAAATAAAAAATATTCAAAGGCTCAGAGTAGACAAGTTCGAGAGCCAGCAACTGTAAGAGACCCCACCAGAGTAGAACATTCACACAAAATTTGATCAAATTCTCACAGTATCTCAGGAAAACACATTTTTTTTTTGGGAGGAGGGTGTTTCTCAGTGGAAAGAAGGGGACTATTTGATATAAGAAAAATACAACCCTCTACTCTCAACAAGACCTCATATTGGGAAAGGTGAAACTACATAACCATGTTTCCTCAGAATCTAACTGACTGGAGAGAAGGAAAATACTTAATCCTGGCCATTACAACTCTCTGTCCCTCCAAAATGGAGAAAGACAAAGAAGTGCCTCTGATGTTTGCAGTAGAGAGGCAGAGAAAAACTATGAGAATGAGCTTGGTCTCTAAGTTATTAAATAATTTCCTTCCCCAAACTCCATTCCAAGTGGTGACGCATGCCTTTAATCCCAGCACTTGGGAGGCCGACGCAGGAAGGTGACTGTGAGTTCGAGGCCAGCCTGGTCTACAAAGTGAGTCCAGAACAGCAAGGCTAAACAGAGAAACCCTGTCTCAAAAAACCAAAAAATAAACAACAACAACAACAACAACAACAAAAACCTGTGGTTTGGAGAGACAGAAAACATCAAAGCCAAACCCAAAGAAGGCAGAGATCTTTGTTCCATGTATCCAGAATATACATACAAATACAGTGCCTATAATCCTCACAGCCTCGGGAACTATGCACTACTTTTAGTGTTTCCACAGTCAATGCATCAGAAGCTCTGATAGCTTAAGTGATGTGCCCCACAGCTCTAAAAGCAGATGTTAGGACTGTGGAGACTGGTAGAGAAAGAGTCCTTGAAATGGTATCTACTTGAGTTGTGCCATCTGATACAGAAGCCACTGGCCATTGGTTGTCATGTAAATATACACTCATGGCAGTTAAATATATGTTCATTGAGATTAGAAATTGATTTCATCAGGGTGAGCCATGGTTCATGAGCTTTTGAGGCAGGTGAGGCTTGCAGTTACCATGTTGGCTCGGGCAGATGTATAATAGTTCCATTGTTGCAGAAAATTCTATTGGGTAACATGTGTTAGCTAGCAGCAGGCCTGAGAAAGGTAACCAGCTTCCTCCACAGGCAAGTTGATTCTATGTGGGCTAGAGAACAGCCTCTTTTTACCCTCCTCCCACACCTGAGAGAGAGAGCTGCTGTTCCAGCATCTTTTCTACTTGGCTAGCCAGACATTGTCTAGGAGAAGACGAATCTCTTCCTAATAACTGCGTCCATGTTCCTTTGACATCCAGCGCTCCTGGATAAACAAGAAAACCATACATTTCATGTTCACTCTTGTTTGACTTGTAATAGTAAAGCTTATCCAATTTTCTTTTTCCCTTCCTATGTTTATATTTGTTTTTTTTCCATTTTAGTATCTAATTTGATACAAGGGATTTAGCATC
>OU015747.1:18290451-18351411 GCA_907169655.1 Acomys percivali | reverse complement strand
TATTATTATTATTATTATTATTATTATTATTATTATTATTATTATTATTATTATTATTATTATTATTTTGCCCAAAGCTCTGGCCATAGTGTCTTCAGAAATCTACATTACCAACTTCTAAGATGTCCTCCTGGTGCAAGACCCAAGTCACCTTCCTGTGCTCTCCAACATCCCTCTCCACTCTGGATGCCTCATAACTGCTTGCCAGTGGTCATGTCCTCCTCTTGGCCTCTCTTCTATTCTTTGAGACTCACAAAATTATGTCCTCTACCCTTCCAAGAACCCTCTCACTTGTCTGCATGGTGAGGAGACACAGGTAACCTACTTATGCTCTCCTCTATGACCCTCTCCTGATTCTGGTTTCCTAGAGGCTCCGTGTACCAGATCCATGCTTTAGGCCCAGGCTGGCCAGGACATCTCTCCCTCTGTCCCAGCTTGTTGAACCCACCTATCCAAACCTGACTTGCACTATTCCTTATCCCTATACCTATCCCTGGTCACATTAACAGGGCTGAGTCCTAGATTGATGAACCTTACCCATGCCTTTCCCAACCTCCAGGTTCAGACCAAGTGGCAAAACTCATGCACAACCTCATCTTCCTGTCTCCACATCAGGCACAAAACCAACAGAAGTCCACAAGCCCAGGTCACACTGTAGAACCAATGAGAAAGGTTAAGCCAACAATCCAGCCCACAACATCCATTAATTCTGTAGAAATGCTCTCAAATAATTCAAGAAGTTTAAACAACATGCAAAGAACACCTCAAGGAATAAAAAAGAATAGACACCCAAGTGATACCCAAGAAAACACAATTATATTAATGAATAAAATGGTGAATAAACCATTATCCATATTTAAAGAAAGACACAGAGTGAACCTTTGAGGTTAATGCAGATAAGGATTATATACAGGCTATGCAATGGACAAAGATGTCTTTTAAGGGAAGGTGCTGGAGTTTGTCAATTGAGGGGAGAGGTGTGTAGGCCTTAGCATATCAAAAGAAACTCTCAAATGCTCTCTTGACTTTCTGAAAACAGTCTTCCATAGCAGAGTTGTCCTTTGTGGAAAGTAAAATAAAGAAAAAAAACTGTATATGTTGTATGTGTGTGTATGTGTGTGTCTTTGTGTGTATGTCTGTGTCTGTGCACATGCGCGTGTGTGTGTATGTCTATGTTTGTGTCTGTGTATGTGTCTGTATATGTGTGTGTCTCTGTGTATGTGTATCTCTCTCTCGTGTGTGTGTGTGTGTGTGTGTGTGTGTGTGTGTGTGTGTGCGTGTGTGTGTGTGTATGTCTGTGTCTGTGTGTGTGTTTGTGTATGTGTATGTCTGTGTCTGTGTTTGCGCGTGTATGTCTGTGTACGTGTGTGTCACTGTGTGTGTTTGTGTGTGTGTATGTCTGTGTGTGTGTCTATGTGTGTATGTCTCTCTCTCTCTCTCTCTCTCTCTGTGTGTGTGTGTGTGTGTGTGTGTGTGTGTGTGTCTGTGTCTGTGTCTGTGTCTGTGTTTCCTATTCTGTTACAGTGTCAGAAGTCATGCAGGGAGCAAGCAGCCTGGTGCCTTATTTCTGTTTTGTTGTCCTTGCTTATCATATTTCATTTTAAGCAGCTTTGTGACAAGAAAGCTGTCATGCAGAATTGCTAGGGTAGTGGAGAGTGGTCAGTATTTTGAAGGATCTCTCCTCTTCTGAGGACAAGGATGGAGAAATATATAAGACTCAGAGAGAGCCAATGAAATGCCCTTGGAAGTTAAAATGTTTAACTAGCTCACTGACCACACCTATTATTAGGGTTTACTGTAGTGACTCAGATTTCTCTGACAAGGTAGTTAAAAAGGAAGTGGTTATAAACAAAGCAAAAACCAAGAAGATGAACTGCCTCAAGGAAGTTAAAAGGAGCTGTGAAGAAAGTCCCAGACAACCATATGAGTAGCTCTGTCTTCCCAACATCCTCAAAACCCCAATTACTCAAGATGAGAGCAGTGGAAAGTCAGAAGTTTCCTATTAAAAACTTAGAGCAAAGCTCAATCCCCTTCATACATTTTATTCATCCAGGGCTCTGGCTCTGAGAGGAGTTCTGTGAGACTCTTCCCCCTGTTAGGACTGAAGACCAGATTTGGAAACACTACAATAAAACTAACTCAAATTCCCGAGGCACAAAATGCAGGAGCAGACATTTATTTCTTCTTCAATACAGCAGAGATTTTCTATAAATTTAGCTTCTGATTAGAAAACTTCTTACATTGGAAAATTTGAGCAATGAAATTTCAGTAATAAGCCCTATACAGGTCTGCTTGAGGTCGAATGAAATTTAGATGAAAAATCCAGGATTATCAAAAAGAATGTACAGACCTTCAAGTTTCCGTTCATTCAAGGTCAATGGGTTGGATTCTTTCATTTTTTGACTTTTTTACAGCAGCACATAATTTCTGTTTCTAGTTGGCTCTCTGCATTTTCTGGAGCAATAAATTTTGCTTGCAAACTAAACTTTACTTGGAATCAAGTTGATAAGTTTTCCTGTCTTCATATTTCTACATCTTTCACTTTCGTCATCTATTGATTATAGAAAGTCAACAGGAGATTTAAAACAGATGTAGTAGTCTTCTAGGAAGATTTGCACCAAGTTATTCTAATGTAATCATTTAACTGAGAATGAGGGAAACTGAGGCACAAGGACTGAGGCAAAAGTGACCCCAGTGCTCATTTAACTCAAGGGCAGTAATAGTGTTCTGAGCTTGTGCTTCTCTGTTGCACAACTATCATAAACATCCAATTGAAAATTGGTATGAAAACTGGCAGTCAGAAGAGCCAGTTGCTACAGACCTCTACTTTTTAATAAAGAAAATTCCTACTTTGTGCCTTTAGCAAAGAGTTAGCAGAAACTTGTAGAAACTAGGGTGAAATATAAGAGAGTTCTTACCCTCTAAGATTTTTCTGAAATATGTGCTGTCTTCACAGTCCCGTTTGTGAGAGACTTACCCTTTACTCAGGCCATATTGACTAAAGGGAAGGGTTCCCCAGAAGGGATTTATGGCTGAAAGCTTCCTTAATTATAGGCCAGTATAATAAGTCCTTTCAGTGTCTTAATGATTTGGGAATTAAGAAGTTCCTTAATAGAAATTGACAGGATCCATTGTCATTGAAAAAAAAAAAAAAAAGGTTCTGTTATGGTCTGGAGTACCCTGCCAACCATCCCAGGATTTAAGGTTCCCTAAAGGCTCATTAACATCTCAGACCATAAGGTCTCCAAAGGAGACACTAATGGCCACCTCGTTATGATCTGAAGATAATGACTGTATGACATCCGTCTCCACTGAGAAGATAATGGCTTTGTAAAAACTGTTATGATGTCAGCAGCAGAAGAAATCTCATTTGCACTTTATAATCTTTGGTTTCTAATATGCCATAGTTTCTAAATTATACTGAAATTATTTTACAAATCAGACTAAGTAGAGGTAATGCAATATGCTCTGAAAAATCAAAATACTCTCTTAAAACAGCTGTTAGCATCCTTATGGTAGTGCATCAATGAAGGGTTAGGTTAGTAATGTTCTCACAGACCTGAAATACTTAGGAGTAGTGGAACAAAAAAATCAAAGGTTTAAATTTCCCTTGATTTACAAACTCATTTACTCCTAGGAGTGAGAAGGAGTCTTGGTTTTAGACTGTCTCAAAACAAAGGAAAACACCCATTGTAATAATAACACCAAGTGGGGTAATTGCCAGTTTCAAATGAGTCCTTACTCTGCAATGTCCTATGCTAAGTCATTTTTATCTCCCCAAACCATCTGTGACGTGGGCATTCCCACTCACCATGCAGAGATACAAGGACATGCAGTGGCTAAGACTCTCATCCTCGTTGCTACATTGTGTAGAGCCAAGTGAGATTACCACCCTATAGGTAGGGTGACAGATTTCAGAACTAGGAAAAATGGGTTTCTGCTTGGTTGACAAATAGCTGTATGAACTTCAGCAATTTATTTCACCTCTGGCCATTTTGAAGTTGAAGGCATTCTTTAGTTCCATCATTTCAATTGACAAGGAAGTCCAAATATGAGGGAAGGGACCAGAACTTCTACAATGTCCTCATAGTCATGTTCAACACCATTGGTAGTGAGATCATAGATTTCTGATCAGTGTGGACAAATCGTTCTCCCTTTAGGTACTCAATTGTTGTTTTAAAAATAACCATGAAATTTATAAAAAGCATATGTGGGAAAAGCATTTCCCATTACTGTTTAACTGTGTAAAGAATACTCCAACTATTTTCCAATCAATTTCTATTTGGCTTTTAAAAAGGGAGAAATGGAGATGAGCGTAAAGAAAAATCTATTAGTCAGTGTTAGTACTGCTTTTTATAGCTTTAAGCATTTTCCTGCCTATAAACATAAGAAAGAAAATTAGCATTTTAAGGAGATTTCTCTATTGTATTATATTTAATAACAAACCAGCATAAAACAGAGGATTATACAATAATAATTAAAAAATAAAATTTTCAGATACTGTCTCAGCCATGAAGCTTTTTACTAACTATTGGAACTCCAGCTGCAATTCTCCAATTCTCCCACTAGAGGGTGAATTGTCCCAGAAGAAGAAGACCTCAGTGTTTGGGGAGGGGGACAGGGAAAGGTAATACCTTGCGATATCACAAACTCCCTAGCTATACTCAGAGTAACTTCATACCATAACACTCATCCTTAATTAATATTTACAGGACAAGGAGTGCTAGAAGGAAGTTCTGAGTGAACATCGAGTCCCCATGGAGGTAAGACTTGGGTTATGTGTAGAAAGAACCTGACCATGTAAGAAAGATGTAACAGTATGCTATCTCAGCTGCATAAATATGAATGAAGATAAGGCATCCGGCAGACAGCAGGATAACTATGAATATCTGAGGAGAACGTGTCACACCTTTATGGACTCTAGAATTGTCTGGTATCAGTGCAGTCATCGCATTTTACACAAAGCAGGATAATTAGAGAGCAGTCATTCCAGGCATAAATACTTGGTGATTCTTCAATTATAAAAAAAAAAATAGGAATGAGATATATGGCTGACAAGGTCTCCTTAGCCACTGGTCTCCTGTGTGCTCTTCTGCGCTGCAGTGACACTGACATCTCAGGATGGTGCCGGCTAAATACAGAAGGGTCAGAAGGACCATATTCTAAAGTTGGCCACTATATCCATGCGTCCTATAAACCCAGGCTTAAAGAGGAAAGCCAAAAGCTAGGTGCTGATGTTGTGGCCAAAGTGCGATAGTTCAAATAAAGAATCTCCCTGTCTTTCCAGGCCTGGGTTGCTAACAGGCTTCGTGTACACAGCCCTGGGTAGCACACAAACTTGGTGTACACGGAATGTAGACGTCAGCTTGATAACCCACTGAGGAAAGAGATACAAGGCGCTAAAATGGAGCAGAAAGAAGCAGACAGTGGAGACTGTCCTGTCCATGGAGAGAGGGATTTGACTTTCTCAAGTACTCTGGTGCCTCACATTTGACTATGTCTCCTGGCGGGGGAGACATAGTGGCACTCAGAGGAAGGACAGCAGGTCACTGAGAAGAGACTTGATACCCTATGAGCATATACAGAGGGAGGTAATCCCTCTCAGGAACAGTCATAGGGGAGGGAAATAAGGGGGAAATGGGAGGGAGGGGAGAATGGGAGGATACAAGGGATGGGATAACCATAGAGATGTAACAAGAATAAATTAATTAAAAATAAATTTTAAAAAAAAGGAAAAAAAATACAAAAAAAAAAAAAAAAAAGAAGCAGACAGTTCAAAACAGTCATATTATTAACCCAAATAAAATGCACTTCAAATGTTGCTTCCAACCACTTCCAAAGTTCCCAAATTTTGTAACAGGCACTATCCTAAGGAGATATCACAGAAGACTCTGTAATGTAAATTATACAGGTAAATTGCCACGCATTGTTTTACTTGTTGAGAGTGGACTCAAAGGAACGAACTCCCCCCTTGTTCCAGACACATGGATGTTTATTTTAAGAGTCCTCCGAAATGTTTTCCTGGCTCACCCTGGCTCTCTTGTTCTGTAACAAGAGAAAAGAAAACAGCAAACAAGAGAGGCACATTAACACATCTCACCCTTTCAAATGGCTAAGAGTAAGCCGTTTCCAACAGGGGTGACTATTGTTTCTTCCATGGTATTAAAATGCCTACCAAGGGCACCAAAAGCTGCAAAGTCATCCATGAAGTGATGCTTTGGGCCTGGAATTCTCAACCAATTGGCAACCTCTGGATGGATGATTTCAGTAGGGATCCCTATTCTGCTGGATGCTGGAAGCACATGATCTGAAGAAAGATATCTTGCTATCTGTAGGCTACTTTGGTGCATATATATATATATATATATATATATATATATATATATATATATTCTTAGATTTGCTTGTTATATGCTAAACAAAGTCACACATTTGAAATAAAAAGCACAGCCATCACAGGCCATTCTTCACATGGAACATGCTGTCTGTCGGCACAGGGTATCCAGGTGTGCAACACTTTCAGGTACATTGCTATGAACTGCCACTCAATGCTTTAAACAGCATAGTCATTTCTCTCACCCACCCATGTGTACACACAGGCACACATATATGCACATGTGAAACCAACCCTCATTAGTAGTTTACTCCATACTTATGACTTTTTTCTACCTATTTAATTTCCAAATATATATTTGAGATGATTACTGGTCATTTGCAGACACATGCAAAGGGAGAAATTTTAGGTCTTCCAAGGAGGACAAGATGTTCCCAGTGGGATCAGGACCAGGCTACATGTTGCTTTCTTGTCTCAGCTACAGACTGCAGAGTGCTATAGTCTTTACAGTCCACTAATGTCACTTTTTCCTTGTTGTGTAATTTTCCGATGTTTTGGCACACAGGGAAGTGAGGAAGTATTAACAGTCATCATTGCAATAAGGCTCTGACATGGCTTTCTAACAAAACATGTGCTAGATAAGTAAAGAGGGCATCACACTTGTGGTCTGTGAGAAAGACAGTCAATTGTATGTGTCAGCTTGTTGACAATACAACATACCTACAGAAGGTCTATCACGTTGTATCCAGAGAGAAGTTGGAACATACGCCGCTGGAATGCATAGGAACCTTCCCTCAGTGATGCTGGCACCATCCAGAAGGCTGGCCACCTGGGCAGAACTAAGCAGGAAGAGAGTGAGGGTGCTGCTCAGGAGCAGACTGATTTCCCAGCATGTATGTGCCAGGCTCTGGGGTTTTCCTCCAGCTCCAAAACAGAGAAAGAAAGATAAAACATGGTTCTTTCCCTTGGACTGTCTCCTCCTTCTGCTCTTCTCCCCTAGATATGAGACGTTCCTCCTCCTCCTCCTTCTCACAACTATGGCCATTAGAACTTCAGGCTCATAGCCTTTGGAGACCAGAACTTACACCAACAGCTCTTAAGTCCACAGAACTACAGCCGAACACTGAGAGACACTCTGTCAAATCCCTAGGATTTAGTGGTGCCCTCCCTCTGTACAATGTAGAAGCCCATCTAATATCTGCCACAAAAGTAGTATTGAATGAAGTGACTTGATATGTTAACCTAAAAGAGACCAGAACCTAACAGGATATCAACCTGGCATTTCCCATAGCAGCAGCTATTCAGTTGGCATTCACTATTTGCAGAGACTCTATAGCACATAAGTATGGTGGATAATGGGAGCTGCACTCTCCCCTCCCTCTTGCGTGGTGTATGTGTATGTCTACAAAGACAGAGAAAGACAGAGACAAGTGGGTGAAGGGAGAAAAGAATCAGAGCTGTGAATACTGAAGTGTCTTTGTGTTTCTTCTGAAAGGATACTCATCTCTGCTGACAAAGACAAAGGCGTTTATTTTAATTTTAGCATTAAAATCAAATTTAATTGAAGCAGATCAAACACTCCATAAGTGAATGGGAGAAATTAAAAAAAAAAAAAAAAAAAGCTCTACAACAAAGGCTGATTTGAAACCATTAGCAGCAGTTTGGAATCTATTTCATAGCTCACTTTAAAGGAATCCCCTTAAAAGTAAGCTGTGAAGTATCAGGACCAAACGAGGGAGAGGAATAAATAAGGATACATGCATATACAAATGAAGACTTGCTGTTGTGATGCTGCTCCTGTTAATAGTGTAGTCTTTATGATTTCACTGAAACCTTCAACTTCAGTTTCCTCACTTAACAAGAGGAAGTTTTACTATCCACGCAGTTTCTGCCATAGACGTAAATCACACAATGGAATTGTCAAGACCCAAATGACATGTTGCTTAGAGGTGGGCGGGCTATTGGGATGATCCAGTTCATGAGTCTGGGGTCCTCATCAATACTATTAGTGGCATGAGAAGATGCCCAAGAAAATATCCAGCTCTATTCCTGATAGGTGCTCAAGTAGGGAGTTCACTAGCATTGAACTTTCTAATAGTCCAAGAGCGGACTTCCAACCTCCAGAGCTATAGCAAATAACTTTCCTGCTTTCGTAAGTCATCCAGTCATCGGTAATTTATCAATACAGCTTGACTAGACTATGACAGAGAGATGAATTCTTTCAGATGCCCCCTCTCAACTAAGTCAAAATTATATACATCTACACCACTTTTAATAGCTTTTTTTTCCAGCATGATTCTCCAATTATACCTATTTGAGCAAGGCTCTGAAACTAAATGGGAAGAAAATGAGACAGAGGTCTGCGTGTACACTGTGTGCTGAGAGCGCTAGACTGGATGTGGGCAGGTATCTTTCCATGAGGCTCTTATCTCTCCACTTTCCTGCATTCTATGCACATAGTTCATTTTTTCTTCTCTATTTGCCTCTTTTGTGTGCATGTGTGTGAAGTATGTGTATATGCAGGCACTCGAGTTCACGTATGGAGTCTAGAGACCAACAGTGGGATAACTTCCTCAGTTGCTCTTCTGCCTTACTGGTTGAGAAAGTCTCTCATTGAACATGGAACATTCTGTTTCAGCCAAATGGGCTAGCCAATGAATCACTAGGTTTCCTCCAATCTCCACCCTTCTCCCAACTCATGGAGTTATAGATGTTCATTGACACACTATGCATCCATTTGAGTTGCGGGCATCGGAACCAAAGTTGTTTCCTGCATGCTGCCAATCCCTAGTGCCAACACATTATCCACCTGCTTCTTCAATACACAGTCGCCCACAGTTGGCTGCACTGTTCCCATGCACCATTTTCTTACATGGCAGTGCCTTCTATTTCTCTATCTTTGTGTCTTCTATCTCTATCTTATTTTTTTCCCTGAATCTGACAAGATTAAGGGCTTCAACATATCCAAACTATGCTCATATTCTGTCATTTTAACCTTCCTTTATTCCCAATGACTGTCAACCTTAGGGAATAGATACTCATCAACTGCCCCAGTCACCACTGGGAGAAACCTGGAGTCCTCAATTGAACCTTTCCTATTGTCATTACTTCAACATGCCTGTTGATTGGATCTACTCAATAGCTGGGTGATCCACTCTTCCTTTTCCACTTTCTCTACCATGAAATTAGCACATATTCATATTGTTTCATGCCTGGGTTCCTGCCATAAGCTGTTAATGGCTGTCTCAGCTTTCCTTTGAACATATGCAGTCCACTCTTGCCAGTGGGGATCTTCTTGAAACAGCAATCAGTTCCACTCTTGCTCTCGGTAGCTCCCTGGAATGCCATTTTATGATCCCTGCAAGAGGAAAAAATCCCCTTGGCTCAGCCCCAAGGGCCCTTTGTGCCTATTTCTCATCTTCCTCTTTAGTCAGCCTTATCACCTGTTTCTTATGCTCACTCCCTTATTATAATCACCCTTAACTGCTTTCAGCTCTTTAAACATCACATACTGTTACTTGCTTCTGAGACTGTGTGCTTGTAATTACTCTTGCTTTAAGACCTCTACTTTTTCTTTTTTTTTAAAGACTTTTACTTTTTCTTCTCTACACAATCACTCCACACCTAAAACATTAAAATCTCATACATCGAACCTAGAAATATTCTTAAATAAAGCCTTTATCATATGAATTATATATTACCATAGTCTCTCATTCTGAATGTGGTAATAGATTACAGCATGTTACTTTGTTATGGCCTACTCACATTCTCCTTCTTTTTCCTCTCATTTTAATTAATATTATTTTATTTCATATGTATGGATATTTTACCTGCATGTATATCTGCACAACATATACAAAGAGGTATCAGATGTGTTACAACTTGAGTGACAGATGGTTGTGAGTTGCCATGTGGGTGCTAGGAACTGAATCCCAGTCCTCTGCAAGAGCAGTCAGTACTCTTAAATATTCATATCTTCATCCCCGCTGTCTCTGTATTCATTTGGTTCACTCATAAGTAGATCCTGGCATAAGCTGTGATATGTAGCTTTTCAAAGCCCTATGTATAACCTGCATGATCCTTAGCCTTTGCAATACTAGGAGACACTGTAGCTTTAAGATGAATCATAGGTCATTGGGAATATGTCCTTGATAGGGACTAAACTCCTGATCTTTTCCTCTGTTTTTATTTTATGTCCTTATTGCTGTTGCAAGGAGTTTTCTCTGCCATGATGTATTTATTCCTTGCCACAGGCCCAAAGCTATGGGTCCATCCAACCATGGACTAAAACTCCCAAAACTATGAGTCAAAATAAACTTTTTCTCTGTATGGCTGATTAGCTAAGGTATTTTGTTACAGTAATGGGAAGCTGACAAACACACAAGGACTCAAGTACAGATACTTTGTTATAGAGTTGCAACCAGGAAACTCAATGGAGAAATGACTCCGAGGAGGGAAAACTGCCTACAGAGTGCTTATCATCAGACACAGTGACAGTATTGGCAAGTGGAACATAAATGTGCTGCGCAGATCCGCGAATCAATGTTGAACATGTGCCTTAGAATTGTTCCAACTGAAAGGTGAGGGAGCTAGGCCATTTACACAGCCGTACCCATTAGTCACTGGTTAGCTGTGGCTAATGGGGTGTGGAACTGCTGGTAGGTAGGAGACAATTCCCAACACATCTTTCCTGCTGTGTACACAAACCTTTCTCAAAAAGATGAAGATTTCATGAGAATATGTAGGCAGCACTTGCTTGAATATAACCATTTCGTGCTACTATATAGCAGCCACTTTGAGAGCTAAGGCCAACTGACTGACTAGTTAATGTTAAAATACTAAGTCCACCAAAATAGCATACAGAATACAACATATGTTCTTTCCTTTATGGGATGCCTATCCTGTTATTTTTCTCTTGAGGGTTTTAATGATGCTGGGGTGATAGTGTGGAGGTAAATACAGAAGGAGGGGGAGGGAGGGGAGATAATTAACAATAAGGATACTTTTATCATATAAAATTGCATAATATATATATATATATACATTTATATATTTAATTATGTCACTTGGGGTAATAAAACTTCCCAAAGAGCCATACACTATCTAACAGAAACCCACATATCAAGTATGAGAAATCTCCTTTCAGTTATTGATAGAGTTATTCAAATGACCCTCCAAATAATATAGGCTATTGCTTAGTGCCCTTAGGTGCCTTCCAGAAGTTGAGGTTAAGTCTCTATTGCTGAAGACACCACAGAATTTGGTAGTAGGACTTGGAGGAGTTAAGAAAGCCTCTTGGAAGATGGGCTTTCATGGTACTGAAAAGTACTATTCACGGTACAAAGGAATGAAATCCTGAAATAGTCCCACCAAGCTGTGATGCCGATGAGCCTCAATATTGATCAGTAGAGCAAGCTATCCCTAAAGGTGCAATAGTGGTCTTTAAGCCGGGGCCCTTAAAATAGCTATCTAATTAGACTTGGGCCTGCTTAATATGACAAAAATCATCTCTTATTATAAATGTAGCCAGTAATGACCTATGGCTAGTGAGGTCATAGATCTCATATGAGAGCCTACTGCTGCCACTTTCCTAAACCAGTATAATTTCTAACTCTATTGTAAATACCTGCCCTTCTATGGACAGACAAGTATAGCTCTCACTCTGTACTCAAAAAGCTTCTTTTATTTTTATTTATTTTATTAATTTATTCATATTACATCTCAATGGTTATCCCCTCCCTTGTATCCTCCCATTTCTCCCTCCCTCCCATTTTCCCCTTACTCCCCTCCCCTATGCCTGTGACTGAGGGGGACCTCCTCCCCCTGTATATGCTCATAGGGTATCAAGTCTCTTCTTGGTAGCCTGCTATCCTTCCTCTGAGTGTCACCAGGTCTCCCCATTCAGGGGACCACAGATGTAGACCATTACAGAAAGCCACGACTAGTCAAAGTGAAAACAAAAACTGACTGTGAGATGTCCAGACCCAGCTGATACACCTATAACCCGAGCCTTTTACCTACAGCTCAGAAAACATGGAAGAAGAAGGGACGCAAAGCCTGTAGGACTGAGAGGCCCAGGAATTCTGCGGCAAAATCATGTCTTCTAGATATGAGAGGGAAACTGCATCTGTGGAATCTCAACAACATGGATGCTGAAACAAAGCCTGAACAAGGACAATAGCAGTTGTAAGTCAGTGCAGATAGAGAAATGGCACAGGGCTCTAGCTCTAGATGAAGAGCTACAGGATGTTAAAAAAAAAAAAAACAAAACAAAACACAAAACACTGAGAGAGGGAAGATTGATCTTCACCAGAGATGAGCACCCTCAAGGGTCATCCAATCCCAAGAACTCATCTCTTAAAATACACACACAGAAGCAACACTAAAGGAATTCGGAAGGTCACATGTATAAATGAATTCAAATGTGTGTAAAAATAATATCGTATAACAAGAGGACACAAGTTTGAAAGGGAGTTGGGGAGCAATAAGAGGGGTTTAGAGCCAGAAGACAGAGGCGGGGAAACAGTGTGGTTGTATTTTAAATATAAAAATTGAGTAAACCTGCTACTGAAGTTTTAATCTAAAATGAGCTCAAGGCAAGCCCCTGGGCACACGGTGAGAGGTTCCTTGTTTAGGTTATTCCTGGTGGGATGACTAACTCTAATCATGGGCAGTGCCTTCAGGTGGCAGCCAGGTAAAGGCGAGGCTCAAAAGCTGTTTTTGCTTTTTTTCTGCTTGCCTTGGTCTCTTTAGCAAGCTCATCACCCCGACTGCTGCTCTCACAGCCCTTTGTTGATGGCAGAGACTGCCTTTTTCCGACTTCCCACATGGACTGAAGACTAGTAGCTCTTCAGGGATCTTCTAGGCGTTCAGCCTCTGATTGGAGCTGAGGCACTCAGCCTCCAGACCGAGAAGCTCCTGGGTTCTCTCTTCTCAAGTGGAAGTCAGCCATGGATGGGCCACCAAGACCATATCATGTAAGCTGATTTAATAAGTCCTCTTGAATTACATATTCAACCTACAGGTTCTGTCCCCACAAAGATTCCCCCCCCCCACTCAAACAGTCTGATTACAAGTCATTAATTCCCCTCGCCCGCTACTCAGCCATTCTCTCTCTGACTTCAGATAGGAGAGAGGTTACAAACGAAGAAGGCCAGGGCAGGCTGACAGCATCAAACAAGGAAAGTGGCTGCTCTAGAAATATTCACATTTACTCGGAAAATTTAAATACAACTAACTTATTGCAAGAGTATATGCATTTTCTGTGGGCTACATTGTCTTCAAAAATATTGCAATCATTTGTGTATTTGTATTTGAGAATGTGTGTGTGTGTGTGTGTGTGTGTGTGTGTGTGCATGTGTGTGTGTGTGTGTGTGAATTGTCACAGTAGAGCAAGCAGATAATTATCTTTAAGGAACTTCATAAGAAACAAATTCTCTGTTTCAGGAACGTATTTTTTTATTTTTTACTAGCTTTAGAATAGCCATAAGCTTTTTTTTTTTTTTTTTTTTCCTGGCATGAACTGTCTCTAATGAATGAACCAGAATATAGTCAAAAGAGAATATAAAAGGATGTCAAAATCTTTGGAGTCCATGCCTTGTTTTGTTGCAAGGAAAATGAAAGCAGGTTTTCCTGACCTCGTTTTCTTTGGGATGCTACGGTCAAGAGTGAAATCCACTTTGGGAAGAGATGTAAGACTTCATAATGGGTAACCACACGTGTCAACCTGGCTCATCCAGAATCACCTGGGAGGGCGTCTCCACAAAGGTTAACTGGAAGTCTCAGTTAGGATAATGGAGCTGGAAAGGCCAACCCTAAGTTTGGGAGGCACCACTTCCTAGGCTGGGTCCCCAGTGAATGAGAAGGAGAGGTGAGGCTAGGCACTTACTCCTTTTTGCTGCTGACTTTGGATATATGGTGGCCAGCTGCTTCAAGTTCCTGCTGCCTTAAGTTCTCTGCCGTGATGAAATCTACCTTGAACGCTGAACTGAAGTAAGCCCTGTATCTTTTAAGGTGCTTTTCTCAGAGTAATTTCTTACAACAACAGCAAAACAAACTAGCACAATCTCCTTCCAGACTTGAAGCTGCTATGCTGTGTCTTAAACCAAGCTGTAAGCCAGAGTCTTGTTAATGAATGCTCTTGAATTTCTTTTGTTTCAGTTGAGTTCCAGGCTAGTTTAGTATTTGTCTTTTAAAAGAATTCTTACATTTTCTTTTTTGATGAATAAAAGTCACTCATTGTTATTCCAAACAGGACATTTGCTAAGCTTTCATTTCACAATATGACCCTTTGCACACTATTAGCCAGAAACTAAGACTTAAATAAATAGAAGTTGCTGTTTGTCTCAAGGATTAAAAGAGAGCAAGTTTGTTATTGTCAAATAGTTTTTGCAAAGAATATTAGAAGGCCATGCATAGGCTTTATAATCGAACAGAGCAAATTCAATTTTCCGAGTTAAGGTCTCAGAAGAGAAAGTATTATATGTGAAAATATGAGTGGAAAAAGTACACACATTAATTTATGATTGCCTAAGCATGCATATATGTAATATAAATACATGTGCATGTACAATGCTTTTTAGTCTCAAACATGGTCTTTCTGGTTTATTTCTTAATATTTGAAGTTTTAGATCATAAAATCAAGAGATGGTATTCTTAGAAAAATTCTTGTGGATAATTGATGGATTTTGTCAATTATTAAGATGAAATTTCCGTTATTTAACAAATTTACATGGTTTTAAATTGCTTAGCACACTGAGCTGAAGACAACATAAAATGAATTACAGCACCATACCTGGAGAAAATAACGTATATTTTATTTCAAATGCTGAAACATATGTCAGGAGAGTAAAACATCCTATAGTCATGCTTATCCTTTTATTTAACTCATACTACAGTGGTGCAGAAGGTTCTGTTGCTTAAAAGTGAATCCCACACGTTTGTGTACCCACTCAGATTGTATTCTGGAGACTACATTCTTAGAAGTACTCATACCTACTGTGGTTTAATTAGTAGGTAGTCCCTTCATTGGTCTATATGTGTTTCTGGCCATTAAACCAATGTACACAGCCAGTCCCTAGAAACTGATGATATTTATTTGGGTTCTTTTGGCAAAGCAGAGTCCTGGATCGGAATAAGAAACTAGGAGGAACATTAGGGTGGCTGCTTAGAATTCTAATTCTTTCCTTGAGGCTCAAAATTCTATTTAAGCTTTGAAAGAAGAAAACCTTGAAGCTAAACTCAGAGGCAGCATTCCTGTCTTGTTATGTTCCTCACCCATCTCTCTTAGGTAGAATAATGTATAGCTCAGTTTTTGGGATTGTTTTGGTAACATCGTTGGGGAAGCACCAGCACACACCATTCTCATCTTCTTAGAAGAGTAAGTCTTCCTGTTACTTACACTACACTGCTCTCCTCCGTAAGTATAGCTCCACTAGTGAGTATCTGTAGGGCTCTTTCTTGATCCTACAGAGCATATAGACTCTGCTTATCTTCCAACAGCACATGTTTGATGACTAATGCACAGCTAAATTATTTGTAAAGGGTATTTTTTTTTTCTTAACTGTACATGCAGGGGCTGTCTCTGCCATGGACCCTGTTACCTGTTCTTTGATCACTTCCCACTGTTGGTGTGCCTTACCATGCCACAGAGGAAGAGGATGCAGACAGTCCTGATAAGATTTGCAAGGTTTGAGTCAGCTGATAGAGGAGAAGGGGCTCCCTTTCTCTGAGTAGTAGCAGAGGGTGTTTGGGGGAAGAGCAAGGGAGGGTGTGGCTGGGAGGAGACAAGGGACAGAGATATGATTGGGATGTAAAGTGAATAAAAAACTTTAAATTAAATTTAAATAAAAAATCAAATAGAACAGTCTATTTCAGCTTTGAATATGTTATACAATTAGAAATAAAGAAAGCTATAAGACAAGAATACGAGTAAACCCAATGGTCAGGGATCCACGTGTATACATAGACTCTCATTTACCGTAGAAGATTGGTTTTTTGAAACTTTCAATATCTACTATGTTTTAATGGTCATATGAAGCCCACTTATAAAGAAGAAGTGCAAAAGACCAGAGGCTACCAAATGCCTGTTAGAATGAACAAGGAGAAATAATGAATGGATTGTGTATGTTTGTGTAAAGGTACATAGGCAGAAAACTAAGAAACTCAACTAGCCAAAATATTAAGGAAGCTTAAGAATGAGATATGGAGCAATAACAACAAGACAGACCCAGGACATGATATGCTGGAAATACTTCCATAAAGAGAGAGATGAAAGATTGACTCTAGTCTTTACTTGAGTGTATGTGGGCAAGGAAGTTGGAGAAGCTACGAATTATTTTAATTACCAGATATTTGGGCATATTCATCGACTTTCATTATAGTGGCTGACTACTTATAGGATTCAATGAGTGTATGAATAAATGAGCAAGCAAGCAAATAGATACACAAATAAATAACATATCGTGAAAAAACTATTTATTGCTAACCAAGTTTTATGGTTAACCTGATTCTATGTCCCAAGATCCACCAAAATATATTAGGGTACATTATGAGTTGTAAGAGCCTTTTAAAAAGATGGAAATAATAGTCTGGTACTCAATGATTATCCCTAAAGTAAGCAAACAATTTTCTGGGAAGATGCTACTGTATTCCTTCACTTTGCTCATTTGTTTGATCATTCATCCATTTGATATCACTTCATGCTAGAAATACTTACTAAGGCTCTACAGTGCATTACCAACCATCTTCAAGGTACAGCACTGAAAATCATATCACCTAAATCATGAGTAAGGCTCAATTCTGGAATAGGAATAAACCAATAGTTATTAGTGTGTAAACTGTTACTAAAGCAGGAGTCAACCATATGTGCTCTTGGTCAATTCCAGGTGTTAGAAAGTGAAAACTCAGAGACTAAAATGGTTTCTGGCTTCAGTGGAAACCCAGGTATCTGAGCTGAGATCTGAAGAATGCAGGGGGCATGCCTAAGTGTAGGGAAGGTATTGAAATCAAACAATCAGAATGTGATGACATGAATAAGACAGGATGTACCACTGAAGGATGTCAATTAAGTCTTGCATGACTGGAGATGTAGGTAGGATCTAGGGAGTATCCTAGTGAGGTAGGCAAGAGTGCATGATGATAATGAAAGCCTGTTAAGTTATAACATCTGAACTGTATCCAAGGAGAGGTGCCATTCTACTGGGTTGTTGCATGACGAATATCACAATTATGAACTAAGTTAAGTTGTGAGCTGGCAGCCTATGCATATGTATGTGTGGAGACCAGAAGATGAAGGCAGGTGGTTTCCTCTACCACTATTCATATTATATTTTGGCACAGGGTCTCTCACTGAACCTAGAGCTCATTGTTTCAGACAAAACCAGTATGATTTACTTGTCTCTTTCTTCTTAGTACTTAGGTTACAGAGAATTCTTCTGGACCCAGATATTTTACAAGGCTAATGGAGATTAAAAAAAAAAAAAGAAGAAGAAGAAGACTTAAATGTCCCCATGCCTGAGCAGCAAGCACTGGGTAATTTTCCTAGCCTTAATTTATACTTATGAAAAAAAAAATGTACTTTCTCAGAGGCAGGGCAAAAATTAGAGACCAGCCATGGATAGAGATAAGGAGACCTCTTTAGAGAACACTTCAGTTTGAATATTGAATGCAAAGGATAGTGGCATCATTGATTTAGATATTAGTAGTCAGAAAGTGACTACTTCCCTCTATTTCCACCAAACCCAAGAACTGGTCAGGAGGCTTGCCCAAATGTAAAGGGACAAGGAAAACATAGTACCAATAATGTCCATGTCTGCCAATAGCATCTGCTGAGTCTTCCACATTGAAGACTAGAGCCTTTCACAATTCATTTCACAATTATTAACTCATCACACTGTGGGTTCCTATGTGCATAAGTCCTGCTATGTTTAGAAGATGCTGTTTCCTTGGAGTCATCCACTAATTCCAGCTCTTAGAATCCTTTTGCCTCCTTTCTGCATAGACCCCTGAGTCTTGATGAGAGGGGTTTGAAAGGATTGTTCTTCCAGTCATAGCATCACTCAGTTCATATGCAAAAGGGCCCGGTCATGGTCAGCAAGTATTCTGTCACTGCAAGTGTCCACTAGTTCTGCACCATACAGTCTTTGTGAGTCCTCTTCCTTGGTGATCCCTGTGTCTCTCTGTGCCTCTGAGGAGAGGATATATTACAAATGTCCCATTTAGAGCTGGCAGAAAATGTTTTTAATTAACACAACTTGGAGAAAATTCTCTTGACTGTGGCTATACTGCTTCTGTTATATTACCAACTGCCACACTTACCCGGCTTGTTCTTGTTTCTCTAAACCATTAATATTCCAAATTTCATTTCAGTCAGACTCACCCAAAGCTCATGTTTGAAATGATAAGTCTTATCTTTGTCTCTTCTCATTTTGATTTTCCTACATTTTGCTTTCTCCTGACTCCAGAATTTTATTCTGGTATCTATCTCCACCAGTGACAGCTCATGGCCTTCAGGGTTATCTGGAGGGAGGCCCTATAAATCTTCAGATACTTAAGTCCCACCAGTTAATGGAAAGTAGAATTTAGCCATGCTCCTCGTCTTAGGATCAATTGATCATTTTTTATTAAAGGATATTAAGGATGTCACCTCACTACAATTTAGGTCAAAACAACTTCTTAATCCCACTATTCTTGGTCTTCTTGAGTACTGTGGATCTAACAGAATTCCTGAGAACCACATAGGAAGTTCTAGCACTGCCAGAAGTTATAGTCCAGCAGCAATGTCAAGGTCAATTTAGAAGGCAAAAAGGCAGCAAAGAAATGGTGGCAGTTCGGGTGAGTTCAGAACTGATACGACAGTTTGAAGATTTGACAAGGAAATCACATGAGGATTCTTCCTGAGGAGACAACTGCCTAAGAATGCTTGGTCTTTTAGAAATAATGTAAAATAGAAATTCATCCAATGGGTATGTGTATGACCAAGTACAGATAGTTTCTTTCAATCTGGGATACTGAGTTGTCCACATATGGCTAAAATACACTGGAACAATCAAAGCCATATATAAGGAAAACGTATATAACTGGTGTGTGTGTGTGTGTGTGTGTGTGTGTGTGTGTGTGTGTGTGTGTATGTTTCTATTTATAACTTGGTTAAACAGGGTCTCATGTTCTCACACTGGCCTTTAACTCATTATTTAGCTGAGGTTGGCCCTAAATTTCTGATCCTCCTGTCTCAGGTACTTGGATTAAGAGTGTCTGGTATTCTCTGTCTGTCATCTCTCATATGTGTGTGTATGTATGTATGTATATATTGAATATATGTGTATTATATGACCTTGATACAAAATTATACTGCAATTATGATGTAAAATATAGTTTAAATCATCTTAAAACATCTTTAAATTGAATTAATATTTTCACATTATAAAATATATATTAAAAAATATAAAGTGAATAACCATATTTGATATTGTTATATGTAAATTACAACTTGTAAAATATGAAAATTCTACATTTATATGTCTTATTAGTTATCCAAGATCATATAACAATTACATAATGAATCCTGAGAAAATCTCATTTAATTTAAATAATCTATATTAAAATCTATTATACTAAACATTATAAATTAAAAAGTATGTAGAAACATATAAATTACTTTTTATAGTTAAGAAGACTACTGCTCACAAAAGAATATATTGTATTACAAACCTGAAGTCTTAGCTCTGGGAAAATAGAAGAAGAATCACTGAGTGTGGGCCAACCTGAGATACATAGTGAACTTGAGACTAACTTGGACTCCACTGTATACAGAACCCAAACCAAATAAATACTTTTATATTCTGGAGAACCAGGGACTCAAGTGCATTTGTATATTTTTTTTACCTTTTTATTATGCTTCTTTTTAAACATATACATTTATATTATTATACATGAATAAAATAAACTACATACAGCAGGAAGAACCACGATACAATCAGAATTATATAAATGTTTCATTCATAGTGATTTGACTGTATTTGACCAACTTGAAGTAAACATTTTTCCTATCTTGTTGGGTCTAAATTTCTGAATGAAAATCAATATCTATCATATCTCATTTCTATTAACATAAAACATCTGTTTTGATCTAAAAACATCTTAACCCCTAACCAACTAAACTTGATTGTAACACTAAACTATCTGATCTTCAACCCTATCAGAGACTTGAGAAGGAATAAAACTTAAATACCTGTGCGAACCAGAAGTGCAGCTTAGCATTTGTATTTTATGTTTTGAAATAAATATTTAGTTTGGAATCTAGTCAACACTTTTAGTGCTTTACTTTCATATATTTTGTACCACGTAATTTCAGAAGACATGTGTATATGTGTGTTTTAAAGAATTTTATACTGTAAGTGTGATCTATTCTTGGTTGTCAACTTGACAGCATCTGGAGTTAGCTAAAATCCGAATTGCTGGGTATAGCTGGGAGGGACTTGTTCTTATTTAAGTTATTTGAAGTGGAAAGACACCTTTAATCCAGACCTTTTGAGGTGGGAAAATCTACCTGTAACCTGAGCTGAGTCTTCTGCAGGCAGCATGGAAGAAAGTATCTTGTTATCATTTTGCCCACTTGGCTAGCAAGTCCATCCCTTCACTGAGTGACAAACTGCTGGATCCTGTAAGCCCTTCTAATAAACTCTCTGTCTCTCTATCTCTCTGTCTCTGTCTCTGTCTCTGTTTCTCTCTCCCTCCCTTCCACTCTCTCTTTTTTTCTCTCTCTCCCTCCTCCTTTTACTCTCTCTCATCCTCTATCTCATGTATAAGTTCTGTACATCTAAAGAACTCTGACTAATACAGTAAGCGACCAAAATTCAGATAAAATCATGTGGAACTCAGGACAGAAGAAAAGTAGGATTGTTTTTCTGTAGTATGGGAGTTGTACGTTCTACTTCAACTTCTAAGGAAGGGAGGCAGGGAGAACGGGAAGGAAGAAGTATGGGACTACTAGCAAGGTTGGAATATGAATATATATATATATATATATATATATACACAAATAACTGCCAAATCTTGATTTTACCTTGTCATTTCTTCTCTCTAGAGACCATGTTTAAACTTCTCTGCCCATTCATTAACTGATCTCATTTTCTTATTTCTGTTCGTGTGAGACTTGTCATTAGATTACTTTTTTTATCCACTCCAGAAACACCTTAAAGTCTCTATCTATGTTATATTTCTACTTATTTCTATGGGCTTTCTCCACTTTTCCTATGAGACTTGCAGCATAATTATGTCTCTGTTGATTATACAGACAGACTATTGTTCAGGTCAAGTTTCTGTTATCCTTTTATCTGTGGACTCATTCAGCTTACAGTCCCTATGACTGGAATCCACACCAGACATTGCATCAATGAATGGCTGCTCTAAAGCTTACTGTCTGATGTGGAACACATGTAAACAATAAATAAGGTTGGAAGGAAGTACACATTGGATAGAATTGCACCCAGTACATAAGAATGTAAGATGATACAGGCAATACATAAAGAAGTGTGGTTCTTTCTCAAATATATAAAGTATAATGGGAGCTTGCAAACTGTCCTCCAGATATTTATCAAAAGAACAGAAATTGGGTCTCCAAGAAATATTAGCATCCCTACATGGATATGATAACATTATTCACAACAATAAAGTGGCAACAACCTTAATGTCCGGCCACACCTGTATAAAGAAACGTGTAGTGGGGTTAGGTAATACACTTTTGTAATCTTAGGTATTCAAATAGCCAAGTCAAAGGATTTTCAAATTCAAGGACTCTTTGGTTTAATTCATGAGCCCCAGATTAAAAATAAAATTTAAAAGAGGCTGGGGTTCACTGATAGAGTACTTGTCTATTATGGCAGGAGCTGTAGAGTTTCCCTGGACATCAAAAATAAAAAGGAGGGAAAGAAAACTACCACACAATATGACAAAATATCATTCTGATGTTGAAAAGAAGTAAATTATATGCAAAATTGTGGATACAACCTGGGAACTCTATACTAAACGCAAAAGGCCAGTTAAAGAAAGACAGATACTCTGAGGGGCAAGTTAGATAGGTATCAAAACTGTCAAGTTTGTGCAATTCAAAGAGAAGCTGCCAGGGATTAGGAGTGGAAGGAAATGGGGGAGTTCCTGTTAAGCAGAGACAAAATTTCACTCAAGTGGAATGGGGAAGCTTTGTCAGCAAGGTTAAAACAGTGTCCTCGCTGTCACTGAGAAGGCACTGCATACTGAAAAACCTGTGAAGAGATCTCCCACAAAAAGCTCTTACCACGATAAAGAAAAAACAACAACAGACACAAGAAAAAGCTGTAAATTGCTAGAACTATTATTAAGTATACATTTCTCTATGAAACATTAATTACTTTTTAGATGTGAAAACAATCAACTCAATGTAACATGTGTTAATTTTGAAATAAGGGCAAGGTTTCCAAGTGAAGATCTCAGGGCAAAGTAAAAGAAAAATGATTAGAAGTGTGAAAAACTGTCAAACGGAGGCAATCCTCTTTAGAATATGTCAAATGCAATCTGCTGTTTTTCTGATCTATATGAATGTAAAAATCACAGATATTTAATTTAGGAAAAAATGAAAACAAAGGCAAGTTTTGAGGTCGACTCATGGAGAGGTTTGTTAAGTGGACCGAAAGATGTTTTTTCTTCACCCGTATTTCCAAAAAAATGCCACTGCTCACTGAGGGCTGTTCTGGAGACATACTTGGGCAAAAGGGAGATACTTGCACACTGAGAGCTTCCTTGAGAGCCTGATTAATTCATTTTTAAATAATTTACTTATCTCACAGACATTCCCTGAGCTTTTAATGATGTACTTACTCACCACTGCCATATGATCATGAACAAACTGCAACCTCCCTCCTGGCAGGCATGAGGGCGAGAAGAATGGAGAAATCATACAGTGCATGTCAACACAGAAATAATATAATTGGCTTGCAAGTTGTAAGTTCTTGGGCTCAAGTGAACGCTTGCACTTCATTGTCTTGCATTCAAAGCTGACTACTTTAAACACATACACAAACAAACCCAACAACAAACAAAAAAAATTTACTCACCGTTGGACAAGTCTAGGACCAGATTTTTTGTATGTTAATATAACAAATATGTAAGACTCTATATCAAAAACATCCTATAAACGTATATTCAAAGGCTGACTTTTGTTTTTCTTTATCTGAAATGTTTCGGCGCATGCCTTCAATCCCAGTACTGGGGAGGTAGAGGCAGGCGGATCGCTGTGAGTTCCAGGCCAGCCTGGTCTACAAAGTGAGTCCAGGACAGCCAAGGCTACACAGAGAAACTCTATCTCGAAAACAAAACAAAAACAAACAAACAAAAACCAACCAAACAAAAAAATGATCTCAAAATGCTAACAATAAAGATCTTGAAACTATCTTGGAAAGTTGAGAGTTTACATCTTAAATTCAATATCTAATTCAAGATTATACCGTCCTTTAAACTTGATAGAAAATCCCTCTTACTCTGGCCAAAAAGAGAAGGTAATTCTTTTTTTTTTTTTTGTGCCTCTTGCTTATGCCTTGTGTTGGTGGACTTGGCTCTGTGGTTTTGCAGCAGTGGTTTTGTGGGAGGCTCTCTTTCGCCCCCTGCTGGCTGCCTCCGGCTCCATTGGGTACTGTTCTCTGAGATACAATCTCTATTTCTGTGTTTAATATGGCACTAGTATTGAGAGATTCTTTCAAAATGCTGTCGTCGCTGTAGCAACTTCATGAGATATGCACTAGCTGTCAATTTTAAGCAACATCTCTGTCATTCTGGACACTGAGGAATGTGGGCTGCCCCTTGCTTCTTATAGCAGCTAGGAGGAACTTGGTGTGTGATGGCATGTCAGACATTTCTCCCGCAGTGACAGCTTATAAGTCATTACTTCTCTTTGTTGCACAATATGAGGAACGGCATCTACTCATAGCCTGAAGAAGAGGGACACTTCCTACTTATTTTTCCATCCATCATCAAAACTCTTGAGGCTTTTTCTACTTGAAAAATTTCCCTTTATAAATAATTAGGACAGAGGCTAGAGAGACGGCTCAGAGGTTAAGAGCACTGGGCTGCTCTTCCAAAGGTCCTGAGTTCAATTCCCAGCAACCACATGGTGGCTCACAACCATCTATAATGAGATCTGGTGTCTCCTTCTGGCTTTGGCATGAAGACAGAACACTGTATACATAACAAATAAACAAATCTTTAAAAAAATAATTAGGACACATGACACTACATTAATGTGCAAAACTTTAGTTACCTTGACCTAGCCTCTTACACCTCTTTTGAACAGTGTGAAAGTACAATTATTTTTCCTTTCAGCGATGAAAAGTACTCACGAGTCATCATTCTTTCATTTCCATGTCACTCTGGGAGAAATAAATATGTTGAATTGACAGAGGGGACAATACAGAAAAATAAAACAAAAATCCCAGCAAGCTGAACTAACACTTGAGCTAGAATGTTCTATGGCTTGCTTTGGTGTTGGTCTGCTGGTATGGAGGTGACAGGATATTGGAGAGGCAGATCCTGGTGGAGAACCTTAGTCTGGACCAGGCCTTTGGAAGAGATTTCAGGGTCCCCATCAGGATTATGTTTCTCAGTTTTTGGGTACAATTTTCTGTTCTATTTCCTGCTTCTATCATGGTGATGCCATCTGCCACCAGACCATCCTAACTGAGTCGATGCGATGTCATGTCCTTGAAACTCAAGACTTGTGAGCTAAGAAAGCTCCTCTTCATTATAAATTTTGCTGCCACAGATGGTTCATTATGGAAATGAAAAAGAGACTAATAGAGCAACTAAAATTCTTTTGACTAGTGGACTCTTAGTAACAAGGGCAGAATCATATGACTGTTTTGATTCATGAAATTAGAATGTAGGTCTTTACTTAATTTGCCTGTAATTTTCATGATTTCCTTGTTTTTAATGGCTGAGTAGTGTTCCACAGTGTAAATGTACCAGTTTCTTTATCCATTCTTTAGTTGCTGGATATCTAGGTTATTTCCAAGTTCTGGCTATTACAAATAAAACTGCTATGACAATAGCTGAGCAAATTTCTGTGTGGGAACACCAACCCACACACAAAAATTTTGATCCAAACTTACCCTGCCTATAAGACATGCAGGGAAAATGACAGAACAGATAAAGCAGGGATTGAGGGAATATTCAACAAATGCCTGGCCCAACCCAAGACCCACTCCATGGAAGAGAGCTAACACTCTTCTATTAGTGATAGTCTGCCATGGTTGCAGACAGGAGTCTATCAGAGTTGTCCTCTGAGAGGCTCCACCCAGCACCTGTTTGAAACAGCTGCTGAGAGTCACAGCCAAACACTGGACAAAGTTTAGGGAGTCTAATGGAAAAATGGAGGAAGAATATAAGGACCTAGAGGTGACAACTACTCCACTAGAAGACCACAGAGTCAACTAAGCAGGTCCCAGGTGGCCCTGTGGAGTCTGAAGCACCAACCAAGGACTATGCATGGACTGGACCTAGGTCATCTACATAGATGTAGCCAATGGGCAGCTCAGACTTCATGTTATTATTAAGGGGAGCAGGGATGTCTCTGACATGGACTCTGTTGCCAGCTTTTTTATCACTTCCCCCTGACAGGACTGCTTTGCTAGGCCACAGGGGAAGAGGACGAACTCAGTAACTCAATCCTCATGTGTTTGATGAGATTGAGTGCGTGGGTAGAGGTGCTCCCCTTTTCTGAGGAATATTGAGGGAGGACAGGGAAGGGAGGGTGGAACTGGGAGGAGAGGAGGAAGGGAGCTATGACCAGGATATAAAGTCAATAAATAAATAAAAATTTAAAAATAAAGACTTTATTTTTAAAAAAATCATCCAGTGCTAAAATAAAATACCCCCCCCCCAAACACCTAGAGTTCTAGCTAACACTGAATGAAAAAAAATCTCCCTGAAATATTATGTCACGGGTTTACCATCAAGTCATTCTGCTTTGAAATTTATTCTACGCAGAGATTTAAGATCTTACAAATCCAGGATATTCATTCCAAGGTTTCATTGCCTAATTCTGACATTTTGTATCTTCCTTCCTTCTTTTGTTTGTAGAGGCATTTATTTCATAACTACTGTACTACATATTTTGTTCATTTGTTTGCCACTTCCTTTAGCATAGAGTATTTGCTATATGATGTGTGTGGGGGGAGGTGCATATAGGGGTGTGTGGGAGAGTGCATATGGGTGTGTGTGCATGTGGGGGTGTATTAATGTCTTGTGCTTACTGCTAGCTCCTCAGTTATTCAAATATGGTTGTGGTGTTGATTAATTATTACTATTAGTTACATTTAAGGAATATAAAGATAGGGTACAGGATGACAATATCTCTATAGTCACAAAATGAGTCTATAGAAAAGTACTCTCAATTTAGGCAGTATACCAACTGCATGAATACATTTCTTTGATTAGGAACTTGGAAATAAAAAATCATAACACAGTATACTTGAAATGAGAGATGATATTCACTACACACCAAGACTATTCTCTAGACTTTTCAGTAACTGATTTGCTGAATATAAATATCAAATACTTATAAAGCAAGTGTACTGATAACTGATAGCATGATAAAATAAGAAAGTTTAACAACGATTTAATGTTTTTGAAGAAAATTATCAACAGCCAACCTAGCCTTAAGAATGAAATCATAAAATAATTTAAAATAAAATCAGAATACCCAGGTTAAATACAAAATGAGATAGAGCCAAGGAGAAATAATTAAGAGTATGTTAATAATTTAATTTAATTCAATATTTTAAATAAATGATAACTTCTATCTTCTGATCTACAAATCTTGGAATTTGGAAATTGTTAGTTCTTAAGGACAGGGTCTCCCTGGGTACCTAGGCTGACCGCAATCTTCCAGCAAACCACTGGCTCAGCCTCTCCAATACAGCCACTAGGTTGAGGTAAAGCTGAAAGTTTCAAACATGTATTTCTTTATGTATTTTCTGCTTTAATTTTTTTCTTAAAGAATACATGGTCCTTCTAAAGGCACAAAAGATATTGTAAACTTCCATCTTTTTTGCCCTTTATAGTAATTGCATTGAAAACACTAAAGGGACCAAAAATATTAGGTTAATTTTTTTTTTTTAGTGGATAACAATCATTGTTTCTTGGCTGGTGATTTCTTTAGTGTCCAATTTTTCTTCAGAATAAAATTAAGAAAACAATTTGAGTTCCTTGAAATTTACACATGGAGATAGGCTCTTCTCTCACTCTGTGACCCTTCCTTGGGGAAGGCCTTTCTGTATTAAGAAGTTTACTGCTAGCAATTTAGAATGCAGAAAACATAATTCTTGGGAAACAGTTTTTAAAGCATTCTCTTGTACTGCCTACATCACTGTCTTGTTGGGTTAAGCAGAGCAGGCCCACCTTTGTGAAGTTGTGGGTAAGGAGGAGCTGGTTCATTAGATTTAAAGTGCTGCTGGACAAAATTCACAACTAAAGTTTATTTGTGTTACAAATTTAGGCAAGCCTTCACCACACGGAGAAAATAAATAAGTGTATCCATATTGTATTTTATAATCTGTCAGTAGTCATAGATTATATGTCAGGTTCAAAGCATATACTATAAATTTACTATTTATATTTGGATATAATGGATAAAGGGCAACAGGGAAGACAATTGCATTTCGTTATGTACAGAAAATTGTTTAACATTAGAAAGATTATTTTGGTTTGCTGTTATCAGTTTGATTCTCCGTCCTCATTTATAAATGAGAATTTATAAAACTTTGTATTTATATACATCTACTTTTGTGAAACTTTACCAGAAAATATAGTTTAAATATGTATTTTTCCATCCCTTATAAAATAAAATAATAATTAAAAAACTTTTCAGAAAACATCTGTATTATTCTGCTTATTCAGTTATCAAAATACAGACCAGACACATCTGTGGGCTCCTAAGACCTTTTGAAGAAGACTGAGGGGTCGGAACTATTTTCATAGTGTTGCTAGTTATGAACTCTTTTCATGTTTATTTTCCTAGGAATGAATTATGGCAATTTCCGGAAGATTAATGGAATGTGACTGTGATATTATTGAATACTTAACAAAATACACAGTTAAATAATTTTATCCCTTAAAAGTTTCTCAGCTTTAATTTCTTATACAATATATATTGATATTTGTCATCTATGTAGATGTAAGCTTGTATAACCCTAATTTTTAGAGTTCAACATGGTCCTATTTAAAAAGTGGTCATGAGGAATTGACTGATGCATTGTTTCAACATGTTTCTCTTTGAAGCTGTTCTCTCTCTCTCTCTCTCTCTCTCTCTCTCTCTCTCTCTCTCTCTCTCTCTCTTCCCTTGCACCTCCTACCTCTTCTTTCTTTCATAGTCTGAATCTCTCCTATACAACTTTTTCTCTTGTTTCTTGGAGATTCTTAGCACAAAATTGAGATCTGAAGATTATTCTTTCCCCAAGAAAATATTTTAAGTATGCTAAATTAAAAAAACATAAATGTGTACAAGGTGGAAATTGAAACATAATGAAGGGAGTGTCATCACAAAGCTTCTAAAGCCTCCTTTTGCTGGAAGGGTCAAAGGGACAGCGAATAACGAAGGAGAATATGATGTCTTCTGGGGACCATGTGATATGTTTTAAGCAATCACCAAACATGAGGTGGGCTACTTTACATTCACCTCAAGTGAAGAGAAATGATCTAATCTGGACCACAGAGGGCAACATGTGACATTACAGCATTTGCAAGAACTAATTGTGTGTGTATGAATTTGGGGGTATGTTACGGCGACTGACTGCTGCAATGTCGTAGATGGGTCAAAGCATTAAACACTGGAGTGTGATATATAAAACTCTAGGGAGAAATGTTTGTGAATCAACTGTATATCTGGAGATGTTTTGTAATCATACATATGAAACATTCATACATAGATCTTGATGTTAGAAACTGATGGGGAAAGGTCTTATATCAAGTTGAGTGATCTTAGAATGTAATATTTTAGCTATACTACAAAAGCATGAATGACAAATGCCAGTTACACAAGTATCTATGAAAACAGGACAAAAGAAAACAGTCTAAGCAAAGCACAGTCAAGACCCAGCATGCACTTGGTTCTTTACATTTAAAGTCCAGAAAGGAACCCAGTGAGTATGAGGCTAGGCTGAATTGTGCCAGATAAGATGGGAAACAGACAGATACAGGATCACCTAAGATTTTAGAGATCAAAGTAAGCCTACCAGTCCTGTAAATGCATCCATTCTTCTGTGCTCTTTTCAAGCTCTATATTCTCCTGTGTCCTAGAATGCTGAAGGAGAATGACACAAATTCTTTGATGGGTCTGAGAAAGCAAATTGTGTCTGCCTCTACGGTTTTATTAGCATCTAAAAATCCTATATAGTATTCTTCTAATTGTCTAACACATTAATTTTTAGCAAAGACTGTATTCATATATCCATAAAATTCCCTGCATAACTTGAAAATATTTGGGGCCAGATTTTAAATTTCCCTCTCTGTTTTATTTCATTGGTCCACTAATTAATTCTTGCTATTAAGAACCCTTAAAGAAGAGATTTGTTCAACCTTGGCACAGTGTAAGAAAATGAACCCAGACTGATGAATTTCCTTCACAATATCATGACAATGTCTTTAACTTTAGTTCAATTTTTAAAAATTAAAAATATTTTTATGGAATCATTTCCTCACGTAGTTTTTGCTTAATTAAATTTACTTAAGTGAGAAAAAGATGAGCTGAATCAAGAACAATCCAATCACTGAAGTATGTAAGACTATTGTTTTCCACATATTTGAATTTCTTTCAAGTAGTTAGGTGATAATTAATATATATTAATATTTATTCTTTTAAATTATTTTTAAGAATTTTATAGATGAGTAATATGTTTCTATTGTTTAAATTTCTCTCTAAATGATTTGAAACAACCTTTAATAGGCACTCCTTCCTCCTTTTTGAGACAGGGTCTCTCTATGTAATCTTATGTGTCCTAGAGATCACTGTGTAAGTCAGGCTACCCTAGAACTCATAAAGATACTCTTGCCTCTGCCTTACAAGTACTGGGATTAAAGGTGTGTGCTACCAGATAGATTTAAGTCTTTTAAAAAACAAATTATTTTCTATCATATATTATAATATTGTCAAATAAGTATTACCTATTCTTTTATATAGTCTTATCTCTAGTGCTATTGGAATGAACTTATGAAAATTAAGTGAACATTACATACATATATGTATGTTCTTCTATTTGTTTCTCTAAGATATGTACATATTTATGTGTTTATGCATAACAGAGTCAGTATACTCAGAAAAAATTCATTGTATGGTTGTAAATATTAACATAGTTATATTCAATAATATTAGATATTTGGAAATAAAAATGGAAAGGTAGAGGTAAAGTTTTTAATAGATCAAAGAAAGAATAGAATATTTTCCTTGCAGAAGAAAACTTTAATTGTAGCCTTGAAGGGACACATGGGGTATTTTAATTATTTCAAGATGGTCAGAGTGTGCAGTCTGTATAACAGTATAGTGGGCAGTGGGATTTTAGAATGCTATAAAGCCATTTGCAAAATAAGTGTACTGGTGAGAATTTTAAGACAATAGGAGAGGATGTTTCAAGTCAAAATAAACTGCCCTCCTGGCTCTAACTGTGGACCTGACAGACATCCAGAAGTTAGTTTTTTGAAAATAAGAGGCTGATTTTAAATTCTTCCTCTTTTTAGTAAGATGTCAGTCACCCTTGAGAATGACCAATCAGGATTTTCAACTTACTATGACCTTCCTGAGAAGTATGGTCACAAAATGATGTGTAACAGATTATGTACTGTACAAAGAGCTGGCAAGTTTCATGGTCTGATCATTTGGGTCTAACTATTGTAGGGATTTAGCATTAGAACACACTGGAAATTTTTACTAATGCCACAGATATTATGACAACCCTCATGGCAACCAGTATTAAATTATATATAAGAAGGGGAAATGAGTTTTTGTTTGTTTGCTTTGTTTTCTGTAAAGTTACCTTTTTTCTTTGAACTAATATTTGTGAGCTGACAGGTGTCTCTATAACTTGCTCTCAGTTGGACAAAATGATGTTTTCAAATTTAGGGTCCAGATCTGATGGGCTTGGCTTGGCTTTACATCCATCCTGCTCCATCTTGATATTTTTAGCTCAAGTAACATCATATCTCCAGCACTCCTGCTGCAAATTAATTCTAGCTCTCTTCTCTCGGGAAGCATGCTAATTTGCCTCTAGCTTTTCTATCCTTCAACTCTACTCCTTACTTTTGACAGACCAATCTATCTTAAGGTGAGAGACAGAAAAAAGATCTGATTATACTATATTGTGTTTATAATCGTCAATGATTCCTTCATTCTTCAGAATAAGGGTTGCAATGATCATAGGGTTGAAGGTATCTTATCAGCCTTCAGACATCAATTTAGTTTATACAGCCTTAGAGAAGCTTCTTTTATCAACCAGGTCAGTTTCATCCATTAACACATTTTCACAATGTCATTTTGCAGTTTTAGTATTTTTTCACAATTAAAAATTTAGACCCGTTATCATTCTTGATAATAGTATGTTTCTCAGACTGTGATATGTTTTATGTGGTCATAAACAAAATATTCTTTTGTAACCTCTTCTAGTCTGAGCCCCTAACACATACTTAAAAGATAGAAGGAAAGCAATGCATGTATGTGTGTTATGTATGTATGTATACATATCTGATATTTTGATGAAATATGAGTGAAAAGATGGAACATATGTCCATGCTCAAAGTTCAGCCATTATGTGTAACATTCTGCAGAATGACACTGTGTTTTAGAAGAAAAGTATCTTTGAACTCTTTTAAATCCTTTATCACAGATATGGAAATTGAAACTCAAGATTATGCAGTTAATCAGTGCCTCCATCTCTACCACTACTCTGAGTTCCTTCTGCTTTGTTTTAGCTCTGCCAGGCCAACCTCATTCCAAAATGACAAGCTGAGGACCAATCCAGGTTAAGGAAAAGTGAGTGCAGCAGAAGAGTGACTTTGTCCTTGGTAAGTGGCCCTATTATCTTTTGTGCTCAGGCACTGTACACACTGCCAAAAGGTATGAAGTGTAGTTGAATCTCTTGAGTCATAGACATGTGTTCAGCTTAATTTATCCATGGTCCCAGGAACTTCTAACTAAAAATTTCATATGTTAATTCCTCATGACATATACATATTATGGCCACAGAGGGACTAGGAAATTGGGTCTTCACTGAGTAACAAGCAGGCAAGATTCTGGCAGTGGAGCCCACAAGCTAGTCCAGTACTATAGTTCCACTTGGGTCTTTTTCCATGAAGAGAACAATAGTCACATACAACACTTGAGCCGATGTTCAGACCTTCATGTTCAGTTTATTTAATTGTAGAGTTCTTAACGTTGTCCGTCTTATTAAATACTTTGATGAACAAAATGGCTTAAAGAATTCTCTTTGTCATCATTCCCTTTAAAATTTTTTGTGGTTGTTGTTCAATTTCCATAACTTGCTGCCTCTTAATTATAGCACTGGAACTCATTGTGAAAGACATGCCTCTGAAAGCATTTCCAATTCACAATAGTGTCCCATGGCAGAAGGGGTCAGGTCACTTAATGTCCTTTTCCCTTGGGTGCCTTGGAGTTACCCTTAGGGAGTCAGGTAGGGGAGTACGTTGGATATTTAATCTAGCCCCCCCCTTCTCAGTTCCACTTCCTTTTCTTGTGAACACAAAGGAACTTTAAGTGATCCGACCGTGGCATTGAAATGCCAACCTTAGTTGGTACTTTGAAAACTCAAAGCCTTTTACAAGATGAATAGCAAACTGTGGATGACAGCTCCTGCCGAGCCATTATTGAATCCCAGCCCTGATGACTGCATTGCTTTGGATTTAGATAAAAGACTCCATACAAGACAAATGGTAGGAGCACATCAAACAAGACTGTGTCCATACAGTGACAGAAACAATCCAATTGAAGAAGCAGTTGATTTCCCCAAGGCTACATATTGGTTCTTCTGGAGTCATTTATATTAAGGAACTAAAGATTGTATATTCATCTTCTATTTATTCTTTTCTCTAAAAATACTAATGTCCACTTGTCACATCCGAGTCTTCTTGCTTTTGCTGGGAAGAGAAATGTCGATAAGGGAAGATGTTAATTATTTTGTATTGTGTTTTATTTAACCACAATAGCAGTGTGTGTAAAGGTTATAGACTGAGAGCTACAATCTATAATGATCAGATAAAAAGATTAGTCAGCAAATCAATGGTTCCCTGTACCAACAGGAAGCTTGGTGTATTCAAGGCAACAATGAGTACAAAGGGTACAGATAAAGATCAGACACCTTTATTTAGATGAAAACTAGCTCTAGAGAAGGACCACTGCCTCATTAATTACGCACTCACCTTCAGGAGGCTGAACTGGGTGAAGCATCATTAAAATGCTTTGGGAGAGTTTTAGCAAATGCTTTGGGCTGTATGAAAGCTACGAAACCAACCTGAGTTTACCTTTACGTTGGGGTGGCAGAGGTAACAGGAATCCAGTTATTCAAAGTGAAAAGAGGCTTATGTATAGAACCTTTGTGTGTCTTTTATGAGTCATGGAAACAAAAGTGTAGTAGATTTGTAAAAAATAAAATATGGATTTAAGGAAAATCTACTTATAGGGAGATAGCACCCTTCTTGCACATTTTATTCCCAAACAGTTCTTTATTTGGTTTGACATTTTTTTTTTAAGTTTAGTCAAAAAAATACTTTAATAATAACCACTTCTTTTTGTTTTTTCTGTTCTATTGAATATGAGCTCCTATTTCCCTCTCTCCTATATAGAAAACATAATCTGTTAGGGATGGAGAAAGAGCCAAGAGGCTAAGAGTAGTAATGCTCTTAGAGAGGACTAGAGCCTGGTTCATAGCATTCATACCAGGTAGCTCTCAAGCATCAGTATCTTACTCCAGGGGGATGCTACGCCTATGGCATCTGTGGGCATCTGCACTCATATGAGTACATACTCCCACATAGAAACATGCACATAGTTTAAAATATATAGAAATATCTAAGATGCTAATTTATTTAAAAAGTGATTTTGATATGTTTTATTGGAGACTGTGAAGAGTCTTTTGAGTGAAATGGGGAGAGAGATGGAAATTAATAGAATCACATGCATTTGTTCAATTGTCTATATTGTGTAGGGTTCTCCATATTACTGTCATTGACTTTGAATATTTTTCAACACTAGAATACTCTTCTGTGGAGTGTTCAATTATTTATTTCAGTAGGATCGACATAGGTCATTGCTTGTTTGGAAGGTAGGCACTGACAAGAACAGGTGTCAGTAGTTCCTAGAAATAGATCAGTGTCATCTAATAGAAAATTCTGCCTTTATACAAATAACTAGTATAAAAAATGGGAGGCGAGGAGAACAAAAGGAAAATTGTTAATTGAACTTTTAAAACAGGAGTTGGATTATCTTGTATCCATACTCAGATAATGATTTTGATTGACTGCTTTTACTAGTTTTGTTTCGTCTTTTTTTTGTTTGTTTTTCTTTTTTCTAATATTTTTGCATGCTAAAACAAAAGTTTATTGATATATTTGTTCTTGTCCAAATTGTTGCCTTGTATGTGTTCCTACAGAATTTTCATGTTGAATCCAATATTAAACCAATTTTTATTAATTATAAAATTCTAGCAATATATGTGCATGCATGTGTGTACATGTGTATGAGATTATATATGCATGCATTAGAGATTGTGTGCAGAGTCCACATGAACATGGAACAATCTTAGCTGCTGCTGTCAGTCATAGAGAGAATGATGCTATCTTCTCTAACATTTTTGGGGGACTGTGTACTCGGTAGCAGCATCTTTCAATGAGTTCACCTTGGCTGTGGCTATTTGTGCATCAATTGAACCACTGAATAAAGGTTCTGATTAGTTTTCCTTTGAACCAATCAGCAGTCATCTGGCTGATTGGCTTAGACCTAGGGTACCAGCAATTCTATCACACCTCCAGGGCAGACTAACAGTCATGATTGTGTTTAATGAAACACTTTGCCTTCAAACGTGTACTTAGCCAAAGATGGTAATTTCTGTCTTCCTTGCTTTTATATCCTTTGTTCTGTTTCTCTTTTTTCCCAATCTGGTTCCTCTTTTCTATTTCTTCTTCCTTCCTTTCTTTTACTCTTTCTTGGTACCAATGCCACACTAGCATTTTATACTTTACAAAGTAATTTCACACCCCACCTACTATTGTGGTTCAGTGGCTGATCATTTCTTCCTTGGATTACCCCTATGGACTCATAACATGTTCCCTTCATTCCTGGCTGCCTCCTACTACATCGACAATTGCTATCCTCAAATAATACATTATTTACAATGTATCTGGACAAATCTTTCTAAAGCATAAGTCTCATGAGAGTATCTTGTTAAAATTAGCCCTATGGCTCCACACCACATCTCAATAAAGCTCAATCTTTTCATCAAGGCACCTAAAATATTCTTCATTTGCCATTAGCCCACCTTACTGTCCTTATGTCCTGTATTATTTCAAATATGCCTTGAGCCAATCATCCATCCTAAGGGACATCTCACTTTTCTTCTCACACAGGCACACCTCTGCATACATTGCACAATGGCGCTCATCAGCCCTCATATTTCTCTCTCATTTTTTACTCAGACATCTATTTTTGGATTGGCTAGTTCTATCTTTGTCTTCTAAAACTCAGATGAAATGTTATTTAATTTCAAAGTCTTCCAAGACTAGCAAACTGGGGCTACCTTCCACAAATCTCCATTACACACGAACACACAGGCTGAGCTCTTAAAATATCACTACCATGATATCAGATTTCCTATGTACTCCTGTGATAACATTAACTATAGTGTACTAATATTCCTGTTCTTGATATATTTCTTCTTTAAAATCCTGGATTCTTTAGTTTTCATATTGACTATCTCTGTGATAATCTGACAAAACTAAAAATACATAAGCAAAACAACATTTACATAATTACGGAGTATATCATAATGAAACATGGATACCAAGTACATCAAGAAATATACTATAATATTGTGATTATGTATATCTTTCAATAAACTCATATGTAAGTATATTTCTATAATTATTTCTATATTTATTTTATATATTTAATTATATTTATATGTAACCAGATATGAGTTTATTAAAATATAAGCCAAGAAAGTCTATTCTACTCCTGGGCATATACTTGAAAGATGGTCCACCATACGATAAGAACATTTGCTCAACTATGTTTATAGCAGCTTTATTCATAATAGTCAGAATCTGGAAACAACCTAGATGCTCCTCAACTGAAAAATCAATAAAGAAGCTGTGTTACATTTACACCATGGGATATCACTCAACTATTAAAAACAAGAAAATCTTGAAATTTGTAGGCAATTGGATGGAACTAGAAATGATCATCCTGAATGAGGTAACAACCAGAAAGACACTTGTTGGTGGATAAGGGATAACCATACTATATTTCACAAATCTAAAGAAGCTAAATAACAAGGAGGACTCTAAGGAGGATGCTTATTCCTCATTCAAAAGGCCAGCTAGAATTAGATACTGGAAGTGCTTGAAGAAAGGGAACAGAATGGGAGTCTACCATAGAGGTCCTTTGAAAGACCACACCCAGTAGGGGATTGAAGCAGAAGCTGAGAATCACAGCCAAACTTTGGGGTAGAGCACAGAGTGACTTAGGGAAGAGTTGGGAGATAGAAGGATTTGAAGGGGATAAGATATCCACAGGAAGAATAACAGAACCAACAAATCTTGGCCCAGGGAGGACCTACAGATACTGACACACTAGCCAAGAACCTTGCATGGAGAGGACCTAGACCCTCAGATGTGTTCAATAGTCAACACAGGCTCCATGTGAGCCCCATAATGTGGGGAGTAGGGCTGCCTGTGACATGGTCCCTGTAGCACAGTTGTTGATCTTTTCCCCCTGGTAGAGAGGCTATGCCAGCCTAAGGAGGAAGAGGATGCCCACAGTCCTGATGAGATTTGACAGTCTGGGGTCAGATGGTAAGGGAGAAGGATTCCCCTTTTCTGAGGAATAGATGAAAGGGGGAGGGGGAAGAAGAAGAGAGGGTGGAACTTCAAGGAAACTACAATCGGGATGTAAAGGGAAGGGGTTGCAATCAGGATATAAAGTGAGTAAGTTCAAAGTAAACAAAAAAACAAAAACAAGACATTATGACATATAGCTTGATTATATATATCTTTTAATAAACTCATATATAAATATATATTTATTTTATATGTTTTAATTACATGTATGTATTTATATATTTCATATATTTATATTTATTTATACAAATATATATAAAATATATGAGTTTATTAAAATATAATCCAGAAAAGTCTAGGGAATGTTCTTTTATTGCTATTTGAAAATATTTGTCATTGAAGACAATAAACTGCTCAGAACAGCACTCAGGAGACAATTTTTCTGTCAGGAGAGATAGAGATTTCTTTCTTTCTCTTTCTCTTTCTTTCTTTCTTTCTTTCTTTCTTTCTCTTGCTTTCTTTCTCTCTTTCTTTCTTTCTTCTTTTTAAAATGTAATCACTTTACAGCCTTATGCCAACCCCTTCCTCCTCTCCTCCCTTTTCCCTTTTCTCTTCATCTCAGAGAAGGGAAGACCCCCAAGTGGTACCAACTCACTCTGGCCCCTCAGGTCAGAGCAGGACTAAGAACATCCTCTGCCACTGAGGCCAGACAAGCAGACCAGCTACAGTGAAGGGCCAAAGGCAGGCAACAGAGTCAGACTAGCCCTTTCTGCCATTGTTAGGGGACCCAAATGATGACCATGCTGTGTATGTTACTTATGCATAGGGCATCTAGGTCTGACTCATGCAAGCTCTTTGGTTGATGGTTAACTCTCTGTGAGCTTCCATAATGGTTGAGTTCTGTTTCTTGGAAATATACTTTCAAAACATTAATCTTCGTAGTAGGCTTCCACCATCTCATTTGAAAGCTTTTGGGAGTCCCGTGTGATGGTCACCTGTACTGCTTTGAGACCATCCTGAGCTTCAGTGGTAGACTTCAGGGTCTAGTCTGAAGACAGGCAAATGAGAGATTCCAGGAGTGAATGGAAGATGTACCACTGAGTGTAGAAGTCACCCCACTCTGTGTGAGATCTACTATAACTGATAAAAGGCATTTATGATAGAAAATGATGCTCTGAGTCTTCAGAGCATCCTATGTCTTCAGTAGGTTGGCTATGCCTGCTTGGAGCAGGTGGACTATTGAAGTTCACTAAGAAAAGGAGATGGGGCAGGGTCCTTGGACCTTTACCTAAGTAACCAGCCTTTACTTACAGCCATTTGTATGCAGTTTTACTCTAGTTGCATGTAACTTGAGGGTATGTGTATGGGGGATTCCTAGAATGTACAGGGTGGGGAAGATGAACTGAGGGACATTCCATCTATGTGATCATGGGGGAGCTAGCATGTCACCATCCATGCTGTGATCAGACCTTTCTGTATGGCTGCTGGCTGTTTTAAAGTCATCCACATTCCTTATGTGATCTTGTATCCATGTTCTATATGTAAGCCCAGTAAACTCATTGATCCTCCCTCCTTGAAGGACATAAAATATTTGTCAGAAAAACAAAAAATAAACAAAACAAAACACAAACAAACTTCAACAGATTTTCAGCATAATCTGAAAAACATGTTTTCAGTTTTGATATAGTACTACTATGGTTTTTCTTATTTTTAATCTTATTTGCATGAAATGTGTTTTATTTTCATCAACCATACAAATAATTTCCTATAATATCCCAGGGCAAACCGGTGATATTTGGCAGTATGACTGGGGGGATCTGGTCCCCTTTCATTGACCTGCAGGCCAGTGGCATTGGCTTAGAGTAGCGTGACTCATAGTGCAGCTTGTAACTCACATCCATCTTACAGGTGGGTCTTCCTTCACATCAGGAGGGGGTTTCAGAGATGACAGGGTCAGTTTGGGTGGGGAAATCCCCCAGTCTAGGCGTTTAGGAAATTTCACTTCTCCTTTCCTGTTCAGGGCTCTTTGATTGGCAGGGTGCTCCACATCATGGCTTTCTTCAGCTTGACTTTAGCAGAGCCAGCCATGTCTGCCTTGGCTGCCATTTTCATAGAACCGGTGGAGTCTCTTCTGAGTTTGCTCTCCGGGTGCTCCCACTCACATGGCTGTAGCAGGAGACCATTGTTTCATGTTTTACTTGAGGAAATCCAGAGAGAAGACATTAGCATTTTACTTCTAGCTCACAGAGTACCTGAGTTCTGGACAATCTGAGGTTTAGACTACCCTAAGCTTTGCATGTTGGCATACCACTGACTTGTATACAGCATTGGAGTTTAGCAAGCACTGCCTGTGTGGTAGTCAAATTAATAAAGGAAGAAATTGGTATTTCATCTTGTTTAGAATCACAAACTCCTATTCTGAACAGCTAAGAAAGGCCAAATAACTTTCTCTAGTTCAAAAGAGTTTGAATATTAATTTCAGCAAAAAGTGACCTCTCCTTCGTTAGTCACATTATTCACCAATGACTTAAATTATGTCTAACTTATCAAATAAGAGAAAGGGATCAAGCATGCAAAATGTGGGCTATCACTTTCTTGTAAAATGTGTATTGCTATTTTAGGTGACTTGGCTTCAAGGGTATTAATTCAATCAACACTGATGATCTGATTACATGCCATTCATTTGTTCCTTGTTAGGATGTCTGGGACCACTGGGGAGTGGGCCTGTTCTGTCAGAGTCATTTGTCCCTTGTGACTATTTGTTTCATGACGAAGAATGCTTTCTCAGACTCAGAAATACTCTGAGAATAAGAACAAGGATGGAAATGTCACTTCCTCAACAGTGTATGAAAGGGACTGTGGTTGTGCATCTGGTCCCTTTGAGTGGGGGAATAAAAGAACATAAGAGAAACTCGGCCAGCCCTTTTCACACTTGACGATGTGACTAAAGGACTGCTCTTGCACTGATTTCTGCCCTGAGCTTTGGCTTGTTTAGACCCTTGCCTAGCAAGATGGCTCTTGTGAGGCCAGTAGCTGTCCACTGCTTGTTTATCTCCCTTTTCTTTCCTTCTCTAGTGCTTTCCAATATTTGGTCTTCAAATAAACCACTTACCCACATTGTCAGGGCAGTCTTCTTTTTTTAAAAAAAAAAAGAGAAGATGCCTCCTGTACTCCTGAACACACAGAAAAAGAGCTGAAGACATGGCTACCTTGACTGTGTGCACTCAAGAACAGTTTGAGTACAGCTAAGTCTTTATTCCCCCGGGTGGTGAAAAACTAACAAGAAAATGCCCTATGTGGTCAATATGGTAACTATCACACTAGTGAAATTCTTGAATTCTAAGATGTGGACCATTTAAGTGTTCCTGGATCTTTACGATTGTGTATTTGGAAAGGCAAAACAGGAGTATCAGAAATTGTACAAGGATTTCTGTAGGGCTTGCATAGATGTACTTGGAGCATGTGAGCAAGCAGAATCCTTTAGAACATTCATTAACTGTGAAGCCATAGTCAACTTATGTGGCATCTTTATATGTTGCATTAATTAAAAAACTTCCTTGTATCATTTCCTTGATTACTCCTCAGTGGTGCCTATATTCTGAGATTGTATTATCACAATCTGTTAGTAATGCTGTAACAACAGACGTAATGTACATAGAACAGAAATATATTTCTTAGGATTTAGGGAGCTGGGAAGCCCATGATCAAGGCACCAAGCACATCTGATGCGGCTCTAGTCTCTGATTCCAATGTCGTATTTTGAATGCCAAGCTTCCAAAGGTGAGAACCTTGTGTCTTCATATGGTGAGAGATATGGATGTACAAGCCAGAGTATAAGAACTGTCATGATTTATTCACTCCCTGCGTAGTCCATTTCCTAGTTGTAACACTGAGTCATAACTCAGAACATATGAGTTGGAAGGGGACACATCTGATGGTCATAACAATTGCTATTATTAATGTTTAAATTTGAGATAACTTTTAATAAGCCCTAAGCACCCTCCTGTTATTGCTCAGCAGCCATGCTATTAGAGACCAGGGGTGAGATAGAAGTATAATGCAGGCGAATACTGCAAGCTGTTCTTTTTCCCTAGAGGAAGCGTTATGTTAGAAAGTCCTTTGAGGCAGACATCTCTGATTATTAGGAATGTAACTTTTGCATGTTGTATGTCTTCCAACAAGTCACTTAACTTGTTTCATCTGCTTTCTTTTATAAAAAAATAGAATCCTGTAGTAGTATAATTTTATAACCCACGTGCTATTGTTACTTTGGAAATTAAATTGGTTAAGGGGGAATGGATGTGCCTAGACTTTAGCATACAGCTAATATTTAATACATATAGAGTAGCTACTGTTGGTCTGGTATTCTCCTAGATTTGTTGTGATTTCTCTTCTGCTAGATTATACACTAAGACATGTTTAATACTAACTACAGTTAACATTTGTCTAAACTTCGCTGCTCAAAATGTGGAATCAAATACACTTTTTCATTACAAACTTGTGAATTTGAAGGGTAGATACTATTATTGTTCTCATTTCATCAACACAGGGGTAGGCCCTCAGATATGTCTGACTTTTTGAAGGTCCACACTAACATGTGGCTGTATAAGTATATAGATTGGCCTCAAGGTTCCTCACTGTTTGCTCTTGCTAACTGCTTTTACCTTGGATCCAATTGCATCTCTGGTAAGTGCAATTACTTTTCTTTTCTCGTTTCTTTTAGTTACGGGTTTAATACCAGACAGGGTATACAGCCTAGATATACAGACTAGCTATCTGGAAAGCTTAATAAGATATGCATTCCATTTTGTCATTCTCTTCCTGTCCCTGGAATTCTCGATTCGGAGTTCCAGGAGTGGAACCAGAAACTCCGACTGGCTCACCCCTGGGCCACATTGTGACCAGCCCTAACGATGCTGTGTTTACTTCCAAGGACATCGCATGGCGTATTTGACATAATCTCGTAAGCCATTCAAAGCACATACTTCACAGACAGGCTTTCTCTGGGCAGAAAGGGTGGGCAGGCCCCTTTGTTTCTTGAGATGAGTATTTTCTACAGTCACTCTGTCCACCTCCCAATCACACAAGGAAGGATAATGTTATCAGAGGTATCAGGGATCCAGGCATCCTTGCAAATTTCAGATGCAGTTTGGAGACAGACACATTTTATTGTCGTCAACTAAGAGCAATTCAGCCTCCTGCTACCCAGCCTGTGACTATCTCTCTCTCTCTCATTCAGTCCCTGTGAGTAGCCCTGCTGCAGCTATGAATCACACACCCAGGGCTTCACACAGGCTGAGTTTATTGAGCCACGTGATAGAAGACTATATCTCAGATGGCCCCAGAGCAGCCAAAACAATCTGTCACTTTTAATTCTTCCTGTCACCTCATTAAGGATATAGCAACGTAGAAAATAAAAGACATTTTCCACACAAGGCACAACACGCGTGCACGCGCACGCACACACACACACACATACACACACATACACACACACACAGCACCAAAAATGCAACAATTCCCTCTCTTGTATTCAGATGTGGTTATAAATATCCAGTCATTGTAAGATTCATTGAGCAAACATATGTGCCAGGGTACTGTATATAACTGACACAGGCACAGAACAGTCTCCATGGGCACATAAAGCAATTAAAAATAACTGAGCTTCAAAGCAGGCTACTATAATACAAAGGTCAGGCCCATAAATATGAACAGGATGACAGTAATGTCTCTATCCAAATATACCCCCAAACACACCACTACAACAGTTTAGAACTCAAAGGTTAATGTAAAAAAAAATTAAAACCCTGAAATTATGCCATATTCATCTCTTGGCTTTTCTTCCTGTGGTCTTTTCATCAAAGGTTAATATATGTGAATACCATGGAAAAATTTTTATCAAGGCCAAATGTGTGTCATCAGGAACTACTTTATTCATTACAAAATATTTACCCTTGTGCATGTGATAAAATAAAGGAGTTGTGGCAAGTTCTCTGCAAAAGGAAAACGTCCCCCACCCCCACTAGGTTGCTTGTTTTTTAGATTAATTTCACTGATATTTGAATTCCACTCCAAGCTGTACAGAGTCTGTTCTGAGGGCAGGGATAATTTCGCAGTAACACACTGAGTGTGATAATCAGGTTTATGCACGGTTGTAAAGAATGTGCTGACAGATGGAAAAGAAGCCACCTCAGTCTGCACCGGATTCATTTTTATATATATTAAAAAATCATACGACACCTGACTCTGATTCAAATAGCAGTTCTTCCCCCTGCTGTCTTCCAACAGCAGAAATATTTTGGAGTATATAGGAAAATTCCAGCCCCCAGTGGAGAGATTCACTAAAATTTCCGGTTCTGTGCTCGTTGGAGCATCATAGGTTCCTGTATTACCATTCAAGGTGCTGTGTGCGATGAAAAACTTACTCCCACCAAACATGAATCTTTATGTAGTAAGTGCCCTAGATAGCAAGCAAGTAAATTCAGAATAGGATGTGAACAGAATGGTTTCCATGAAAGGCAGACATTCCCTACCCTTCCTCTGGAAAACAAAATATCAGCAAACTCACCAAAGCTTAGCTTTCATCAGCGCGTATTAAAAATGATTGCAAACTGTGGAGAGCATTTAGGTCACCTGGGCCTCGCTGAGGTGACATTTCAGAACACACTGATTAAATGGGGTGAGCACTCTAAAGCCAGTTCTTTCTCTTAATAATAATATATTTACAGTGACCAACCCAGGTAGTGCTTCGATTCTCCAATACATGGTTTTGGCCCTCCTGAGTAAAGAAAAACAGGACTCAGTTTTTCCCCCTTGTTAATCTTATTTCTACATTCTAGAAAACCCATTCCTAGATAGAAACATAAACAAACAGTTAGACAAATCAAGGAACAGTCATGGTGAGAAGCGACCTCCTCATGGTGAACCCTTTGCCCCAGCATGTATTCTTTGTGAGGGTAGCTGCCCTGGAGCGCCACAGGGCTAGGCTAAGGAGATATGTTGTCTCTGTCTCATGTATCTGGAAGCAAGAAGTGCAGAACGAAGATGTGAGAAAAGTTCTTTTGAGGGCCGCGAAGGAGGGGTCTGTCCTAGGGCTCTTTAACTGACTTAGAGACAGCCGTTTTCTTTCTATCCTTTCCTATCATACTTTCTCTAGTGTGTATAGAGTAAACATGTCTGGATTCTCTGTCTCCCCACTCCCTCCCTCCCTCCCTCCCTTCTTGCTTCCTTCCCTCCCTCCTCCCTCTCTCGGTGTAATGTTAAATCTGTCACCCACATATGCAAATGTGTGTACTTGCATGTGAAGGCCAGTGGCTGACATACTTGCATGTCTTACTTAACCATGTCCTGTCTTTTTTCTGAGGCCGGATGTATCGCTGAACCTGGAGCTCTCCATTTAGGTTAGACTGTACCCCCCAACAGACTCCAGGGGGGTCCCCCTTATTATGCTTCTTCCCCACTGGGATCACAAGGCTTTTCTCTGAGCCCACCTATTTACATGGGTTTGGAAGAGAGAAGCTTAGGCCCTCAGGTACACATAACAAACACTTTAACAAAGGAGCTAATTGTCTAGCACAACATAAATTCCTATTTTACTGGGAGGATACCAGTAAATTTAGGTCACTGGATGAGGCAAGGCCCAAGCTGACCATCTCACTCTAGTTTGGTCACCTCTGTGGAGACATAACCTCCAAATACAATCATATCCCAAAGTGCTCTGATAAAAGACTTAAGCAGAAACTTGAAGGTGAACACAATTCAATCCTAAAGATTTTCTTTTATTGTTGTTTTTGTTGTTATAATTTATTCACATTACATCCTGATTGTTAGATTGTCTTTTTTCCATTTTTTGTTATGTTTCTTTTTTAATGTATACATTTATATTATTACACATGAATATAATAAACTACATATAGTAGGAAAAAAACATGAGACAATGAGGAATTATATAAATGTTACATTCATAGTGACTTGGCTATTTGTATTCGACCTACTTGAAGTAAACATCTTTCCTATCTTGCTGGGTCTAAAATTCTGAATGAAAATCAGTATGTATTATATCTCATCTCTATTAACTTAAAAATATCTATCTTGATCTAAAAACATCTTAGGCAACTAAGCTTAATTGTAAGATTAAACTATCTGATCTTCAACCATATCAGAGACTTGAGAAGGAATAAAACTTAAATAACTGAGTGAACCAGAAGTGCAAGTATCAGCTTCCAAAATAAAAAAATGACTAAGACAGTTTACTGCCTGAATAGTCACACAACACTCTCTATACAGTTGGACCATCATCTTCAGCCTTCTAGACCAATATATCTGACAGACATATTTGTGAGGGAGGAACTATTGAGGACTTGCCTACCCTGTCTTGGCAGAGTTTGGCAATCGACTCTGCCTGCATCCAAGCTTGCCCATTTTTAAACAGAATTCTGTCTGTGCTAGAAATGAGGACATTTAGCCCAGTGGCTTGTTTGACATATTTGAAGCCACCTCCATAAGGAGGTTCTTTGATGCTCATTATCTTCTTTGAGGTACGCTGGGTGTTGCCAGGAGTTAACCTGTCACATGATAATTTAGTTTTACAATTAGCTAAAACAATCTTGTATGATAAAAGCACTTCCGGAGGAATCTCCATCCCTGATCTCAATAGTACAGAGCAACAGTAATAAAAACGGCATGGTAGTGGCACAGAAACTGGCCAATTGACCAATGAAATCGAACTGAAGACCCAGAAATAAACCCACAGACCTATGGTCATTTGATTTTTGACAAAGAAGCCGGAACCATACAATAGAAAAAAAGACAGCATCTTCAACAAATGGTGCTGTTCTATCTGGATATCTATATGTTAAAAAGGCAAACAGATCCATATTTATCACCCTGTACAAAACTACAGTCCAAGTGGATTAAAGACCTCAACATAAAACCAGACACACTAAATCTGTTAGAAGAAAAAGTGGGAAAGAGCCTAGAACTCTTTGGCACAGGAGACAACTTCCTGAACAGAACACTAACAGCTCAGGCTCTAAGATGAACAATTAATAAATGAGACCTCATGAAACTGAATAGCTTCTGTAAGACAAAAGACACTGTCAACAGAACAAAGTGACAGCCTACAGATTGGGAAAAAATCTTTACCAACCCTGACATCTGACAAAGGGTTAATATCTAAAATATATAAAGAACTGAAGAAATTAAACACCACCAAACCAAATAATGCAATTAAAAATTGAGGCACAGAACTAAACAGAGAATTCTCAACAGAGGAATATTGAATGGCTGAGAAACACTTAAAGAAATGCAAATCAAAATGACCTTGTGATTCCATCTTTCACCTATCTGAATAGCGAAGATCAATAACTCAAGTGAAAACACATCATAGAATGTGGAGAAGGGGAACACTCCTCAACTGCTGGTGGGAGTGCAAACTTGTACAACCACTTTGGAAATCAATATAGTGCTTTCTTAGAAAATTGGGGATAGTTCTACTCTGAGATCCAGCTATACCACTCCTGGGCATGTATCCAAAAGAAGTTCCACCATATTATTAGGACATTTGCTCAGCTATGTTCATAGCAGCTTTGTTCATAATAGCCAGAACCTGAAAACAACCTAGATGTATCTCAACCGAAGAATGGATAAAGAAACTGTGGTATATCTACACAAAGGAATACTACTCAGGTATTAAAAACAAGGAAATCTTGAAATTTGCACGCAAATGGATGGAACTAGAAATGATCATTCTAAGGGAGATAACACAGACCCCAAAAGACATGCTTGGTATATACTCACTAATAAGTGGATTTTAGGTCAACATAAGTGTCCTCTGAGAGACTCCACCCAGCGGGGGGATAAGGACAGTCACTGGGACTCAAAACTCAACTGGGCAGAGTGCCAAGAGTTGTAGGGTAGCCCTTCCAGGCCAAAGAGGAAGAGGGTACAAGTAGAACAGAGGACACTGGATAAGCTGAGATTAAATGTTAGGGGAGGAGGACTCCCCTTTCTAAGGACTAGGGGAGGGAGGGAAATGGGATGAGGGATGGGATAGGATCGGGAGGTTATGAGGGAGCAGGCTGCAATCTGGATGTAAAGAATTCAACCTGCAGAAAACGCAGGTAACATATTGCTGATGCCACTACATGAGAATAGCTCTGAGATGGACTGAAATACGAATGTCTATATATGGGCAAGGCTTCATGTTAGTCACAGACTCTCTGTGACATATTATTAGAGACCATTCTTAGTATGGCATGAAGCAAGATTTGCAGATGCCTTACTTCTGCTCATACAAGGAGCAGAAAACCAGCCTTAATTGCTCTGTACATCCCACATACCTCATGCAATTCTAATGTTAGAACTATATAATGCTTTTGAGAAATTATGTTTTCAGAACAAAAGAACCAGACACTGACACTGGATCAGACCTGACAAGATTCATTCCTCTCAGCATGCTGGATGATGATCCTGCATCCTCCATGTTCCAGCCCTAGGCATCTCAGTTGCTGTTACCCATTAGAACAGGACAGCTTCCAGGCCAGCATTGCCAACTGTTAGATTGTTATCCCCTTCCTATTCCCCTCTGCTATACCTCTGACAGAAGGGGACCTTTTCCCAACCATCTGACCACAGCCTCTCAGGTCTTATCTGGATAGTCTTACAACCCCTCCCCCCTATGTTCCCACAGGGACTCCCTGCCAAGGCACTTCAGTTTAGAAGTAGTCAGAGGCAGCGCTCCCTGCCCCCACTTCCCCACATGGAGAATGAGCTGACCCATTGGCTACATCTGAACAGGGGGTCTAGGTCCTTTGCTTGCAATGTCCTTGGTTTGTGCATCAGTTTTCATAGGTCTCCCTAGGTCCAGATCCACCAACCTTCATAGTCTCCTGGTGAAGCTCCTAACACACACACACACACACACACACACACACACACACACACACACACAGACACACACACACAAACACACAGTACTTCCATAAGAAAATGGCATCAACAAAATACCAATTGGATCCTAATAATTACACCATTACTCTCAGTAGCCTCCCAAAGATAACTTACTCCCATATCTATGATTTCCGGGCTACAGCTTCCAAAACAACAGGATTCAGTTCCTTATGTCCAAATGATTGCATTTGTTTATTTTACATCTTCCAATTTCCTAACAGTCAGCTCTGCGTCCTCAGCTTCTCTGCAGTATTCTTCTTCACTACTTCAGAACCATTTCCAAACCCTGACATGACCAGAGGTTGCTCTTGGATCCTTGTGGGTGAATTGCTAAAAATCTACCAAGTGTTCTCTAAGTTTTCAGTGCAAGTGACTGTCGGTTTAACTAGGCTTTCCTGAAATTCAAATTCAAATACTAACTTTTTGACCTCCATCTTCTCATATACACTTTAAAAAATGTTCTCTATTTTCTTTATAGCATCACTTACCAAATTATGTTATTACATGGAACATTAGTATTTTAGTATCTTAACAGGAGCTGCATACAGAAGATAAAAATGGTATAATCAGATAACGTTAGGAGAAAGGAGTTAGTAAAGTTTAAATGTTTCTTTACTGAAAGAATTTACTACCTTAATATTCACTCTGACTGGACAAGAGCTGGCAATTGCTTTAACCAAGGCCCTGTGAGAAATTAAGAAGAATAAAAGGAACTGGAGAAAAGGCTCAGGAGTTAAGAGTTTGCTGCTCTTGCAGCTGTTGAGATTTCAGTCCCCTGAGGCTCATAATTGCGTTTACCTCCAACTTCAGGAGATAGGACACCTTCTCCTGGTGTCTACAGCCACACACACACACACACACACACACACACACACACACACACACACACACACACACACAAATGACTGAGCAACTCTTTTTAAAAACAAAATGAATAAAACCTGTGACTCATGGAACACCAACTGGGAAATGCTCCACCCATGCTCGGTGGTCCGCAGTGTGTTATACCCATTCATTTTATTTTTCCTTTTTATTCTTTCCTTAGGAGTTTTCACATTTAGTCCCCCTATCTAATGTACACCCGAGTCTTCCCTGCAACTCTGAACTTCATCCATCCCATGCAAGGGCTCACCTTCAGCAACTTTCAGCAGGCATTCAGAAATAGAAACAAGACAAAATCAGCTGACTCTTTTCCTAACACAGCTCTCCTCTACTTCCTCTACTTCCTTGCTTTTCTACCATTCAGATGACAGACTTCCTATGCCACTAATGAGTGTCAGGGAGGGATAGGGTGCTCAGATTTCTCACTTTTGCTTACAAAATAGGAAAATGTGCGTGTTCATTTCTTCTGCTTTCTCCTCTTTGTTTAAATAAAAACTCTTTAGGAAAGCAAATTAGCCTGCCAGTTTCTCTCACCCTTCTCACAGTTTGAGGGACAGATTATGTCTTTGTTCATTTCAGGATTCTTCTTATCTACTAATTCTTCCTCCTTGGGTATTCAATATACTCAAAGTTCTCACTTTTAATTTTGCCTTCCCTGTTCACAGTGTCTTGGATTTGCTTTTGTCTTCTTTTTCATCAAATAGCATGTCTCATATTTCCCTTGTTCTTAATTCCAATACCTGTCTTACTTTTTGGAAGTTTTGGACTCTAGCCGATGCTCTTACTTTGACATTAAGTAGGCACGGAGAAAGGGATGAAAGTGTGAGCACACTAGCATCTCAACTTTAATTGTATAGATTCTTAACGTTGTAAAGTCTGGGGGTTTTAATGTCCCCTGAAGCTCTTTAAAATCTATGTGTCTGAAACTGAGTTCTCAAGTCAACAGCATAGTGAGGTGGGACTTTTAAGAGGTGAGTAGATCATGAGGACTCCCACTTAGTGAAAAGATTAGTCTTTGATGGATTTCATTCATGTTATCAAGTGGGAGTTATAAAAAAAATGTTTTGATCTCTTGCTGGTTTTCACATGCTTTTTTATGATGCACCAAGTTAAGGTGAAATGACCAGTGAAATAAATTTCACTGCTTTACTTCTCCTCTTGTAGTCTGCTAGCATTACATAAGCGATGAGACCATCACTGCTGGCAGGTCCCCGAGTCTATTTGAGCTGGTTTTGTTTGGTTGGTTTTGTTTCTTAACTTCTGTTAAGGGGCAAAACTAGTTTTGTTTAAGTAGAATTTGGATAGGAATAATTTGGACACTATGCAAGAGCCTTCCAGGAGGTGGCCAGCAACTGTTTGCTGTCTGTTATCTAGTCTCTTCTGATCCATCCACACTGCCTGGTGCTGTCATGTTGAATTTGCTCCTACTGCTCACGTCACACATGGTCCCGAGTCTCTTCTTGGAGCTCTGAGTGTTCCTACTTTGTCTGTCCTTCACCTTTAATGTCAAGATATGTCAGGTTTTTCTGTTTTTGTTTTTTGTTTTTGTTTTGTTTTTTACAAAGTCTCTTTCCTTCTGAACTGAAAATTTCCAGTGTCTGAAAAAACATCACTTTTCTTTTTAAACTTTACACTGGAATAATGTGTGTATAATGCCAGTTAGCATATCTGGTAATTTTATTTTTGTACTACAACCTTATGAATATCTCATAGGAAATTCAAAGTTAAAATGTCAAACATTGCATTTCTGGTCCCCCATGAAGCTATCCCCTTCTGGTGTCCTTTGTCTCAACCATGACACCATTTTCAGATGCAGGAGATAAGTTTTGGTATCACAATGACAGCAATAAATTTCATTGAATTACACAATGAAAATATATTCATTTCCTTTAAAAATACCTGGTTAAGTTAATCAAAATATTTCTGTCTTGGTGCTAAGTATATCAGTAAGGTATCTGTTATAACTCAGAGATTCATTTTAGAGTCTTCACCAAGACAGAACCAAGAAGGTTGATTGCCAATTTTATGTTTCAATTATATTTATGATAAATAATCCATTCCTTTTAAAAATTAACTAAATTATTCAAAATATATTATGGGTAAATAATGATGAACAACTTTCCTCAAATGGGTCTGGAAAGAGAGCTCAGGTAAAATATCTAAATATGGTGGCATACACTGCTAACCTCCGTGATGAACAACAGAGAGCCTAAGCCAGACCAGTCTACCTGGAGAGCTTGAGGAGAGTGACAGACCCTGTATTAAAATACTGGTGGAGGTCTCAGAGATGGCTCACTTTGTAAATGTGCTAAGGGCTTGGGCCTAAGGACTGAAATTTAATTGTGAGAACTCATCCAGTGGAGGTGAGAGCCTACTTCCCCAAGTTGTCCTCTGACACACACACAAGCAAGACTACACATATGCACACACAATATACATTCATAGACACACAAAGGAAATAGATGATTGTAAAGAAAAATCCAAAAACAAGTAGACATGTCATTTTCAATGACTCCAAAAGTTTTTCTGTGGCTTCTGCACACACATGTGCGCACGTACACACACACACACACACACACACACATCTACACATACATCTACACACACACAGCATCCTACTTTAAATATGAGCTTTTAATCACAAATTTGAAGAGAATTATTCTTGATAAATTCAATTTTGTCATACTTTAAAATGCTAAATAGACATGATAATTAGATTTCAGACAAGAATAGAAGAAAATGCAAGAATATACTTTTGTTTAAATTATCAAGAAATAGTAATTATAGAATATTTTAGGATAATTGTATCTTTATACTATAGAAAAGTTATAAATACAATGAAGAGAATTTCTATATAACCTGCACAATTTGCTTTATTAAAGCTTACATACATTACACTTAACGCTACATTTGTTACAATTAATGAGCCAAAGATACATTATCATTAAAGTCCATATATTATTCAGCTTTCCTCAGATTTTTCTCTTTGCTTGTTGATTCTGGATCTCATCTGAGGTACCATTTTATATTTAGTCATCATGATGCTTAGCCTGCTCTTGGCTGGGATGCTTTCTATAATTTCCCTTGGTTCTAATTACCTTAAAGGATACTCATCATGCACTGCACAGGACGTCCTTCACATGGGATGAGGCTGGTGTCTTTTCTGCAATTAGACTGAAGTTAGAAGTTTTAGCAAGAAAGACTACAGAAGGTGGTGTTTCATCTTTATTGTGTCATATCAAGACAACAGCTTTCAGGAGGTCTTAAATCTTCCAGTGATAACTTGGGTGGCATGGCCAAAACAGTGAGTGTCCTGTTTCTCCATAATAAAGATCAGTTTATTTTTTTCTCATACTAAAACACTATACTTTTTTGAAGGAATATGGCTCATATTCAATATTTGGGGAATGATGAGTCTACGTTATAAGAACTATTCACATAATTTATGCAAATAAAAATGATTAAATGCAAGTTGAAATGCAGACTATGATGACAGAACCATCTGTATAACAAATGCAGAAACCAAACCAAGTGTATAAATATTTTATTATATTGTCCATATAAACCCACAGTGTCTTATCCAAGAACTCCTCTTCAATATTTTTATCTGATATTAATATTAGGACTCCCTCATTCTTTCTGTTGGAGTTCTATGATATATTTACCCATTCTTTTATATTTAACAAATGTCTGTATTTGACATTGGCTTGTTTATAAGCAACAGATATTACTTCTCACTGGTTTATATTATTTGACACTCAATGACATTTAACTTAGTGTGTATATGGTTTGTATTTAATATAATAATTAAATTTGTATTATTTTAATTTTTATATTCCTACTGCTTTCTGATTTATTTTTAATTATCTCATTAAATATGCAAATATACTCACACTTGTTGTCATGATGCTCAATATTACATCACTCACTGTACAGTGAAGATGCTTAAGAAGGAACATTTTCATCTTTCTTCCTCTTACTGTGAGTTATTTTTTGTTCTGTACCATCTTCCTATGTGTGTTATCAGAACTTCAGTACTTTGGTTTTGTTTTACCTTAGACAGTTACTATTTTATAATTTATAGAATTTTAAAAATAATAAACACACTTAAACTTTAACCACATATATACTGCTTCATAGTTTTTTCATGATTTTATAGACATTTATACTTCATGTGGAATCAGCCAACTGCCTAGGAGCATCCTATAGTAATTCTGGTAGTGTTGTAGGTAGTGAAGTTAATTAAAATTATAGAAACATATAATATTGTGAAACAGTAAAATTAATCCATTTAAAGAGAAAATACTCATGCTCATCTAGGATTTATCCTATTATTTCCTAACAACTTGATAATTCTATATGATGTATTTAGTATTTTGTGGTGTTGGTTTATGAAAATTACACTCTTTGACTATAATATTCTGTTCTTCTGTTGTCCTTCATTCATTTGTTGGTTCTTCCAACACCCTATCCCTCCCTCCCTCCCTCTCTGTGTCTCTGTCTCTGTGTCCTTGTCTCTGTCTCTCTCTATCTCCCCTCTCTCTCTGTCTCTCTCTGTCTCTCTGTCTCTCTCTCTCTCTGTCTGTCTCTGTCTCTCTCTCTCTCTCTATGCATTTGTGCATGTGTATGGATAGCCCATAATTTTTTCTGATAATATTGTCAATTCTTGGCCCATTAGTCATTATTTTGTCATGACTATGATATTTATTTTTACTACTATAGTTTTATAGTAAGTTTGAAATTAAGTAAAATTAGTTTTCTGCTTGTCTATTTTTTTCATTCCTCTGCCATACACTGCTGCATTTTTGACTTTTTCCTTAAACATTAGAAGAAAGGGCTTGAGATGAAGTGCATGCCCTGCAATTATGAAGACTGCATTTCAGATCCTTGTCATCCATGTAAATGCCAGCCTAAATTCTAGTATACGGAATATAGAAACAGGCAATCTGTGGATTGAGCTGGATAGCTAGGTAGCAAGTGTCAGCAAGCTCTGGATTCAGATGAGATACTCTGCCTTAATAATAAGTTGGAGAGCAACCAAGGAAGACTACTGATGTCAGTCTTGAGCTTTCATATATATGTACCCTCACTAATATCTGTAATCACATATATGCAGACATGCATGCATAAATTTACATGCAAACATTTTTGAAAAATCAAGTTGAGAATGAACTTATAACTATCTACAAAACTAGTTTTCTAAAGATTTGAAGGAACTATGTTAAATCTATAAACCATGTTGGAAAGAATGAATTATATCAAGTTTTCCAATCCATGACACTTCTCTATTATTTTGCATAAGTGGCTCCCAATCTGTCTGTTGCAACATCTTTAGGAGAATCACATGTATGATATCCTGCATATCATATTTACATTATGACTAATAACATAGCAAAATTATAGTTATGAAGAAAAAATAATTTTATGATTGGTGGTCACCACAACACAAGGAACTGTATTAGAGGGTCACAGCATTAGGAAGGTTGAGAACCGCCACTTTAGATTTACTTACTTTTCTTTCATCAGGGTTTTGAATTTTCCACATATAGATTTTTTTTACGTGATTTTATATATCTACAACTAAATACTAATTATTAAATGTCAAAATACAAGATGTTCCACCATACAACAAGGACACTTGCTCAACTATGTTCATAGCACCTTTGTTTGTAATAACCAGAATCTGGAAACAACCTAGATGTCCCTCAAACAAAGAATAGATGAAGAAGCTGTAGTACATCTACACAATGGAATACTATTCAGCTACTAAAATCAGGAAATCTTGAAATTTGCAGGCAAATGGATGGAACTAGAAAAGATCGTCCTGACTGAGGTATCCCAGACCCAGAAAGACATGCATGATATATACTCACTTATAAGTGGATATTAGCCCAACATAGATGTCTTCTGATAGACTCCACCATACAGGGAATGGGGACAGATACTGGGACTCAAAGCTGGACTCTGGGTAGAGTGCTGAGAGTTGTATGGAAGAGTAGAGGGATAGAAAGACCTAGAAAGGTCAGGAGCCCCACAGGGAGACCATCAATGTCAAGGCTGGTGAATGTGGATACAGGCATTGGGGGTGGGGGCTGCACAAATTGATGTACCAACCAAGGACAATGCAGAGAACCTAGATGCCCTGTTCAGATGTAGCTGTTGGACAGTTAATTCTCATAGAGTCTAAGGAGGAAAACAATTAGTTTGTTTTGTTTTGTTTCTTTTGCACTCACCTTATAAAATGACTTTTCTGAAAACCATTTCCAGGTGTTTATCCACTATAAATGTCTACTTACACACTCTTGTCATCTGTAAAAACAGACACAAGTCTTTATTACCACTCATTCTCTTCTTGTACTCATGAATAAAATTTGGGAGAAAAAGCATACTTGGGTTTCCCCAAAACATAAAAGGAAATTATACCGCAACTCTCTATCAAATATAATATTACATGTAGCCCTTTCATAGATGCCTCTTACTAAGAGAGGCTGCTTCTTTATTTTTAGTTTTCTAAGAGTGTTCAGAGTGTGTGATGGATTTTGTCCAATGCATTTTCTGCATCGATTGATATGATTATATGGTTTTGTCCTTTAGTCTGTTGATATGGTGGATTACATAAATTGATTTTCAAATGTGGATGTAGCTTTGCATAACTGGCCTAAATCCAGCTTGGTCGTTTTGTATAATTCTTCTCTTACATTGTTGCAGTCAATTTGTTAATATTTTCATGAGGATTTTTTTATCTGTGTTCATGAGAGATAAGGGCATGTACTCTTTCTATTTTGTAATGTCTTTATCTGGTTTTCATATTAGTCTAAAGCTGGCATCATAAAAGGATTTGGGAAATGTCTTTCTATTTCAATTTCCTGGTAGAGATTGCAATGAATTGGTATGGTTTCTTTCTTAAATATATGGTAAAATTCACTAGAACAGTATTGTTTGCCCTAGTAGGTAATTATTTATTCAATTCAATAATTATATGCTTATTCAGATTAACTGTTTTTGCTTTTGTGAGTTTTGGTAGCTTTGTCTTTCACAGAACTAAGCTATATCGCGTTAGTTACCAAAGTAGTAGAAGTACAGTGCCCATTCTATGCCTTCAGTGTCCTTTCTGGGACTGTACTAGTTAAAGTTGTCATTGCTGTCATGAAACACCATGACCAAATTCAACTTGGGAGGAAAGGGGTTTCTTTCACTTACGTTTCCACATTACTGTTGGTCATTGAAGAAAGTCAGAGTAGGAACTCAAGCAGGGCAGGGAACCTGGATGGAGGCAGAAGCTGATGCAGCAGCCGTGGAGGGGTGCTTCTTACTGGCTTGCCCTCCATGGTTTATTCAACCTGCTTTATTATAGAACACAGGACCACCAGGACAGACATGGCACAGCCCACTATGAGCTGTGCTCTTCCTCATCAATCACTCATTAAGAGAACGCTCTGCAGGCTTGGCTGAAGTCCAACATTATGAAGCTATTTTCTCAATTGTGGTTCTTCCTCTCTCATGGTTCTGGCTTGTGCCAAATTGACATGAAACTGGGCAGCACAGTGGCCTTGGAAAAGTCTATTGTTTCTTCATCTATGGCATCAGGAACTTAGGAATTCTTGTTTGGTTTATGAAGAGGTTTATTGATCAGTGATCTTTAAAACAATAGGATTTGATTTTCTAGACTTTGTTATTTTATGCTCTTAATTTCATTGATTTCAACTCTAATTTTTCTATTTACTTACCTCTCTTTGTATTAACTATGATTTCGTATTATTGATTTTTAAATATGTCTTCCTTTCTAACATAGTCACTGCTATAAGTCTCCCTCTGAGGAAAACTTTTATTGCATCCTGTGACTCTAGATAAGTTGTGCTTCATGCAGTGTGGTTCAGAACTTTTTACATTTTCCTTTGAGAGTTCCCAGTGGTGGTGGTGATTTTCTGGGTTTTATTTAGAAGTGTAAATCTAGATATCCACATCACTGATGTTTTCTGTCTTCTGTTCTTAGTCGAATTCCTCTGTGGTCTCAAGACATGCTCTTCAGTAAATGGCCCACTGCTCTAAGCCTGTTAAGACACTTAAATGTCCTAGACTATGGCCGAGTGTTCTGCTAGAAATTGACACGGAGATGCCTTTTAATGCTGTTGAATTCAGGACAGAGTATGTGTCAATCATGTCCTACTGAGTAGGACTACTTTAATACTAAGTTTTTATCAACATTTGCTGGCTGTGTTTCTGCACAGAATGAGGGTGTTAGAATCTGAGCCTGAAACAAGACTCAGAACTGTTTCTGGTGCTTTATTCTTACCTTTTGTCTTCTGTGTTTTGATGGCATCTTTATAAGTGCACACACATCAATTATTGTCTTTATTCTGATAAAATGGACCCCGTTATTATTTACTGCCTCTCTTTATTCCTGATATTTTTCTTTGTTCCCAAATCTGCTTTTTTTTATAACACTAATATGGCTACTTTCACTCTCATTAGATTGTTAGCAGAGTAGACCTTTTTTATATTCCTTTCATTTTAATCAGCCAGCGCCTCCATATTCAAAATGTTTCTCACAGACTGATTTTCGTTGGATCTTATTAATTTTTAAATCTAGTTTGACAACCTGCCTTCTTATTCTATGTGTGCAATAGCCATGTCATGTCCATTGTGCAGATTTCACAACGCTTCTTTTCAACCTTAGGCTCACTTTTTTTAAATTTCTGTTTCAGCTTTGGTTAACCCATGTATTATCTCTCACTACACCTCCATGTTTCTATCATGGCTTAAATCATTAGCTCCCAGTACTCTCCCCTTTGTTTTCATATCCCATGTGTTATACTAGCCTCTCCTATTTCACTGCTATTACTTTGATTGCAACGCATTAGGTTCCCAGGAAGCTTACTCACATCTACTCTCTATCTCCCAACAATTTCCCACATCACAGTCATTTTAATACCTGACCCCCATGTCCTCTCTTTTCATTTTTCTTTTATTTACATTCTACCCCTTTAAGTACATAACTCACGCTGGTGGCCCCTTTCTAGCTTCCTAGACTTCACATGTACTCCACATTAAACGAATAAAAGAAGACATTTAATGTCAGGACCATCACATAACAAAGAATATTATTTTTTTGGAGTCTGGATGAAGTTACTCAGTACAGCAATTTCCAGTTTTGTCCATTTACTTGAAAATACTGCGATTTCATTCTCCTTGACAGCTGACTAATATTCATTCTCTATATATTTACCACATTTCCTTACTTATTTGTCAGTTGATGAGCACCAAGGTTGACTTCATTTCCTACCGTTGTGAATGGGGTGATAATAAACATGATGTGCCAGTATCTCTTTAGTAAGATTAAAATACCTGCCATGCTTGTCAGAAGTACTTTGAATAGGTCAAATGGTAGACCTAATTCTAGTTTTTTGAGAAGCCTCCAAAACACATTTCTAGAGTGGCTCCATTTGACTTATACAGACGCCAATGTACAGAATAATATTTTATTGATTATTTTTAAATTTTGCAATATGATCCCCAAGCACATTCACTTGCCAGTCTTCCCAGGTCCATCCTCTCACCTTGGCACCATCACCACCCCCTGACCAGAAGAAGGAGGAGGAGGGAGAGAAGGAATGAGAAGAGTAGGGTGAAAGTGAGGAATAGGAGGAGGAAAATGAGGAGGACTCCGTTTCATGTTGCCCATGTACCCACTGGAACATGGTCAAACTCCCTGTGGCCTGCCCCTTAAGGAAAACTGAGTCCTTCCCAACACCCCCCAAACCACCAGAAGCTATCAATTATGGAAAGGTACATTTTGTTATCCTTATCGCAAACTTTAAGAGATATTTTGATGGCTTTCTGTCTAGGCTGTTCCTTTGGGGGATAAGACGGGGGTAGGGGTTGTCACAGAAGCTGTCCATAGTCCTCCTTTTCAACTGTGAATTTTCTGTTATCAAAGCCATTGTAAAAGTAACCTCCTTGCCCTGAATAGTCAGTGGGAGCATGGAATATTGACTTACTTGGGGTTTCTGGTAACACCACGGCCCACAGACATCAACATGGCTTCAGGCTGCAATACAGACCAAAGACATCAGTATGGACTTTGGTGGTTATACGGGTCAAAGATGTCAATACAGGCCCTGGTGTCATGGACCACAGACTCAGACACAGCCCTCAGTGGCAGCATGGACACAGACATTACCATGGACTCAGGTGGCAACATAGGCTACTCAGAGCAATATGGCTCATCAGTGGCAACATGGCCCACTCGCTTCAACATGGCTTCCAGATAAGAAAAATCCCTGGCTTGATATTGTGAGACAAGGAACCTCCAAAGACACCAATGAGTTTGCTTTGACTTGGCCATCTACTACTGGGCATGCAACTTACCATTAAAAGTAGAGTGTTTTCCCTGTGAAGCTCTCTTGGAGGAAACTGAATTTTCATTTGCAAATGGTTATCAATTGGAAATAGCTTCTCGGTTAAGGAAGAGGTTGTCTGTCCACTTCTTTCAGCTCCTGAGCCTTTCTTATGCTGTCTCTGAGTTTATATGTGTATCAATCCTGTTGATTTAGAGGGTCTTGTTTCTTTGTGTCCTCTATCTCCTCTGGGTTGGACATTCTTTCCAGATCATGTTCCCCAGGATTCCCTAAGGACTAAGGAGATAATTGATGGAGAGAGAAGCTCTGAGCATTCCCAGGTCTCTCTCTCTCTCTCTCTCTCTCTCTCTCTCTCTCTCTCTCTCTCTCTCTCTCTCTCTCTCTCTTCTCTCTCCCCCTCTCTCCCTCTCTCCCTCTCTCTCTTTCTCTCCCTGTGTGTGTGTGTGTGTGTGTCTGTCTGTCTGTCTCTCTCTCTCTCTATGTCTCTGTCTCTCTGTCCCTGGGAACAGGGCAGAAAGTAAGAACATTCAACAGGTAGTTTGCTATAAAGCTGGGCATGAAACTGGGGAATTGGACTTGGTGACTAGAAAAAGTGAAAAAAAGGAAAAGTGAAGATCCGCAGTTAACCTTTCTGCTTCCTGCCTGGAGTGGCTTGTAGGTTCCCAGGGAGTGTTTGCTGATGTTGGGGGCTAGGATGAAGCAATGGGTAAGAGGAAGGAAGTTTGAGTGTGACCCATGGAGATAGGGAGAAGGGGATGGGACTACAGCAGGTGGTATGCTACAGATATGGAGATACGACAGGGAATTGGAGTTGGAGGAGTGGAGGTAGAAGTGATGATCTGCAGTTAGCCTACCTTCTGCCCTCCCACAGTTCATTCTAATCAGGTTGTTAGAGTTCATATTCTTCAGAGTTTTAAAAAATATATTTTATGTACTAGATAATAACCCTGCCTAATGTATAGTGAGTAAAAATTTACTCCAATTCTTTGCTCTGTCTTTTCACTTGATTAGAAGTTTGTTAGTTTTTTTTTTTTTCATATAGAAATGTTTTAGATTCATAGGGTCTCATTTGTCAATGGTTGTTTGTATTCTCAGAGGTACTGGGGTCCTATTCAGAAAGCCCTTACACATGCTTCTAATTTGATATACACTCCTCAATTTTTCCATCAGCAGTTTCATGGTATTGGGTCTTATATGAGGTTGTTGATCCACCTAAAGCTGAGTTTTTTTGCACAGTTTCATTTTTCTGTAGGTTAAAATCCAAATTTCATAGCGTCATTTGTTGAAGACGCTATCTTTCCATACACACACACACACACACACACACACACACACACACACACACACACACACACA
>OU015747.1:18203281-18281946 GCA_907169655.1 Acomys percivali | reverse complement strand
GAGAGAGAGAGAGAGAGAGAGAGAGAGAGAGAGAGAGAGAGAGAGAGGTGTTGCTTTGTATATAAAACACATTTCACTGGATATAAAAATCCAAGTTGACAGTTTCTTTCTCTCCCAGTGCTTTACAGATGTTGGGGGCTTGTTCTCACTCTTGAATTGTTTCCCATGAGAAATAGGCTCTCATGCTTATCTCAGAACATATAAGGCGAAATAAAACAGGCAGAGTCTGAGAGAGGAAAGGGAGAGCTCTAAAGTCACCAAACACATTTATTTAAAGATGGATTGCCACATCTGGCGCAAGAAATGTGGGACAATATGTTACTTCTGGGACAAGAACTCTGTCAGATTAGCTGTGAAGCTTTCTGATGCTTTTGTTGCCTTAGATATATTTAGGGTCCCAGAACCTAGTTGGGAGTGAAGTTTAAAAACATGATTTCATGGATAGAAAGATGAGAGTCACTGTTACTTTAGAAGGTAGTCTGTCTACTTTTCAATAAAAGGTGAAAGTATAATATTTTTAAAAGGTAAACTTTAAAAAGAGTCACGATAGGGAAATACTCAGGCCCTGAGCTCAAGGACATGGAAGGAAACCTCTTAGACATAGTAGATCTGGGAAAACTCCAGCACTTCCAACAAAGGAAACATAGCATTGTGTATATTAGGCGTACACTTAATGAGTACTTAATCACTCCTGCATTTTCCTGAAGAAGCAAAAGTAGTCCCTCAAACTACAGGTGCCATCTTTTGCTTAATTTTATATGAAACCACACACATGTTATAAACAAATAAAATGTCTGAGTTGCAGGGCCATGAAAGCTTGATGCACCAACCAAGGACAATGCATGCCGAGAAACTAGACCCCTCTTCAGACATAGCTGATGGACAGCTCATTCTGCAAGGATGTGACTGCCTCTGACATGAACTCTGGTGCTAGAAATTTGAGCACTTCCCCTTTGTGGGGTGGCCCTGTGGCCACATAGAGGAAAGGGTTGCAGGCTAACCTGATGTGACCTGATAGGGTGTAGTCAGATGGTTGGGGAGGAGGGCGCACCTGTCAGAGGTGTAGAGCAGGGGAATGGAGAAGAAGAAGGAAGAGGGTGGGAATGGGAAGATAAAAGTGAGGGGGTAACAGTTGGGATATAATATGAATAAATTATAATAAATTAATGTAAAAACATATAATGCCTGTTTAATTGTCAGATTAGTATTACCAAACACCATAACATATTTAAATGCTACGTGAGTCATCATTTTTTTTCCTTCTTTTAAAAATTAATTTATTCTTGGTAACCTGCTATCCTTCCTCTGGATACCCTATGAGCATATACAGGGGGAGGAAATCCCCCTCAGGAACAGTCATAGAGGAAGGGAATAAAAGGAAAATGGGAGGGAGGGAAGAATGGAATGATTCAAGGGATGGGATAACCATTGAGATGTAACAAGAATAAATTAATAAAAAATTAAAAAAAATAAAGTAACAAACTATAGCAACAATCTAAAAAAAATTAATTTATTCATTTTACATCCTGATCGTGGCCCCCTTTCTTGTCTTCTCCTGGTCCCACCCTCCCTCCCTCTTCTCCACATCTCTGTAACCTAGTCCTCTAAAATGGATGAGGCCCTCCTCCCTTACCAACTGATCCCAGACTATCAAGTCTCTTCAGAATTGCCTGCATCTCCTTCCTCTGTGGCCTGGGAAGGCCGCCTCACGCAGGGGAAGTGGTGGAATTGCAGGGAACAGAGTTCCTGTTGGAAACAAGCCCCTGGTCCTCTTACTAGGTGACCTACATGAGACAGAGCTTCCTCTGGGCTCAGGGGCCTGGGTCCTTTCCATGTCTATTCTTCTCTGGTTCATCAGTCTCCTCAGGCCCTCCTGGTCATTGGCTCTGTTAGTCTTCTTGTGGAGCTCCTGTGCCCTCCAAGTCCTACTATCTCTCCGCTCTTCCAAAGACTCCCTGTGCTATGAGTCTCAGCATCTGCTTCGATTCTGTGCTGGGTAGTCTTTCAGAGGAAATCTATGGAAGGTTCCTGTCATGTTCCTTCTCTTCAACTGCTTCCAGTGTCTAGTCTATTTACTCTTCTGAATGAGAATTAAGCATCCTCCCCAGGGTCCTCCTTGTTACTTAGCTTCTTTAGGTCTAGATTGTAGTATGGTCATCCTGTATTGTATGGAAAAGATCCACTTAAGTGAATATATACCATGCATGTCTTTCTGAGTCTGGGTTACCTAACTCAGGATGATCTTTTCCAGATCCATCCATTTGCCTACAAATTTCATGAAGTTCTTGTTTTCCATTGTATACAGGTACCACAGTTTATTTATCCACTTTTCTGTTGAGGGACATCTGGGTTGTTTCCAGATTCTGGCTATTATGAATAAAGCCACTATGAACATAGTTTAGCAAATGTCCTTGTTGTATGGTGGAACCTCCTTTGGGAAATATGCCCAGGATTGGTATAGCAGTCTTGAGGTATAGCTGTTCTAAAATTTCTAAGAAAGTGCCATATTGATTTCCAAAGTGGTTACCACTTGCAATGAAGGAGTGAGTGTTTCCCTTTCTATATAACCTTGGCAGCATGTGCTGTCACTTGAGTTTTTGATCTTAGGTGTAAGATTGAATCTCAGAGTCATTTTGATTTGCATTTTCCTGATGACTAAGGACATTGAACATTTCTTTAAGTGCTTCTCAGACATTCTGTTGAGAATTCTCTATTTAGCTATCTACTCAAGTTTTAATTGCATTATTTGGATTATTGGTATTTAATTTCTTTAGTCCTTTATATATTTTGGATGTTATCTTTCTGTGAGATGTAGGGTTGGTAAAGCTCTTTTCCCAGTCTATAAGCAGTCCTATACAAATAGAACTTCTGAAGGTATCTCCAATCCTTAACTTCAATCTATACTTGAATAACAGTAGTAATAAAGTAGTAATAAAAGCTGCATGGCACTGGAATATAAATAAACTAGTTAGTCAATGGAATAAAATCAAAGACCCATAAATAAACCTTTGACAAAGGAGCCAAAACCATACAGTGGAAAAAAGATAACATCCTCAACAAATGGTGCAGGTCTAAGTGATGTCTATATGCAAATAGATCCATATTTATCACCCTTCACTAAACCAAGATTCAAGTAGACAAAAGACCTCAACATCAAACCAGACACACTAAATCTACTAGAGAAAAAGAGGGGAAGCGCCTTGAACTCATTGGCACAAGAGACAACTTCCTGAGTGGAAAGCCAACAGCTCAGCCTCTAAGATCAACAATTAATAAATTGGACTTCATAAAACTGAAAAGCTTCTGTAAATCAAAGGACACTCTCAACAGAGCAAAGCAGCAGCTGACAGAGTGAGTGGTCATTTTATCAGTGAGTCTAGTTTGCAAACAGATAACGTGCTGAATTTGCAGTAAAATTTTGCATTGTGTCAAGGGAAGCTTGCTATAGTCTCCAGCCTTCAAAAATATATATTCTGCAAAATGAAATTTACATAGAAAATTGCAATACTTTAGGAGCCTAAAACCATTTTACAGTGTGTAGTTGTGGTGGTACACATCTTTAATCCCAGCACAGAGGCAGTAGAGGCAGGCCGATTTCTGAGAGTTGGAGGCCAGCCTAGTCTCCAGAGCAAGTTCTCAAACAGCCAAGGCTACACAGAGAAACCCTATCTTAAAAAACCAAACAACAACAACTACCCAAGTGAGTATAAACATGGTGTTCAAGTTTCTTTTCTGTTGCTGTGATGAAACACTGACCAAAATTAACTTAGCTGAAGAGTGTTGTGATGGCTCACACTTCCAAGTGTGAGAAGTCAAGACAGAAACTCAAACAAGAAATTGGAGCAAAAACCACAGAGGAATACTGCTGGCTAGCTCACTTGCTCTCATGTGCAGCTAGCTTACTTCTAAGTGGCCCAGGACCACTTACCATTTACACCACCATTTACAGTGTGATGATAGGCCATTCTTTTTTGGGGAGGAGTTCAGGTTTTGAAACAGGATTTCTCTGTGTAACCTTGCCTGTCCCACACTCACTTTGTAAACCAGGCTGGCCTTGAACTCATAGAGATCTGCTTCCCTCTGCCTCCCTGAGTGCTGGGATTATAGTTGTGGGCCACCACACCCAGCTTGATGGACCATTCTTCATCAATTGAAAATCAACAGTTTTCTATAGGCATAATCAGAGGCCAATCTGATGTGGGCAATACCTCATTTGAGATATCCTTCTCAGATGATTGGAGTCTGTGTCTAGTTTACAGTTAAAGTGAATATTGAAGCAAAAACCATGGAGGAATACTGCTTGTTGGCTCACTCGCTTTCATGTGCAGCCGGCTTCTTTCCACAGCCCAGGGCCACTTACATGTGGATAAGGCTTTAAAAAACTAGAAGGGAAACCACAAGAGAGAAAGACGAGGTACCACAGAAGACAGGGAAGAGAGAATAAAAGGAGACATCTGACATAAAGTGGAAAGAACTGGGGTGGAACTGGGATGCAAAGGGGTGCAGGAGAGAAAAGGGGAATGGGGAAGATGAACTATGACCAGTCTTCTAATAGCCTCTATCTCTTGCAAAGAGAAGCCTCTTTAAGGAGAGCTGAGGAGTAAATTTATCTGTGGGTATAAGGATACATCTTTACAATTTAGCTAGAAATTATATTGGATTAGTAAAATGATTTACAACAAATTCTCTATAACCTAGTTACTATGTATATACCGCCACTTAAAAATAGCTATTTAAGATATATTGCTTTTTAAGAGAGGAATCTGCGTCCTAGAGAAGTAGGCTCAAGTAAAAACTAAATATAAGGGGCACCATCTATAGAAGAGAGCTACAGGCCCTCGTAGGGGTGGGGGAGAAGAAATCATTGTGATTGAGCACGGAGGAGAGACAACATAGTTAGAACAGGCAGAGGAATAATGAACACATGAGCATCAAGTCTCCCCACGTCGAGCCATCACTTGATACCTGTGCTCTGCGAAGTATGCTACTACTTACTGCTGCCTTTGATGCTCCTTTCCCTTTTTAAAAATGTATGTCAAAATTGAAGGTTTACATTGATAATATAAATGATAATCTGCTACAAAGAAAATAACCACATAAATATACAATGAAAAACAAACAGATAGTGTTTCAGACATGGTTGCCTGAAAAAAAATCACAGGAAGATAAGAATTGAAATTTGCTAAAGATAGTCAGAAGGAAATGGAGATTTTTTAAAACTAAAATAGAATGAATGAAAGATGATTAAAATTACATTTTCATTTTTGATTTGACATTTAAATACAACAAATTATAGTCATTTCATGTACTTACTGAAATTGTATGTCACTCACTAGTATGTTTCATACCTGTGGGAAATATAGGCTACACAGAAAATTATGTTAGAGGAGTAAGGTGAATTCTTCATTGAAGATCAGGAGGGGAGGTAAGAAGAGGGCTTTTTAATATAAATATATCACTGAATCAAAAGTTAGGTCAGCCACATCCAGAGCATCAGGATGCATCTAACACTATTGGGTACATAATTATCACTTTATAGGTCACATTCTAACCCATCTATTATTAAATCCCTTATTATTATATAGATTTGAAGTTGGATTCTATGTGATTCCCAGACAGAAGTTTTTCCTTCTAAAATGGCTCACATATGAGACATAGGCCCTCAAGGAAACTGAATCTGTGTGTAATTCCTCTTTCAAGGAATATAAATTCACTTGCATCCTCATCAATAAATATGAATGAAAGTGATGTTATAAAGTGCTCTCATATCTTATGTGCTTTATAACAAGAGTCTTACCCCCAAGACATGTAATCTTTCATTGTTTTCAGTCACACATCCCTTGATTGTATCCAGCAACTAACTGTAAAAACATCTATCCCACTGCTGTTGTTGGGATGCTTAGTGCAAAGGTACAGAGTAACACTGACTCCTGTTTCTTCCATGTTTAACAGTATCTTGGGGATTACTATAATTTTCTTTGGATTTCCCTTTCCCTGTTTAAACACCTTCAGATACTTAATTTAATTGCACTGGGGACTATTATCAACATAAATAGATTGCCCTCATCTGAGTGGGCTTATATTTTGTTAAAATTTCCCATTCTAGATGGTCCCAAGAATAAATGTCAAGCACTCTACTAGGCCACAGACAGAGAAGGACATGAAGACTTGTCCTTCTTCCTTTAACTGATCTCTAAGATTACTTTTGATTAATGTAATAGCCACATCAGAAGCCCAGTACTACCCTTCCCAGAGTTTGTGGTTAACAAACAAACAGCAACATCACAAACAAACAAACAACAATAGCTGAGACCTTTATGGACTTGAAAGATGGATCAGCACCAGAAGATTGGCATAGATGTGAGTACATCCTATTGGGATTCTAGGTGAGAGAAGTATGTGAGAATGGAGAAATAGGAGGATCCAGGGGGTCCTAGAAATCTACAGGAGGAGCATAAGGACAGGCAGAACTGGACCCAGGGGTTCTGCTCAAACTACTGCACCAACCATAGGCAATACATGTAGTAAACAGCAAGCCCCTACTCAGATCTAGCCTATGGACAGGACATACTCCACACTTGAGTGGAGAGTGGGAACTGACTCTGACACAAACTCTGGTGACCCATATTTGACCACTGCCCCTTTGTGGGGAGGCCTGGTAGCACTCAGAGAAAGGATAGACAGGCTACCAAGATGAGACTTAATAGCCTACGATCGTATAGTGGGGGAGGAGGTCACCCTAGGTCACTGACATAGGGGAGGGGAATAGGGTGAAAGTGGGAGGGAGGGAGGAATGGGTGAATACAAGGGATGGGAAAACAATTGAGATGTAATCTGAATAAATTAACTAAAGAAAAAAAGTAAAACAAAATAAAGAATACTTACTGTTCTTCCAGAGGACCTGAACTTGATTCCTAGCACCCACACTTGATGACTCAAAATTTCCTGTGACTCTAGCTCTAGCATATCCTATGCTCTTTTCTGACTTCCAAGAGCGCTTGAACACAAGAGGGGCTATATACACACAAATATTCATTACAAGGGAACACACACCCATACTTAAAATCCCTTATTTTCTATATGAATTGCTGATTTTATTCTTTCTTATGAAGTAATGTTATGTACAACATATTATGGTAACATGGCATTTTTCAGACTTATTTAGTTTTTATTAGTCATCCTTCCCTGTTTTCCTCCTCCTCCTCCTCCTCCTCCTCCTCCTCCTCTTCCTTCTCCTCCTCCTCCTCATTCTTCTTTTTTCCAAGACAGGATTTCTTGTGTAGCCTTGGCTGTCGTGGACTTGCTTTGTAGACCAGGCTGGCCTCAAACTCAGAGATTCACCTACCTCTGCTTGCCTGAGTGCTGGGATTACAGATGCAGATGTGCATCACAGTTCCCAGCTAGCTTCCTTGTTCTCCTTAATCTGTGCTCCCTTCTCCCCATTTGTATGCAGCTACTGTCATTAGTTTCCTTCCCATGCCCAGTAGTTATTTATTGAGTACCTTGTCTTTGGGTGTGTTAAGTTTTTCAAATAAATTATTATACAGGTTAAACCCTCCTTCTTATTTCTACTAAGCTGTTTGTCCTTGGGTAAATTATTTCTTTTTTTTTCCTATCTCATCTTTAGTGAAAATAATGATGTCTATCTTACAGGACTACTTTTTATATATCACACTTAGAATAGAACTCAACATACAGTAATATCACAAAGGTGTTAAACCTCCCTTATTTTACTATGGGACCATGGATGTTTGTACTGCCTCACCTCAATAGAATATTTCATGAGGCAACTTATAAATCAGCCTCTCCTCTTATACCAATAAAAACCATATCTATAAAATAGGTAATGAAAATAACATAAAATTTGAATACATGCATATTCATTACTTGAATGATTATTTCTCTTTCTTCACCCTACCTACAAAGAAAGCCAATTTGTCAGGTTTAGAGACTCCATAGAGAAATAAAAATCTAAGAAGGCAAAAGTCATTGTTAGGCAGTAATAAGGAATGGAAAGCTGATCCTCTGAGCCATGCAGTTTGGGAAAGATAACTTGGACTTGAAAGAGAAAGCAAATGGGATGTCTTCTGACCTGCCTCTCAGTGGAAAAGAGACCCCCACAAATAAAAGAACAGTAAAAGGAGCAGAGCATGAATAAATTTCTCTTTTATGGCTCTGAAAGGACATCAATGACCCAGAGACATGGGATTGATGAAACCTGGGTGGGTGTCTCATGGTAACGTTCTGCACCTGTACAACACTGAACTTCAGAGCATAAAGGACCCAACAGAGAAGATGGTGGGATATGGAGTAATGAAACCAGTCAATGGGGGTGACTGGAAAACTTAAGTTACAAAAGTGTTCTGCCTGCAATATAGATGTGGCTTCATGATGGAAGATGGCAAATTATGATAATGACCAGCAATAGTCCACTAAATGTAAGTCTGTCTCTAGAGGTTCCCAGAGCATCAAAGAACTGAGATGGGCTCATGATGCCAACCAACCCAAGAAGATGAAGTGCTACAGAACCTGAGTGGAACATCCAGCAGCACCACCTAGCAGGAGGGAATATGGACGCTAGGTCAGATATGCAACTTTAAAGATGTGCCTGCATGTTTACCTTAAAGTTAGTCCCATACCCTTGCTCTAGAAAGCATGGCAGAAAAAGCTTGGCATGGGAAGATGCTTTCCTCCTCAATGGTAGGCTAAAGGCTTTTTCCAACTTTCATCCCCATAAAGATCTAAGAAGAGAAAAGATTATACTGAGAGAGAGAGGGAGAGAGAGAGAGGAAGAGAGAGAGAGAGAGAGAGAGAGAGAGAGAGAGAGAGAGAGAGAGAGAGAGAGAAGAGTGTTTTTATCATTGACAAGCTATGTGAGTCTGCATCCTATCTACAGAATAGAACTACCAAACTCAATTAGGAAATTACGAAGCAAGTGTTAATTAATTAATTCATTTGCTTGTAATTCAGAATCTCTGCTGTATCAGCATAGCAAATTCAAAGTATTTACTTCTCATACATGTAGGTAGCTTTCAGACTTATTTTGCTCTTACTGATAGATCAAAATGGCAGTGCTTTTTATGCGTTCTCAGGATATTCAGATGTTTGACTATTGTTTAAAGCAGGGAAAACAAGACCAAACTACCATAAGAGCTAGTAAAACCCATGAAAGGGAGTGAATGCAAGACTTTCAGTGTGATGGCTGGCATGGCAGAAGTAGACAAAGGTGGCAGCACATGAGGAAGACTACACGTAGAGCTGAAATCTCCCACCATCACAGATAGGACTGTGGAGAATTCTGGAGACCTAGAAAATGGATATGAGCCACTCACACAGAATCTGATTGGGTGAGATTTTTACTTTCTTTACTTGATATTTGTCCTATTCTTCTATTTACTGTGTCTCCATGAATTGATACCTTGTGTTCTTGAAAGCATGAAAGTGCCAAAATAACCCAGTGGATGTTATTGTCCAGTGTTGACTGATGGTGGCTAATCAAAACTGAAATGTGAGAACTCCTTTTAAAAGCAACTTACATTTCCAAACACTTAAACTATAATTCTTACTCAAAATATTTAACCAATTATATGTTGTTATTGTTGATTAATCCAAATAAATTCTACTAGCTATGCTATATATGTGAATTGAATATATAACAGCTACATATTACAATGCTTTGGATCCAGAAAGCAATATTTCACAATATTTTCTGAGTTTATAATGCAGATTGGGATGAATTGTTACAATATCTAGGCTATAGCATTATTGACAATATAGAAAAAGTTGGAAGTATTCCCATAAGTCACATGTAGCAAGTCACATGCATAAAAACTCTTTGCTTATATTTCCATTTATGTATATAGGTATACATTTACACATATCATATATGAATGTATTTTAATATATATATTCTCAGATAGTTGGAAAATCCATATGTGCCTATATACTTATATATAGGCAATTTAAGTATTTATAGGCATATGGTATTTTTGTTTTGCGCTTATCTGTATGTGTGGAGATATGTACAGATTTAGGTAGTAGACAAACCAAGACACAGGATATTCAAGTGTTAAAAAATAATAAAATTAGAATAAATTCTTGGCTTCTTTAAATTAGTCAAACCAAAGTTACAAAATTAAGGGAACACTAATTTTGTTATTAGAAAGCAACTTATTTTTCTTTTTTTATTAATTTATTCATATTACATCTCAACTGTTAGCCCATCCCTTGTATCCTCCTATTCCTTCCTCCCTCCCATTTCCCCCTTACTCCTCTCCCCTATGTCTGTGACTGAGGGGGATTTCCTCCCCCTGTATATGCTCATAAGGTATCGAGTCTCTTCTTGGTGACCTGTTATCCTTCCTCTGAGTGCCACCAGGCCTCTCCATCCAGGGGACATGGTCAAATATGGGGCACTAAAGTTTGTGTGAAAGTCAGATCTTCTGAGAGAAGCCTGGGAGAATGAGGAAATAGAAGGATCCAGAGGGTCCTGGAAAGCAACTATTAAAACTTACACAGAGCCCCGTGTTAGAAGTTTTTGCAATGCACAGCTATATAAAGAATGTAAATGTCTGAAATAAAGATTGACAAGCTCTGTTTCAAGCCATCCATCACCTGCTGTGATGCGAAGAGTCAAGGATATGCCCAGCCATTTAATCTCCCAACCCAACATGAATCTTTGTCTTATAAAAGCCAGATCATTATGAAGGTCAAGAGTGAGGAAATAAGGGCACAAGGAAGAAGAAAGGTTGTAACCAGGACTGAGCTTTGTGTGTCCTGCTCAGCACTGCAGCAAAGGGGCTCTCATTTTGCCAAACTGTTCCACCTTCATAAACATCTAAGACAGTTTAACTGGTAAGTTTGTCTCCATATCTGGGTGGTAAAATGTTGTCCACAATGGCTTCTGTTCAAAGTACAGTGGACCCTAACTTGACTCCATTCAATTCCCTGGTGTCTGTGCAGCAGATCAGATACAGTGCTTGCTGGGTGCCGCCATCTTGAGCCCCTAACTTGAGACAATAACCAATCTTGAAACATTTTGTTATAACCACAAACTGAGACTGATTCAACCAGAGCAGCAACTCCTCAGCCAGGAGCAGACTGAAGGTTGTGAAACTGTGCCTGCATAAAGTGAATGTTAACCTTTACCCACCAGGTTATCTCTTGTCTTCTTGTTTTTAAAATTGTTCACCATCTTTGTGAGAGAAATCATTTTGCAGTCATTGGTCTGAAATTCTTGGATAAGTAAGCTTTGTTAAGCTTAATTGTTCTCATATTTTAAAATATAATATCTCTCATTTGCACATATGTAATGAATACAATATCTCTCACAGATGTACCCAGCCACTTTGGTTTTGACTAATCCCACATGTAGTCATGTTGACAACCAAGAATAGCCATCACAGTTACCTCACTCAATATATTTTCTAGCTTGATCCATTTATGTGAAAGTGTCACAATATCAGTATATTTTTATAGCTAACTAGTATTCCATAGCCAACTGAGAAAAGCTTAGATTGAGTGTCCCTAATTAGGGAAGAGCACACCAATCAATTGGCTGTCTGGTGCCAAACAGTCAGCCCTGATAACATTCTTACAGGTAAAATTACACAGACTGAGCACGTGATACTTAGGAATATATATCCACATACATATATTCATATATGTATGCAATGAAAAGGAAGCCATAAACTTGAAAGAGAGCAAGGAAGTATATGTGGGTTTGATGGGCAGGAAAAGAAGAAAGAAATGTATTAAGTTGTATTATAATTAATTAAAAAATAATTAATTAAAAAATAAAATTAAAAGGTTGTACCAAAGGTCAAGCATCCCAAACAATGACAGTTCTGTTTTGTTGTTGCACTTCATCAACAGCCTTAAGAAGGGAGTATAGACATGGCTCCTGCTTTGATGCAGTAGAATTCTGAATCAGTTACCTGCCTCATCTTTCCTTCTAATTCAGCATCTTTTACACTGATTCCAGTTGTTCCATCTCCTAAGAAAAAGTAGCATATTATGTACTTACATTAACAGCCATGTGCATATTTGATCTCACTCACTAAGAATGAGTGGAATCAGACAAGGTACATTTATTATAGAAACCCATTTTCTATACTTGTCCAGTTAAAATTTCACAGAACAATTATTTGAGAAAATTACATATATGTATATATGATGAAATTATTTATTAAATATATAAAGAGTACTAACTTTGAACTTCAAATGATTCATGTATTTCAAAGTCCAAATTCTTTCTAGCTGGATTTTATTTTGAATGCCAGTTCTCTTCCTAATAGCATTTTCCTGATATCAGTGCTGAAGTAAACCCAAAAATAGCAAGGGGGTAAGAACTCAAAATAGCAGGAACTGAGAAGATCAGTGTAATCAGCAAATTAGGGCTATGTACAAATCATGCAATTGGCATCATGGGAGCAGCAAGGGCCACGCCATGTGGAGAAGAGAACACTCGACGTTGATAACTTTGATTAGCATTAACATTGATCGCATAATTCACTTACTTCCAGGATGTTTCATGATGCTAATAAATAAAAGATGACAGTCTTTAAGAATGTGGCCTCTATAGTATTGTAGTAAGAGATGAACTGTGAAGTTGGGATGCTATTTATTTCACCTGCATTCTCTTTATTGAGCTTTGATTGCAAAGCCCCCAAAGGAAGGCAGAATGACAGCAAGGGGTTTATTCAAAAACCAGTTTCACCTTCAGAGCCAACTCCTTACGGTCTCAGCCTTCCTCTTCTGTAAAGCCAGTCGTCCATCAAACCAATATTTTCCCAAGTCACATCTGGATTGCATTGCGGTTCCTACTGTACATCTTTCTTGATTGGCCCTTCCTCTTATTTCATTCCACCATTACGAATCATTCTTACATGCATTTTTACATAAATGCATCCCAGCATTACTTTCTCCCCCTCCTTCTCTCTCTCTCTTCTCTCCACAATGTTCAAAACACTTAAGAAACTGTTCTAAGTTCCTAGGTTAGAGGGTCAAATAATCAACTTACGTCTTTTATCTCTTCCTACTATTCTCACTTCCTACTTTTATTTTCTCATTCTTTACTCCAGTGAATAGCTACATAGCTGATGAGGATTCTAAGATACCACAGGATCTCAATTTTAATAGTCAGTTTCTAGCAAACTAATTTGATGGCAACCTAATAAATGAACAGGCCTTTCATATTATGTACTTACTCCGAGTTCATAGGAAATCCCCAGTTAACTGGGACTCCTTTCTCCTACCTCCATCCTTGGAAAAATTTCAAATATGTTTTTCTTAGAAAATTGAAATATGTTCCCTAGAATTTCTGCCTTTTGAAGTCAATGATCATATTAAAGGAAATAATGGCTAGGTACTACTGGGATAATTTTTAGATAAAGAAGCAGAAACACAGAGGAATTTATTTCTTTAAAAAACAAAACAAAAAAAACTGCAAGCAAAACTGAATACATAGCTTCAGAGTCAATGTAAACACACGCGCACACACACGCACACACACATACACACACACACATACACACACACACACACACAGAGAGAGAGAGAGAGAGAGAGAGAGAGAGAGAGAGAGAGAGAGAGAGAGAGAGAGATCCCTAGTTTCCACTACTTCTTAACCTCCACCTAAAACAGAATTTTATTTTTGACAGAAAAAGCTTAACAACCCTTTTCACATTTTAAGCTATGCAAATCATTGTGGTATGTTCAAAAATATACATGTGTTTGAATGCATGTATGTTCATTTATATAGAGAGAAGGGGATTCAATTAACATTATGCTAAAAATACTGAGTATGAGTAGAAATTAATTGTTCTTTTATGGACTTAAATGATTTCTGAACCAGATTCTCTGGGTTCCTAGTGTGGTATGATTATCTGCTAGCGGTATAACACTACCTGTTGATTTCATGGTTAAATTTTAATGCATCAATACCTCTGTCTTCTCATATTTTCAGAGTGCATATAATGAGATAAGTGCCATACCGTAGTTTTCTTAGCCTACAATGAGTCTCTTGAGACATTACCAAGCATGTTGTCAGCATACTTTAAATATTATCTATCATCGCCCATACTAGCACTACACAATAGAATTCTAGCACAGTGCCTAGTCCTTCCAAAGTATGCTATTTCCATTTCATTTGCTGTATTACATTCTGATTTTACACATGTTGTATAACATCCAAGACTTGGGTAATATGAATATATAAACTAAGGGCACAGCTAAGGGAAGATACTTTGAAGAGACTTTGTCATGTTCTCCAATCAAGTCTAATCACCTATCAATTGAGTTTATTGAGGTATTTATAGGCTCAGATTAGATACAGATTCCCCAATTTTTTTGGGGGGGTGGGTCAAAAATGCCCTTTTGCCAAATATATAAAGCTACAGATTCCTCTCTTTTTTTTCGTTGGGGTGGGTCAGAAATTCCCTTTTGCCAAATATGTAAAGCTACAACCCATGTCCTAGATTTTAACATGTCTAACTCTTTCAATTATTATGGCCATACTGTAAGGCGGAGTCTTTAGTCTCATATAGCCAAAAAACTAAGATTGGGAGAGGTTTACCAACTGTGTAAACAGATACACACTTTGCATGTCTAAGAATAAAGACGCAGCAAATCAGTACAGAATAAATATGCAATGTGTGTAGAGTGTGTCTGTCCTCACTGAATGAATAAGCATTTTTTTTTTTTTTACCCATTGGTAAAGGGCAACTTCCTGGCCTTGGAGATGAGTTGGACCACAGGGCAGTTGAATTTGTGAGCTAGCCAAGGTACTAAAAGATACAAACTTGCTCATGACCTTCTCCCTGTCTCCTCTCAGTCTCCCATCCCCTAATATTCATGAGTGGAAATAATCAACCTTTAGAGACTCCAAATAACAATTTTCAGGCCAAATTAAATGAAGTTAAAAGGCTTCTCAGTAGCTCCCAAATTTACATAAATTACAAACACATATTAGAAGGATACTGAAAGTTAATTGGCTGATATGTTAAAAAAAAATGAAAAAGAAAAAAGAAGAAAAAAAAGAAAGAAAGAAAAAATACAACTTGACTAGAAATTTCTGTATGTCTGACAGAGAAGTACTAGGACACACAAACACACACATACCCACATAGACACACAGATGAACACACACAGACACACACGGACAAACACACACACACATACCCACATAGATATACACATGTACACACACATGAACACACATACACACACACATACATACAAGCTCACACGGAGACACATGCTCACAAAGAGAGAGTGAGAGAAAGAAAGAGGAGTTTAAAATGGAGAAAGTCTTCTGAAGAAAAGTAGTTGTCATGTTCTGCTAAGAGTAGTGTTTAAATATGCACTCAGTCGACCCCCTCTGGGATTTGTAATCACTCCTTTACATTTGACACAATCCTTTACTGAGCTGTTCTTTTGTATCTGTAGACTCTCTGGTGATGCCATTAATGCCGCATAAAACACCATGAAATACCAGGAGATCAAACCAAGTAGCAATTACCGAAAACATTTTTCTGATATCTCTCTCGATTTTCCTTTGGGGAGTGCTAACTCAGTAAGTGTTCACTATACATAAACAACACACTGGCTACAGCCCTGCAAAGAACTCACAGCCTTTTCTGAAATGTTTTGCTTTGTTTGACAAAATAGTCTTCAGGGAAACTCTAATGGACAAAAACTAAAGAGCCAAAGAAAGGAAAACTGATCCATTTGAAAAAGAAAAGGGGGCTGCAGAGAGACGTGAAAAAATATGCTGGTGTTCATTCAAAAAAGTGCTGACTTTCTCCAGTAGGTCATGCTACAGGTGCTTAAGGATTTCATTAAAAAGCAAAGAGACTGGCCTGCTCTCTCCTTGAGGAGTAACACAGACTTCACGGACAGGCCCTCCACCTAATCTGCAGCATTGCAGTTTTATCAATAGCCCAGGGTACAATCAAACCTCATTATCTCGGACCTCACTAATTCTGAATTTACAGAAATTCAGATATGGCTTTAGCATTGATTCATGCTGAGCTAAAAAGCTTCAGATACTTTCTGCTTTTGTGACTATAAGGCCTTTATTCACGGAACCAATATAGTCAGACTTTGCAGCAGTTATGTCAACAAAGGGCTTGCTATTTAGAGTTCTGCTACTGTGTTTGAATCCAAGTTTTGGCACAGGTATTTATTACTATAAGGTGTTGAAGTGTAATGCAGGCCTAATTAACTCAAGCACACACAAAAAAATGAGGATTATTTGAAGAATAGATCTGAATACCACACAAGGTAAAATTAATCTAGATGTTGGGTATGGGAATTGTAAACTATTTTAGATTTGGCATGGATTTTCTAGGGTCTTTTTCTCTTAAAAAAGGTTGTATTATAATATGAGAAATAAACTTTAAAAGTTGCAATATAGTAGCCATGTATAAATTTTATGATATGAATGTATTGTCGGAGCCACTCTTGGATAAGCACAGTGATGGTATGCCTTTATTTGCTTTTACAGTAAAGCAATGTATAAGACAAGAATATTTCTTTATTAGTGGCATGCTATAAATAAGTTTATTGAATTTGTCTTTATTTCATAAAAGTTGTAAACAGACATGATATGAATTGGTAAAGTAGACAGTATTTGGGGGTGAGATGAGTCCAACAGCGGTATGATCTTTCCTCAGGAAAGCAACTGGCTGATTTTCTCTCTTATTGTGTTTTAATTATTGTGTGTATTTCCGTTACATCTTGACCACAGCTTCCCCTCCCTTCCTCTTCTCTCAGCCTCTCCCTCTTTAAACCCCTTCCCCAGTCCCCCTCCCTTTCTTCTCTGAGACTGAGAGACCTCACATAGGTATCAACCCACCTTGGCATATCAAGTTGGAGTAGGATTACACATATCTTTTCACATTGAGGCTAGACAAGGCAGCCCAGTTAGGGAAAAAGGATCCAGCGAAGTCAGAGACATGCCCTGTTCCTGCTGTTATGGGTCTCACCTGAAGACGAAGCTGCACTTATTATGTTACATATGTGTAGGGGACCAAGTACCATCTCAAGCATGCTCTTCGGTTGGTGAGTGAGTCTTTGTGGGACCAGGTTGGTTGATGCTGTAGGTTTTCTTGTGGTGTTATTTACCTCTCTGGCTCCTTCACTCCATTCTCCCTCGTTCCCACAAGAATTCTCAAATTCCAGCTAATGTTTGGTTGTGCATCTCTGCATTTCTTTCCGTGAGCTGCTGGATGAAGCCTCTCAGATGACAGTTATACTAGGCTCCTGTCTGCAAGTATAAGAGAATATCATTTTTAATGCCAGGTGTGGGCTTGCTCCCATGGCATGGGTCTCAAGTTGGGCCAGTCATTGGTTGGCTCTTCCCTCAATTTCTGCTCCATTCTTATCCTTGTACATTTTTTTTGTGAGGGAAAATTGTGGATCAATGGTTTTGTGGATAGGTTGGTGTCCTCTTCCCTCCATTGGAGGCTTGCCTGGTTAGAAAAAATGGCTGCTGCTTCTGGCTCCATATCCCCCAATACTAGGAGTCTTACTAGAGTTAACGTCATTGACTCCTGAGTGTTTCCCTTGCCCTAGTTTTCCAGCTCATCTCAGAAATGACCTCACCCCACATTGATCCCAGTTCTCTCCCTCTGTTCCCCCATGATTAATCCCTCCTGTTCCTCCCCAACCCCCTCTCCTACCCTATTTCCTCGCTCAACGCCCCCATGACTATTTTATTTCCCCTTCTGAGTGAGATTTAAGCATTCTCTCCTCCCTGGGACCTCCTTGTTACTTAGCATCTTTGGGTCTGTGGATTGTAGCATAGTTATCTTGTATCTTATGGCTAATATCCACTTATGAGTACATACCATGTGTGTCTCTCTGGTTCTGGGTTACTTCACTCAGGATGATCTTTTCTAATTCCATCCATTTGCTTGCAACTTCATGGTGTACTTGGTTTTAATAGCTGAGTACTATTTCATTGTGTAAAGTACCAGTTTCTTAATCCATTGAAGAATGAATGTTGTTGAACATGTAGATTGTTTCCAGATTCTGGCTATTATGAGTAAAGCTGCTATGAACACCAGCTTGTGGCATGGTGAGGTAGAACTATTCCCAATCTTCTGAGAAACCACCAAATTGATTTCCAAGGAGTCTGTACAAGTTTGCACTCTCACTGGCAATAAAGGAGTGTTGTTTCTTAACATCCTTACCAGGATGTGCTGTTACTTGAGTTTTTTGTTTTTTTGGGGTGATTTTTTTGGTTTGCTTTTGTTGTTGTTGTTTGTTTGTTTGTTTGTATGTGTGTGTCTGTGTGTTTTACTTTTTTGTTTTAGGATTTTTGTTCTTTTTTTCATTTATTCATTTATTTCATCACTTTACAATCTGATCTCAGGCCCCTCCCTCCTCTCCTCCCAGTCCCACTCTCTGGCTCCTTTCGGGCCCTTTCCTTCTTCTTAAAGAAGGGAAGGGAAGGGAAGGCACCCAAAGGGTACCAAACAACCCAGGCATTTTAAGTCACAGCAAAAATAAACATATCCTCTCTCACTAAGGCCAGAAGAGGCGGCTCAGCTACGGGAAAGGAATCCAAAGGCAGGCAACAGAGTCAAAGAAAGCTCCTGCTCCCATTACTAGGAGACCTACATGATGACCAAGCTGCACATCTGCTGCATATATGTAGCAGGTCTAGGTTGGTGGTTGGTGATTCAGTCTCTGTGAGCCCCCCTGCGCCCAGGCTCTTAGCAATTCTGAGGAATGTAAGATGAAATCTGAGTCACTTTGATTGGCATTTCTCTGATGACTAAGGATGTTGAACATTTCTTTAAGTGACTCTCTCTTTTAGGTACTAGTTTACTACCCAGAAGCTCTCCCTACTTTTTATTATTATTTTTTTTTACTTTACTCTAATATTAGAAAGCTAAATATTTGCTGTCTATTTTTTTTTTTATCTGAGTCATTGATAAGGGGACTTGAGAATGTCCCCCTTTAACCTGAAACACTTATATAGCTTTTGCATGTTTATTTGGTGGGTGGGGGCCTACAGAACTGAAGGTACAGCTTCTGTGTATAATGTGACAGACAGTCTGTACAGCATCCATATTAAACAATGAAAATGTTTGGAGGGAAGAGAGTACCCTTCTTCCCCTCCTCTATTTTCCCCTCTTCCTCCTTCTCTTCCTATTTCCTCTTCTTCATCAGCATCTATGAACTCCCTAGGTCCTTTTGCTCAGATATCACTGTTTGATGCTTCTCTCGTAGTAATTTGTGCAGAGTTACTGCTCAATATGCTGGTCATAATGCACACATAATTTGTACATCTAGAACCTTTTAGGGACATTCACTGGTCCTGTGGTATCCAAGCTTGTACTTGATTTGTCTCAGTGCATTGGATCCTAGTTGTTTCAGTATGTCTATTTTGAGTATGTTTCAGGAGTATGAACTACACATGAATACTAGTGCATTACACTTGAAAAATATAGACTTTCATTATTAGTATTTTGAGAAACACAATCATCCATATAATTTGGTATCCTGGTGGCTGAGAATATTACCCATAATAGCAATGGGTGGATGTAATTCAGTAAGTACTAAATAATAGCTACCATGAAGAAAAGGGTCCTGGCAGATATATTCCATTGTATGGCAAACAATAGTGATGATTTCAGAGCATGTGTTTGAAACTAAATAATCCCTGATTCAGTAACTATATAAATGATCAGTGTTTGTTATTACTATTACACAGTTGTGACTCTTTTTATCAGAATATATTCTTGAATATAACTAAAATCAGGATACTATAACAATGAATGCTCTCAGTTACACACCCAAATGATATGCATTCTGTGTAGCATGTAACCCATATTAAAGTCCTGAAGGCCCCCCACAAAAAACTCAAACATTTGTTTTTAGTCACAAATATGACCTGTTTTAAGTACCTGATAGTAAAGGAGCTCTCAGCTGCTCTAGCAGAATTTGAGGAGCGTTTTATATTGTTTCTTAGAAACCTACTCTGACCTCTTTATCAATTTGCCCAAGTATAGCATACCACAATAGAAGGAACTTAACTGGTACCTAGAAGGATCTGTCAGTGAGTTAGAAGGTCAATGTCACATGCCCTGGCCCTAGGACACTTGACAGGGATGGAGAAAATCGTAATTGACTGAATTAATGCTTATCATATCATATTAAATGTGTTTGATGCTTTTGGTACTAAGTCACAATGGTAATCAAACAGGGAAAGTAACTAAACATTGTCATAGATGAGGAAGCTGAAATTTAAGAAAATTAAGCAATTTTCCCAACATCGCAGTTAATGGCTGGTTGAATTGCCTTTAAAATGCATTTTACTTAATATCGGATGCATATTTCTAACTATGCCATCATGACAGTTAATTTTCCCTGCCAATTTGTCATGAGCTAGAATTTCCTAGTAGACAGGGATCTGTGCACACCTGAGAGGAATTTTCTACATTGGATTAATCCATACTAACTGTGGATTGCACCATTCCATGGACTGGGATCCAGCATTCATTTCCCTCTCTACTTCCTGGCAGTGAGTACACTGTGACTAGCCACTCCAGCTACCATAACTCTTATGTCCTCAACCTGGAAGGCAAAATAAACTCTTCCTTTCTTAAGTTGCTTTTATCAGAGCAAGCAGAAAAGTAACTCTGAGAATTATTATTGTACTTAATGGCACCCGAAGCTTTCGCTCCAAGGGTGGCTTTGGGAGAGTTCTATAATCATCTTGAGTGAGTTCTGTGATCATCTAAGGAAAGATTTCTACATCTTCTTTCACCAGCATAAGCATGTCAGACAATACAACTACAGAGAAGATGTTAGTTACATATTACAGCATCTTTTCAAGAGGAGCCATTCTCAGATCAAGCAATGAGTCTTTCACATCACCCGGAGAAAAGATTCAAAGGAGAGGTTCAGTCACTGGTCATGAATGATACAAAAGCAACAATAACAACAAAAAATTTCCCTTACCACTGCAGCAAATAAAGTTCTAGATCAGAGGTTCTCAGCCTTACTAATTCTGAGAGTTTCTAATACAGTTCCTTCTGCGGTGACCCCCCTCCCCCCAGCTATAAAATTATCTTTGTTGCTACTTCATTGCTGTAATTTTGCTATGGTTGTAAATTGTAATGTAAATATCTGTGTTTGCAGATGGCCTCAGGCGACCCCTGTGTAAGGGTCATTCAACCACCCAAAGGGATCGCAGCCCACAGGATGTGAATGACTGGTGTGGAGTTTAATTCTTCTTGACATAGAATTAGAAATATCAGAGATTTTCTATGTGACCCTTGCACTTGTCTGTGTATATGCTCTTCTTTATTTTACTTGTATATCATTTCAAGTCTCTTGCAACCATGAATGGTTCTGTCTTGCCAGAGCCTCAAAATCAAACAATTTGTAGCGTATTGGCATGAATAGTTGTAAAAATCCAATGAACTCCATCATCAAATCAATCTAATTCTATGCTATCTTTACTGGTGAACATTAAACAACTTACTGTCACTTAGTCATAAAAGCTACATTTCAAGGGATAGTTGCAGAAATTTCTATTGGATAGGACCATTCTTGGAGCTTCTGATTATGGAGTTCAAAGCCAATTAATAAATGGCCTTTCTTTAACATTGTGCTTTAAGACTGTTGCACTTAAAGGGCTCTGGAGATTGCCTCCCTCTCATTTGAAAAACTGTTCTAATTAGGTCAAGAAATTATGGCTACCTTAATGTTTCATCGCACACTACTCTTGCTATTCATTTCCCCTTTCAAGTCCTGGAATGCATGGTACATGACTGTGCATTTCAGCGCTTCTCTGTCCTGCTAGATGAAATGTGGATATTCACTCCATCATCCTAGGCTCCACTTCACACTTCTTTTCCCTTTCACTTCCTGCAGTGATTCACATATGTAAAAATTCTTAAAAGGAAGAACTAAAAACCCAGGCTTAAAGCTTCTGCATTTTAGTCTTTAGCAGTATGTTTCTTATGTAATGTGTTACTGTTGTTCTTCTATCTTTTGAGTTTCTAATATAATCACAACATTTCTCCCTTCCCTCTTTATCCCTCCAAACTCCCCCTTATACCCTTCCTTGTTTTCTTTCCACATCCTGCATATATATTTAGAAAGACATAAATATTTCTAAATATAACCTGCTTAGACTGTATGTTGTTACATATATATATATATATATATATATATATGTTTTCAGGGCTGACCACTTGGTATCAGATAAGCATTTGGCATGCTGTTCTCTATAGAAGACTATTTCTCTCACTTTCAGCGTTCTTTAGTTGCTTGTACTGTTTTATACAACACTGCAGCCTTGTGAGATTTTCCCAGGCTACTTTGCCACATCTACTGGTATCATCCTTATTTTTCAGACAGTGAAAACACACAGTCCTGTGGAAAGTCCCAAGATGTACACCCCATTAATCCTTAGTCCAGTACAAATGGTGCACAACTATATTGTTCTTACTCCAGTAGCATAGTTCACCATCGGCCAGCCAGGCATTTTATATATATATATGGAGTCTTTTTTTAATATTTTGTTTATTTTTAATGTGTGTGTTGGGGCCGCTATTGAGTTGTGACGGTGCTATGTTGCCCAGGATATTCCTACTGCCCAGACTTTGTCAGTTACCTGCCTTTGAGCTGTTCAATGCCTCAAATAACTTGTGGATTTCCTTAAGACAGAATCTCTTTCTGTTAACCACATGCAGTACCCCTGCAGTCTAGCAACCTTGAAGAGAATTAGCTTGCAAATGCTCCGTGATGCTAGATACACTAGGCAGTGAGATACATTTTCAATGCAATTAGCTCAGTGCAGAGACTCACAGAGACATCAGACTAACTCTCCTCCAGATGCACATAATAACATCTATGTAATCATATGCTCTCCCACAAATGCAGATTGTAAGCTTCAGCCTGGAAATTTCCCTTCTTCAGAAGAGTTTTCTTCAGATATTATCACAGTTTCTCCAGATGTTTATTAAGCATGCACTCCCATTATAATCTGCTTCTGACGGCAAGGCATCCTCTGTCTTTGCTGATGCTCAGCTGTATTATGATGTGGGTCACGGTCAACTCTCCACATTTTCACTATCTAATTATTGTTTATGGCTTTGCTTTGGATCCTGTACTTCAATTACCTACTCCATATTGAATAAACACGCAAGATTTCCCTCTATTTATTATATCTTCCATAAATTGCCCATCTAAGATAATGGCTATAGTTTACACATTTGTAACATTCTAAATAGCCTAAATTTCTTGATAGCTTAAGTGGGTGGTATGCACAACTGTGGGGCTTCAGTGCTATACACTGGAGAAATGATAGATTTCTCCTGATCTCCAAGTTAATTTTTTATAGTAAAGTTTATCTTTGGTAGTGGCTGCTGCATACCCAAGATTGGATCATGGAAACACTACAAAGTAAAGACAAACTATCTTCTCATTGTAATACTTCTAAACATTTTCTTTTTAAAGGAGAAAATGATCCACCAATGAAGTTAAATTCATAAGGAGAATTTCCTTTGGCAATTGGAGGGTAATTCATTCCTTTGATGGAATAGAGAAACATGGTTTCACAAAAAAGGGCATCATATCATCCGCCCTATGAAAATTGTAAATACAGAACTGTGGCTCCCAGGAAGTCCCAAGGCTGCCTGTTATAAACAGTAATCAATCGAGGCTGATTACTCAACTCTGGTCATTTTCATCTATGAACAAATTCCGAGGTTTCTCAGATAACTATGGATGGGCTGGCAAATTTAAATTTCAAACGAAAAAAAAAAAGTCTTCCTGTAATGAGTTCACATACCTTTTATTTAGACTTCCAAATGCCAGCATAATGTGATTAGTTTTGATGTTGTTTCTTTCCACCAGTTATGAAAAATCACATCATCAATCATATTATCAAAATTAGATATGGAGAGGGCCTAGCATGTCACCAGCACCCTCCCCAGTGCCAGTACAGACTTGTTTGAGCCAGTCTGCTGTACTTTTTAATATTTTCTTCAATCTAATATTAAATATCCCCTGTGATCAAGTGTCTCTTATCTCCACTGTAATGACATAAATATAAAGAATGAGCAGAGGTTCTCTTAAGAGGATGCATCTATGTTTATTCTGATTTTTTTCTCAGTAAGGAATGTTCCCGGTGAGCTAAAAAATGAAGATAAATTCAGTATATTATGATCTATAATTTCAATGATTACCATTACTTATCACTAATATTTTCAAAAGATTTCATATGCACTTTAGAGGTGGTATACATTACAGCAATTGCAACACTAGTAAGCATTGTATTCTCATAAAATTTTATTATATGCTTTATGGGCTTTCAGTGTTTAATAAGCTATATATCATGTACTCATTTACTCATGATGTTAAAGTAAGTTTTAAGTTTATCAAATACTTTCAATTTGCTAAATAAAAACAATGAAGTGGTTTTATTTTTTTCCTAAGCTCTGTGTTTGAACCTAATCAGGCAAAGTTATGACTTTTGGTGAAAATTTAAATAAATTATCATTATGCGAACTTCAGTCTAGATGACAATTTGAACTTGAATTTAGGATTCACAGATACTAGACCCAAACTAAGAGTATGAGTCTCAGAATCACAGCCTTCCACCTTTGTGGTTTGACAGACAGTCTCTGAAACTACAGTAGGCTCCATTTCTTCAGAATGACACACAAAGAGAGAAATAATAACCTGTATATAATTTTCATGTTAGTCATGGCTCACATAGCTGTGAGGTTTGGAAAGCCTACCTTTTAAAATTCCTCTCATCCAAGCACCAGGTCCTTTCCAAGGACTCCTGTACTATCTGGAAGGAGAGGAAAGTTGAGCAATGTATTCTCTTTTCAACTTCCCAGTTGGAGCAAAATTTTCCTGATGTCACTCTGGCCTGTTTTTTTCCTATCTGTTGTTGGTGGCATCTACCAAATTACCAGCACCTCGCACCTCTTACGTATTCTACATAGTCTTTGGTTTGAATACGTGGCTGCTAAGCATATCTGCGTCTTCCATAAATATCAGATCTTTGGAATCAGGACTTGCTTATTGTATAATACACCCCACTCAGGGTTAGAAGTAAAGGAGACGAAGTACAAAGTTGTCATGTCTCTTTGCAAGCAGTATTGCATAGCTGAATTCTTTCATCTTCTTGTCAAAATCATGTCTTTACTATTCAAAGATTTTCAAATAGTATCCAATCCCTAGACTCCTCTAGGTTCATGGAAGCCCCTAACCTTCAAAATACACAAGTCATTTTTCCTAAGAACTCTTTTATTTCCACATTGATTGATTTTGTAGTTCATCAATTATTTACCAGGAAACAGTTGCAACTTTTTCTCTTTCTTTGAGACTTTGCCAATCTCCAAGACGAGTTCTGTGATTTAACTCTGCATAGTAGAAGATCACATTCTTTCCACTCAACATCAGGACATTCCCCAGGACAGCTCATATTTTCAACTTTTGTTCTTCCAAGTATGATAATTTCCCCAAAATATGACTGTGCAGCATTTTGGCTTTGATATTTATATTACCACTGTAATGCCTTATTTTAAGAACTAGCAAGAACTCTAAAGAAACAAATGGTTACATATAGTCATTTTTTAAAAATTTTTTATAAATTTATTCTTGTTACATCTCAATGGTTATCCCATCCCTTGTATCCTCCCATTCTTCCCTCCCTCCCATTTTCCCCTTACTCCCCTCCCCTATGACTGTTCCTTAAGGGGATTTCCTCCCCCTGTATGTGCTCAAAGGGTATCAAGTCTCTTCTTGGTAACCTGCTATCCTTTCTCCGAGTGCCACCATGTCTCCCCCTCCAGGGGACATGGTCAAATATGAGACACCAGAGTTCATGTGAAAGTCATACCCCACTCTCCACTCAACTGTGGAGAATGTCCTGTGCATTGGCTAGATCTGGGTAAGGGTTTAAAGTTTACCGCCTGTATTGTCCCTGGCTGGTGCCTTAGTTTGAGCGGGACCTCTAGGCCCAAATCTGCCTAACATAATGTTCTACTTGTAGGGTTCTAGGACTCTGTGGATCCTTCTACTTTGCTATTCTCCCATGCTTCTCTCATCTAGAGTCCCAATAGGATGTCCTCCCCTCTGTCCCAGTTTCCTGGTAAGTGAAGACTTCTGTGGGACATGCTCCTTGGTAGATATAGTTTTTAAAATGCAGGAAACTAAGCTTTGGACATCAGATATAGACTCATTAAAAAAAAAAGAAATACTCCACCATGTCATATGTTTCTATGTAATATATATCAGCATACATCTATAAATGCATGGCATAAACTAATACAGAATAGTAATCAACACATAAAAACTTGTCTAGCAGCACTACAACAGACTTCCAATATTTGCTTTATGTTTGACAAAAAATATAACCCAGAAATTATTATTCTTTCTGTGTAGGTGTTATATGATAAACCTTTACTTGAGAAGACGAAACACACTTGTCTACTCACCCATAGTAGGGATCTCACAACAGACCAAAGAACAGATGCCACCAAAATCCAATTTGGTGAACGAATGAGTTTTATTTGAGTTACTTACAGGAGTATGGGTGAAGGATTAGTTAGAGGAGCAGATATGAATCAAAAACAGCTACGTAATTCAGGCCTACCCTATTATGGGAGACAGAGAAAAGCTGGGAAACCTGGAGTGCCTTGCACAGCTTGCAGGGAGATCAGTATGTTGAAGAGTGTCTTTTCCAGGTGCCTCACTTGGTATAAATCAGGCATCATGGCTAGTTTCTTCTTGTAGGCCAGTGGTTCTCAACCTTCTTAATGCTGCAACTCTTTAATACCATGCCTAATGAGATGGTGAACCCAAAAATAAAATTATTTTCATTGCTACTTCATAATTGTATTTTTACAACAGTTATGAATCATAATATAAATACTTTTGGATCTGGGAGTTTGCCAAAGGTGTCGGCTTGAGAATTGCTGTTCTTTACAGTTGTTCTGATCTTGGAGTCTTCTTCCCAATTTTTCTAATGAGTGTGATCCCACTGAAATTCAGACCATCTGAATTCAATATGATCTATGTGGAATACAGACACTCCCTTAATACATACCCTTAATCCTAAACAATGAAGGTAAGATAGTTTATAGAAAGAAGCACCATGTTTCAAAGTGATGTCTAATTAAGGGGAAGACAAAGTGATGAATCAGAGAAAGATTTGATAGAATGAATCAGATATAGGATATACTCAACTCTCATGAGATCAGAACAGGAAGAAGAGGTTACTTGAGAGCAGCAGCACAGGTAGAGAGAGAGAAGCTTTTACTGAGAGTTGATTACCAAGACAGTTTTACAGAGACAGGTTGCAGAGAGAACACAGAACTAGACACAGGTGAGGACAGAATGAGCCACAGAATGAGAATGAGCCAGAAGATTAAAACATATTGCCAGAATTAGTTTGAGGCCAGATAGAGCAATTCAGTTAGAAGTCAAGGGAAACCAATTAGAATCAATCAACTTGGAGAGAGTTTTAGGCCAGAACAGCTGTGTTGAACAAGCCAGTGCTGATTCAGAAAGAGCTGGAAAGGCTTGTAATCTTATCCCTTCATCTGAGGAAATAAAGACATTTACGGGAGATCTGTGCATTTTAAAAGATCCTCATGTTTTCCTGAATGTGACTATATATATAATATTTTTAAAATTTGGTCATCTAAAAGACTCATAATCACAAAATAAATTCATAAGTGAAATTTATGTTATTAGCAGAACAGTTAATTATTTTGTGTGTTTAACTGAATAGCAAAGAAAATGGTTATGGCCATTCATTAAATGTCAACTGGTCGTTGAGGATATTTTCAAGCTAAAAGTTAACTCCATTTTTTTAACATTCCCCACCTGCTATAAATGTTGGTAAGCTGGTGGGCACAATCATGTGACCAATTAGCTGTACATTTGGCAGCTTTGCTCAGTGTAGAACAAGTGTGCTTTCTCAAAAGATGCAGCACTTACGTAGTCTACTCACAACAAGTTAAAACTGCTGACCCATCTAATAAAAGATGATACCATAGACTAAAAAGATGATAGAGAAACTTTGTTCCTGTAGTTTATTGTTTTTGTTGTTGTTGTCATCACTGCTTGATACATTATCAACTTATTAATGATTCTTGAATTATCTAACCTGTTATAAATGCACTATTTCTGATCAGAAATAGTGATGGTATCATCATCTTTTTGATAATATAATAACCACCCTGTGAAAGACATTTTTTCCCATTATACTGATGAATACATACTGGTAAGTAGTATCCAATACTAGTTCACAACTTTTTAAAATCATGACTAAGAGAGCTATATTGGTAAACTCAAACTTACTCAAAAATCTCATGGAGTACTCTTTTAGATTATTCTGTTTTAGAATTGAAGCACAGGCCTGTGGGAAATCATAGAAACAAAGACCATTTGTTAAGAAAAAGAGCACGTTGGAGCAGGTTAGAAAGTCTATAAGCCCAGTGGACTTCCCCCCTGTGTGGGTTGGGACACTATGAAACATGCACATGAACCTATGCTCTCCTCTGTGCCCATGTTAGAAGAAGGGCAAAAGTTTGCAGTCCTCTGCTGGGTGATTGATTTCTTTCAGATGCAAATTTTGATGCCTCTCCATGCCATACTCTTCTGCCACAGAAGAACTGTTTACTTTATGTACATCAAGGTAAAAACAACTAATTTCTGATGAGTATTAGCCACTGTGGTCTTCTAGGTAAGAAATTAGTTTTCATTTAGTTCAGAGTCTGAGTATATCAGGTGTATTGGTGATATAACTAGTTTTATCTAGCTAATATATTTTTCTGTTTATTCAATCTGTGTATTGTGTTCTTCCCAGTGTGGTTATCCATCCTTTAAGGATGAGCTTAAATACCACTGTCTTTACATCTTCCCTTGAATCCCTCCATCATAGTTAATATCTTCCTTCATTGTAATTCCCTAGTGATTTGTCTTGCTATAATTAATTCTGTCCAAGGAAGTACTCACCAATAAATTATGAGCTTCTATGGATAGGAACTCTATCTTAATCACTTTGTACCTCTAGAATGTCAAACACAGTATCTCACAAACAGTAGGTGCTCAATAAATGTCGGTTACATTAAACTGAATGAAATTGAATTCATATATCTGGATGATTAATACATTTCTTTCATTCAAGATTTTAGGGCTGCTATGAAAGAAAGAAATCTATTACTTTCTTCTGACTCTTGGAAGATTAAAGTGGAATAAAAATGTGTCCTGGATAAAATGAAAATGAATTGTTTTACATAAGATACAGCAATTTTGAGAAATCTATTGATTTAATGTTCTTAGACCAGTGAAAAATCTGTTGGTTTAAGATAACTGCCATTAGTTTCAATTAAAATGTATTGATTTGGGTTAATGTTGGGTAGAATAAATGTTGTGACTATGGAAAAAAACTTGCTTAAGTTTGCTTTGAGGCACAGTTAGAGAGATTGGTGAAGGAGGGTGTGCTGGATGGAACATGTTTCACCAGCAAGCAGGAAGAATTAAGCTGGTTTTCTCTATCTGTTCCAATTGACCAGTTAGTGGGTTAAGGTCCTACGACTTTATGGTACTTACAATCTTTGAGCAGAGTAGCATTGAAATAAATATTTGCTTAAACTCAAGTGTTTCTATGGAGGTCACAATAGGCCAATTCTACTAATTGAACAATTAGAAGAACTTGGTTACTTGAGTTATTAATGACAAAGCAGCCAGATTTTGTTGAGGAACACATCAGTAATGCATACATAATATGCATAATGAACTACAGATATTTACAACTATTTGTCTGTTGATCCACCTGTATCCTTATTTCTTTCCTCTAACACCTACACATTTCAGTGTAAAGGGGTTAAGGATTGAACCAAAACATGTACTTAATAACACTTAAAGAAGGGAAGTAGAAATATAGACATATACCAAATTATCAAAGAGCAGATTAGAACAAGAGACACACAAAGTAATGGATAAATTTAATTAATTCATTTATTGTAACTATTTACATTCCTTTTTATTAGGAAAGAGAATGTTCTTCTTTCTACTTGTTTTTAATTACTGAAATGAACTAGAATTCTTGGCTATGAATTCTGGGTAAAATGTACAAAAAGCAAGGCATTAATAGGAAATTTTCTTGTTAAGGACAGAGATAGGGAGAAGTGAAGGCTGGAGAAAAGTGCCAAGAAAAAGGGGAGACACTCGAGTAATATTGTCTGAGGGTGAAAGTGAAATGACTACAGAAGCTGACTGAGGAGTGTCTGTGGACACAACGTCATTCCAGTGGAAGAAACACCCATATGTGGGAAATGGAATAGCTCAAAATACAAGTGCAGACTATCTGAGGAGAAGCTAGGAAGAGAATTAGAAAAACATGTGTTAGTAAATCACATTTCTTACCTATTAATTGTGTGCTTCTCAAGTGTTTAAATTGAATACATTCCATCTTTTAGTTTTATTTTGATTTTGGTTTCTTCCATAGGCTATTTCACTTGCAAATCTTTGAAATTCAGGACAAAATGTGTTAACCAAGGTGATTGCGAAAATCAAATTGGTTCATTAAGCCCAAGGTTATCATTGTAGATCCTGTTTGGCCCTCACCCCTTTGACATGGGCTATAACATTTGAGGTTGGGTCCTTTAGTGCAGAGAGGCATAGCATGGAGAGGATCCTTAGTTCTCTTCTAATTTTTCAATGACAAAAGAAAACTTCCTCAAATGTTTGGAAAATTTTGATGTATAAAAGAGAGTTTAAAAAATTACCATTTTGTTGACTGGTTATTTCAAAGATCAATACAATAGTTAATGCTTGTAATATACATGCAAGAAATAGCACTGAGGATGCAGAAGGAGCACGTGCCATGCATTCCAATTCACAACTGCATCTCATTTCATTTTGGCAGTTACCATGTGATAGGGACATTATCTTCACTTGTAAAGAAATAAATCTCACCTGATAGAAGGTGAGAAATTTGTCCAAATGTAAGATAGGCACTTAGCAAATATTTTATGAATCAATTGATGGAGTGTTCTATAGACCTATCCTTTGGCATCCTTCATATTTAATTATTAACACTGAGTAGAATATAAAATGATGAGTGGGGGGGAGCTATGCTAAGTAGGAAAAGTCAGAATTATAAAATATTTGGTGAATATAAAGTCATTCAAAGTTCTTTCTAACTTTTGTATCCTGCCTCTCGGTTGACTTTATATAGTGTGCAGATATATAAGGAGTGAGAGCAACTGAATTATTTCCCCTTTAATTATTATTTTGGAATACATTATATTATTTGGTTGACCTGACAAGTTTTTATGGCCAGTGATATTGAACAAAGCTGATCATTGACCTCAATAAGTTTTTAGAATGGTAGGATATATGGGTATTACAACAGTCATTACAAAACTGAATACATTAGCCATGTGATAAATATGACTCCATTGGGAGAGCCAGCCACTGCTTCTGTGAGGAAGGAAAAGAAAACTGTGAGGGGAAATATGAGCAGTGATGAGAAAAGGGAAATGATTTTAGGGAAAAGATAAAAGCCCTAACAACATGTAAAGTAAGAAACAGGGAAGACTGTGGAGAGCAGAAGAAGGCCGCCTTCAATTGCAAACTTATTGAATACATTTTTTCTCCTCATGTGAGCTCAGAACAAACTGAGAGCAGCAGTGCAGGCAGATGCCTGATCATGAGAATGTGAGCTTCATTACATGTCATCATTACCCAATTTGATGACTGAGTAATGTCTGGGGAAAATTGATTTTTCTAAAGCTTCTACCTCCTCTCCCATCCTCTCTCCCTGCCTAAATCTCAGAATGATCCACCTAAGAAAATCTAAATATGCAGAAAAATACTACTCAGAATTATGACAAAGAAAACCAGAAGAGAAAGACATGGACCAAAAGGGCAAATCCCTACTATTATTAGCCTTTCATGTCTAGAACGCTACACAGGTGGAAGGGTGAGTGCGTGTCGGCCAACTCTTTACCTGCAGACAGATGGCTTTACATATGTGTATATATTACAGGAAGCTTTTACACTGGTAGGTTTTCATATGGCATTTCAAAGGGCTTTTAGTGTCAGCTAGCACTCCTTAAACTCCCCATTTACCCTTCCTTCATCCTCCGCCCCCACTTAATCCTCCTATTTTAGCTTTCCCTTTATCTCTTTATAATACTGGTTATTGTTTTCTTCCCTTGTAAGGTCCCCTCTTCCTCCATGGTCCCTTACTAGCTACCTAATCTTTGTGGCTATCTGGATTAAAACTCACATATCTAAAGCTTAAAAAATCATCTTCCACATATAAAAAGAAAACACTTGTATGCAACAGTTTAAATAAAAGACCCTCTTGAAAATATTTGCCTTGGACCACTTGGTTTCGAAGGATTTGCAATTATATAGCTGCCATTCCCAAACTATTACCAAAATATTCCCAATATTTATCATTGGAAATTATTGGAATGATAAATACTGGGAATTTTTCTAATAATTTTATAATTACTATTTTCTATCTCATATATTTCTTTTACTTCAAATCTAAGATTGACCTGATAGTGGTAAATTTTGATTTCTTTTTTTTTTTTCTGTTAGAAAAGTTTAACATAGGTCATTCGACTTCCAAGTTCAAGTCTACAACCATTGAAGAAAAATGAGACTGAGATGTCTACAAATAATTGTCCACTGTCCACCTATACCTTAAAGTTTCCCATAATCGTTTAAGTGTCCAAGTATAAGAAAGAATGTTTTTCAAACAAAAACAATATTAGAGATGCACGTGCAAATAAACATCATGGTGTCTAAAGTGGTTCTTGTACTATATACAGTATTTCAATTATACTAATGAATGGAAGAATTTTCACCTCTGTATAGATATGAAATGCACACCTTGTACATTAAAATGTCACATTGTGACATCAATGTATGATTTCCACAAATACTTTTTCTTTACCCTATGTTGTTTGATGAAAGTCCTTCCAAAGATTACATGCAAATGATTAAAGAGAAAGGCAGGGTGGAAAAGAAAGGGAAAGCAATGTTGATAGTCAGAAAGTTGAACTATACATTAAGGGAATGTTGGTTCTATTGAAACACAAAAATACTTTACTGTCACATAGAGTGTTATAAGTAGATATTTGGGGATTTTTTGTTTGTTTGTTCTTTTGTTTTGAGGTTTTTGATGGGAGGCAGGAGTGACCAAATAATTTTAATCTGATACCCTGTAATTTAGCAACCTCTCAACATTTCTGCAAATGGATTATGGCTGGACAAATATGGTATCTTCTTTATTATATTGAGGAAAAAAACCTTTTAAAGAAATTTTTTGGTTTTAGTCTAAAAGAAAGATAAAAATTGGAAGTGTGATTTCTCTCTCTATTACAAGGGCTAAAATAAATAATTGGCTTTATGTGAAATGATATGCCTGCATGAACCAGAAAAGTGGGGCTTCCTTAAAGACATAGTCTTTGTAGGCTGTGGATGCCATTAACAGAACAGTAGACTGCTTTGGTTACTGATTTTTATTGGTGTGTGTAATATAGCCCCTTTGATACCTAGCAATAGATGAAATCTAAGAATTTTAGCTTTCAAATACTAGAGTCATAATGTCATAGAAAGGATTAACATCCCACCAGTAAAAAGGTTCTTTTGGAAGCATCCAGAGAAAACTTCAATTGTCTCACTGATGGGGAATTTTCTACTTCCCCCAACCCCTTGATCCTCCGAATGCCATGCTGCAGAACACCCTATGTCATGTTCTTCTGGACTTAATGACCCATCCAGCCTATTCCTCTGCAGCTTAACAAAATATGCCCTTGTTTTCAATTTTCAAATATCAAAAGTTAAAGATTGTGGTTCCTCTCACCTTCTCTTTTCCCAGAAAAAAGATGAGTTTTGCTTAGATTATACTTAAAACATGATTTTCAGATAATTGGCCATCTGTAATTCTCCAACCTTGACCTGGTTTATAAGAGGATTCCTCTCAAGATCATGGCCTGAATACCACACTGATGGTGTTTCTATACCCATGCAGCACTCTGAGGCTGTCAATATCTTTATGTCTGTCACTAAAATGTAAGTATGGATTAAATTCTTTAATGGTAGAAAACTTTAAATATTTACTTATTTACTATTATGTATACAGTGCTCTGCCTACATGTACACCTACAGAAGAAGACATCAGATTACATTACAGATGGTTGTGAGCCATCATGTGGTTGCTGGGAATTGAACTCAGGACCTCTGGAAGAGCAGTCAGTGCTCTTAACCTCTGCAGCCCTTAATGGTAGAATTTTAACAAAACAATGTTTCTATTTCAAACTACTCTTCTTTCATGATGCATGGCTTTTCCATGTCTTGAGGAAGTGCCCTCCTGCCTCTTTCCAAAATCTGTGTATTGATGTATATTACTTTTGATAGGTTTGTCTCATTGTTGAACTTCAAGTGAATTAACTTTGTGCTTTCTGGTTTGTTAATTCTCAGAATTAAGTCTGTGGGATGTGCACTTAGTGTGCATATCATCAGTACATTCCTTTTAAGTAGAAAGCAGAGCTGCGCTGTATGGTGATTTGCCACTATTGTACAACTGACATGATTTTTATGTTCAAGTGCTTCGGTAGACAGGAACACATGAAGATAGCAAAGTAGAATTTCCCTGTAGCATGTGGATCATATATATTCAACACACAAGAGGAGACCAAACTACTCTCTGAGTCAGGTGTACTATTCATTCTCCCTGCTCCCAATTTTTGTTTTGTTTTGTTTTTCAAGACAGGATTTCTCTGTGTAGCCTTTGCTGTCCTAGACTTGCTTTGTAGACCAGGATGGCCTTGAACTCACAAAGATCTGCCTGCTTCTGCTTCCCTGAGTGCTGGTATTAAAAGCGTGTGCCACTGTGCCCTGCTCTATACATTCTTTTTAAATTTTTATTTTATTGGATTACTATATAAAGTAATGGGCTTAATTATGGCATCTTTATACATAATGCACTGTATGCTGTATTCTCATGAATTCCTCCCACTCTCTGTCCTTAAGAAGTTATCTTCTTAACTTGGCTCCCTTTCTTGCCCTCCCTTCTGCTGACTTATTGCGTATATTCAGTTATTATCCTTTAAAGTTCTCTCCTCAATTGAGAACTCTTCTTTCCCTCTCATGGTACCCTTTCTGTATTTGTAAGTTAGACACACACACACACACACACACACACACACACACACACACACACTATATACAAGTATATATGTATGTATCCACACTATTTATATATACACACTATGTGTGATGTATACATACACTGTATATGTACACAGACACAGGTACACACATAACTATGTATATGTATGTATATATACACACACACATATAATGTCCAGTTTCCATATATGAGATGACAGAAAAGATACTGTATCTGCCTTCCAGAGGCTACTTATTTTGCTTCACACAATTACTTCCAGGTGCATCCAACTTCCTGCAAATGTCATTATTTAATTATTCATATCACTGTGTAATATTCCATTGTGCACATGTTCTACATTTCCCTTATCCATTTATCTATTGGTAGAGTCACTCAACTTGGATCCATTCCCTGTCTCCTGTGTATAGTGTAGCAATAAGCATTGATATGCAAGTATCTTGTGCTATGTTGACTAAAGACAAGTCTATTGGCTCTATACTCAGGAGTGTTGTATCGGTGTCATACGATACTTGTGTTTTTATTTTTTCAGAAATATCCACACTAATATCATAGTGAATATATAGGTGTTCGCTCACACTGGCAGTGAACTGAGTTGCCTCTTTCTCCATCCTCACTGACATGTTGGCCTCATCATTTAGTTTATGAAAACCATTCTGAATGGGAAGAGAGAGAATTTCAAAGTAGTTTTAATTTACATTTCTCTGGTGCTTAAGTATGTTGAATATCAAAAAAAATATGTATTGGTGATTTGGGTTTCTTACTTTGAGAATATCTCTTTCATTCATTATCTAACTTATTGCTGCCTAATTTTGTAATTCTTTGTATATCCCACATATCAATCCCCTGTGAGATGTGTAGCTTTAAAAGTTTGTTTTTCATTCTGTTGGCAGTCTCTTTAATGTAGTAGTTATTTTCTACTGTTTCCAGAAGTATTTTGACCTTTATGTAATCCCATTTGTCAACTCTGGGGAAGATTCTGTATGTTTTTAGAGTTCTTTTCAGTAAGCCCTTGCTCATCACTTTATTTTGAAGGGTTTTGCCATGTTGTCCATTAAAAGTTTTAAAGCTAAAATCCTTACATCAATATCAGGAAATACATTGCAAAAATTTAGATCTGATATCAATGTACATAAACTGAAATATATGGATCAAGTTTTATTTTTCTACCTATAAAATCTAGTCTTGCCATAGTTATTTCTTTTTATATTTAATTTTTAGGTATTTTCCTGCATGCATATCTATGCACTATGTGGATGGCTGATGCCAACAGAGACGAAACATAGGTATCATTTTCCCTGGAATTGCAATTAAAGATGATTAGGAGCTACTAGATAGATTTGGCTAAACCTAGGCCTTCTACCTTAGCATCCAATGATCTTACTGTTAAGCCGTCCCTTCATCCCTTCAACATCATTTCCTAAGGAGCATATCTTTTCCTCTGTGTGTGATTTTGACAGATTTGTCAGAAGTTACTTGACTGTGACTGTAAGGGTTTAATTTTGAGTTCTCTATACTATTGTATTAGTTAACCATTGAACCTGGCTCTCCAAAGGAATGGGACTGATAGAAGAAGATGTGGCCAATAGTTAGGGTGGTTTTCTTGCTTCAAATAGACAATTAGGAAAATTCTTACCTTCTTGAGTCCCAGTTACTTTCAGATATAGTCAAGTTGGTAACCAATATTAGCTACTACATTCTCCGTTCTGTTTTTTATCCAGTATCTTGTTGTTTTGACACCTCCTGTATTGCTGTGTTTGCTAAGGATTTCCTTAGCTTTTCTGATCTCTTGTACTTCCAAATGAATTTTTATAATTTTTCTTCAGTTCTATGAATAATTACATCAAGTTATAATGGGAATTTTGTTGAATGTGCAGATCACATTTCTCATTGTAGACATTTACAATATGAATTCAGCCAGTCCATGAGCATGGGGGATGATGTTCCATCTCCTAGTTTCTCTTTAATTCTTTAGTGTCTTAAAGTTCTCATTGCAATATTTTTTTATATTCTTAAGCTTCTTAGTAATATTTTTTCCTTTATTATGAACAAGATTTTTAAAAAATTTTCATCCTCAATAAGTCCATAACTGATACAGAAAAGTAAACAAAACAAAACAAATAACAATGAAATAAAAAATAACTTAAAGACAACTGATTTTTGTCTGTTGACATGCTATTCTATATTGCTAAAAGCATTTAGTAGGTCTCATGTTTTTTCTTGTAAACTCTTCAGGATATTTTAATTGAAGGATCAGGTACACTCTAGACAGGAACAATTTAACTTGTTTTCCTATTTGCATCATTTTAATTATTTGTCTTTCCACGTTGCATAAGCTAAGAATTTTAACATTATATTACAAAAGAGTGGAAAGAATGGACATCCTTGTCTTATTCTAGATATTTGAATAAATGCTTTCATTTTCCTCATTTATTATAATATCAGTTATAAGTTTGTCACATGTAGCCTTTATTATGATGAATCCTGTTCCGTTTATTTCAAGCTTCTTCCAGGTTGTATTATGAATCCTTATATTATATTTAATATTTTTTTATCCATTGGTTGAGATGACCATGGGATGTATGCCCTTGCGTCTATTTATGTGTTGTGTTACAGTTACTGATTAGCATCTTCTAAACAAACCTTACGTTCCTGTAATGAATCTATTTGATCATGGTTGTATGATCTGGATGTTTTCTTGAATTTGTTTTGCAATATTCCTGGCCAACACTTATGTTTATTGGTTAAGGGAAGCTACTCTACATATCTTTCTTCATTGTCATGCCCTGAGCAGATTTTGGCATATAGGTCAATGCTGAATTTATAGAATAAGTTTGGCACTAGTTAGTGTCTTTATACTTTATATAACAGTTTGAGGAACATTGTTATTAGCTCTTCTTTAATGGTTTGGTGAACTTAGTGAATATGTCCAGTTTAGTGGTTTTGTTTTTGTTTGGAGGCTTTTTATTACTGCCTCCCTCACATTGTTTTTTTGTTTGTTTGTTTGTTTTTATATGTTAAGCTACTCACATGGTCTTAGCTTAGCTTTGATCACACAATGGTACATACTTTCCAGCAATCTATGAGTAACTCTCATGCTCTCATTCTCACTAGTGTTTGATATTGTAAATCTTTTATTTTCAATAATATATGGCTAATATGGCTAATAGAAAGAAAATTGAAATTCAGGGCATCCATATTCTTTAGGAAGAAAAGTTAATCATATTTCTATTCCTTCAATATAAACACACAGAGTAGAGCCAAATGCATGCCAGGTATTTAATTCCATGCTGAGATTCAATTGACTAGTAATAAGTAGTCCAGTTGGGAGAATATTAGTATTGTAGCTGTAAGGGATGGATAGTTCATAATATGTTACATTGGAATTATAAGACTAAGTCTGCTATTCAGAGCTGTTATTAATGAAGCTGACATGATAAAAAAGAAGATGACTTGCATGTGGGTTCATTTTTAACAATGCAGGTTTTATGTATTTACTGTTGCAATCCATTAGAGTGCTCTTTACATTCTTAAGAATGTTCCAACTTGGACACAAATTTCATTCATCCTAATTAACTAGATGATGTTGTTATTGTTATTATTACTTACTTACAATGTTATTATTATTATTACTATTAGTATTATTCCAGATGGCCAAATCATGGCTGTAGTACCTGAGCTATTGGAGAAAAAAAGAGGAAAGTAGGTGGAAGGGCATATAATATGAATATGCTACTGAGAGGAATTGTTTAGGGAATTTGTCTCTGATGGTAGTCACATGTGTTATTAACAGTTTAAAAGCATGCTAACTCACATATGTCATTAAATGCCCTAACTATTAAAAATGCCACTAGAGACAATAAAGGATAACATTTTGGAGATTCCTTCATAACTAAACCTCCTTGTGATTTTTTTTTACTATGGATAAGCAAAGTTATATTTGTAATATAATACAATATAAAAAGGTAGTGGCTTAAAACAATAGAATACTGTTTCATCTTTATGAATCCAAATAATCTCCTTCAGCTGGAATCATCACAGTGGAGACTCAGCCAGAAAAGGTATTTCACAGATATTCATCATAGTAGCTGAATGGCTTTCCTTATAGCTTTAGGACTTGGGCTGCAGGCCTTTGCTGGTCATTCACTAGACACAGCCCTCCACTCCAAGACATTGTTCCAATTTCTGTCTTTGGGCCGTCTTGATAACCACCTTATACTATAGTAGCATGCTTATTTAAGAACAGCTGAAGGAGATTTAGGCTTCTTGAAACAGTCTTTTATATGATGTAATGTCCTTATAGGCATGAAGCTCAACATTTTTATCACACTTCAGCAGATAGAAGCCCATCAGAGGCATCTTCCATAAGCAAGGGACAAACAGTAAAGAATGGAGTGAATTCCAGGAGACCAGGATGATTATGGTCACCTTAGCATGTGTCTTTCTCTGCATTTGGTCTGACTATTATGGAATCTGGAAATTACTAATATTTCAATCTATATTTTCTGAAATATAGTAACTTATGTTCTAAAAGAAAAATTAATCAGGATAGATATTTTATCTATTTATTATAATATAAAATTAGCACCATTGTTTCCCAATATTTTTTTGCTTTATTAATCTATGAAATATGTCTTTTATCTAACGTCTATTATATATTGGTCTATTATTATCCTTATATCATCTATATGTCAGTTATTCTATGTATATATATGTATGTATTATATGTCTATCTATCTAGCTGTCATCATCATCATCATCATCATCATCATCATCATCACTACTTGATTGGGTTTTTTTTTTTACACACATGGGAATCTGTATTTGTATACAATAACTGCCAATCTTTTTTTCTGTTATTTTAGAAGTCTTTTCAATTCAGATCTATATGGATTTAATTCTGATCCTGATCACTTGCTGTGTTTTATGATCTAGGGAAAGTTATTTAATCCTTCTGAATTTAATTTATTTTATGGGCAAAGAGAATTCTGATATTTGCTTTCACGTGTTACTTTAGGAACTAAAATGTAGTTATACACAAATTGCCTGCCCTACACAACATCCTACACAAGTACTGTTGTTCCTTCACTCTCTTCCTTTGCTTGGCTTTTTCTATACTCTATTTCACTCTTTTAACAGTTGGTGTTTAGATTATTTCTGTAATATTGATTTTTTTAATTTAAGTTTACATATAGCTGAGAGTTGTATGGGTGTGATAATGACACCCATTCTATTGGGTGAGAACTTGAAGTTAATTTGAAGTTAATTTCTCTGTTGTGGTGATGGATTTGTAATAGCTCATTCACATTCTCTTTCTAGTCCTCTGGAATAACGTCAACATACCTATGAGATGCCAACCCAGGTTCCACTTATCCAATCTGAACACTTCCTTACACAATCATTTTGTCACTCTTATTCTTATTGCCATGAGCCCTCTTATATTCTAACCTTTGAGCTGCTTTCGTTTTAATGCTTCCTGTACTTGCTTTGAGCTCTCTTGAGAGAAGAATGTTCAGGGGCCTGGTTCATAGTTTCAGGTAGCAGATGGCTTTTTTTATGATACCTGCCAAAGAAGTTTTAATTATGTGAACTTCTCATTATACAAGTCCACTGGGGAGAAAGTATATTCTTTAAGGAGCATTGTAACTCTTCATCTTTAAAATCCACTTTCTTAAAATTAGTACGAAGTGACATATTTCTGCCCCAAAGTATTACTTGTGTGAATTTCTCTAAAAGTATTTGAAATATATCACAGCGTAAATAAAGGAATAGGCTCTATTTCAAGATTTTGGTAAGTTCACATGATATAACTAAGTTCTAGAAACCTGAGCCCTAATATTTGTTTTTGCTTCATATTAGCTGGCTGACCATGACTTGGATATTGTCCTATCTTAAGCAGTAGATTGCTACTTTCTGAATGGAAAAGATGAGTTTAAGCATTATACTCATCAGAGCCAATGTTTTATCACTTTGGAAAATTAGTTGTATTTCCATTTAACAATTGCTGCTCCCAACATTTCAGTTTTCATCAAGATGCAGTTGAGTTTATCACAAATTTCAAGTTTCTCTGTTCTCTCCCCCATGTTTGTGTTTGTGCTGATTTGAGAACATACCATCTTTTAAGTTTCCATCAGCATTTCCCCTCCACATAAATTTGTACTAGACAGAGAATATGAAAAAAGAGATCTCCTTTCAATCAGTGTCTTGTGAAAGAGGGTAGAACTTGTTATTATCTCTGACAAATACAAAGCTAATGTACTAAAATCAGTCACCAGGAATTTCAGGTCATTTATGATAACTTTGAAAATCAATTTAAAACAGGAATGTATATTGTCAAAATTGCTAGCCATAGTAATAAAGGGCTTTGGGCAGAGCCTAACAGAGAAGTTGCAGTGACTGGCTGACAACTATGGCATTAGGGACAGGCCAAGACAAGCAGGTTATTTTCACAATCTAATTGTAGATGTTTGGATTCTTCCTCTGGAAACCTAAGAACACCTAGAAACTGACCTCTAAATCCTGGGGCTACAGACATTTCTTCCTGGATGTCTAGAATACTAAGGAATGGGGAAGATGGCCAACATATGCCCATCAGTGTTCTTAGCACTGAATGCAGACACATCTGACAAGCCTGCTATCCACTCACTCAACTGTGGCTAAAGGGGCTTATTTCTGACCTACAGTCTGTTCCACACTGACTGAAAATACAGTTTGTCTTTTCAGGGCCAGCAGGGCCACCCGTGGAGCCTGTCACTCAGAAATCTGCAGAGGATAGCTACTTTGTCTTCAACTTGCATCATGTCTTTAATGAAATTTATCTTCTACCCTTGTGGGAACTCACTGTTGTCCTGTTCTCTTAAACGTCAGGATGGATCTCTCTGCCTTCTTTCTCTTTGGCCTTGTAGCACCAGTTGCAACTCTAAGCCCAAGAATCCTGGCATCTGGGCACCCTTCCTTACCACTGGCTACATGCTGACTGTGGAGTCACCTCTCTTTATGCCATTTTCAAAGACATTCTCTGGCTCCACATTGTAGTAGCATGTTCCCCACAGGGATTATTCCATTCTAACTTTTCATATATGCAGTCAGCAATGGTTATCCATGCCTGATTTTCACAGCTCATGATCACCATTGATCCTTATATGAGGAAGTTCATACATGAACAAATAGTGGGCATGTAATTATCATCGGAATGTTATCCTTTTTATTGATTATATTAAATGCATGTGTCTTTATGGAATGGGCATTTTATCATTTTAAGAATTATGTTTATATATTTGACCACTCCAATTATTTTTTACATTAAGACAACCTTACAAGCTTAATAAAATGATGATAACAAGAGTTTAAAATGGTACCTTGATAAAGTCTTTCTTGGTTCTTAGTGAACTTGACTCAAGTGAGGTAGGGCCCCAGAAAATTCAATGGCCACCATGTGTACCCTATGACTATGGTTTCAATGTCCTTGACTTACAAATTTAAAGAATAAAATTCAAGGGAGAAGTTTATAATAGATTTCATATTTGGGAAACATAAGAGGGAGGGAGAGTCAGAGGTTCTTTTTAGCAGGAATGGTCCTGGACAACTGGGTGCCATTGGGAGACTTTTTGATGGGTAAGGCATGAAGACATGGATGCATTGCCTAGTCAAATTGGCCTACCAATGAGATGTCCAGTAGCCTCCACTTTTATAGCTTCCAGGAAGATGATGACAAGGAACAAAGAAATAAAACTCTGTTTTGACATCCATGGCTCCAAGCAAGGACATGCTCAGGACAGTGTTTTGGGGCTCTTACAGCTACCTAACCAGTTCATAGCATTCTGTTGGAACTGAAAAGGAACTTGGGAGTATGATAAAGCTTTGAAATGAACATCCTCTTTATCTCTTATAAGGCTGAAATATGGAAATGTGATAGCTAAACTTATCATTTAGGTATAAATATTACTGGGCTCAACAAATCTATAAAATAAAAAGGCCCCTAACTTGTAATATCCACATGCCCCAAAACAGTTAACTTCCTGGAATGCTGGGGGCTGTTGTTCATATAAGCTAACAAAATCTTCTGTAAACAAGTTTGGTCATCCCAACTGCACAGGCAGTAGGAAAATAGGGAATAAGTACAAGAGGATATAACCTTGCCCCTGACTGAACAAAGGCAAAACGCCTGTCACTATGTAACCTTGTGAGTTTTGCCTTACGAGCCCCTGGCTAATGTAGTTTGGTACCGTATTCTGGGAATCCTGGGTATGAATCTGCCCAGTATTCATGGTTCTGACCAGGATTTAATAAAGCTTGCTTCAAATTTGGTTCAAACAGTGTGGTAGTGGGCTTATTATTGCCTACTAGGATTAACAGAACATATAGAACTCATATTGCCAGCATATTCTTAGTTTTGGAAAACTGGATTGTGCCATGTGTCTTAAGTTCTAATCTCACTTAAATCTCATTTACATAGATTCTGTGAATGGGTGACAGTTGTGATTCTCCCATTAAATCATCATCTTCCCAGCCCCCATATATACCACAACAGATATTCAATAAACAGAAGCTATTGATGGTTTTAGGGGCTTTCTAGGAGGGCATGAGTCCTGTGATACGATGAGGGATCTTCCCTTTGGAGTGCCTCTTTACTTAAAGGAATTTCTGAAGTCTTTGGCTCCCAACCCCAAAGTGACTTTCAGTGCTCCAGAAAGCAGGCTACTGAATAAATCTTCCCAGAGAGTGGAAAACATGATTTGGAAGAAGTTTTACTCCGTTAAATAAGTGAAAACTTTTCTAAATATGAGTTAGAGCTAAGAGAGAAGAAAGGTTTTCACAATCAAAGTGCTAAATTGAGAAGCTTAATGTTGCCAGTACAGCTGACTGAGTTGTTTGTGAGAGGGTTTATGCTAACAATTCCTTGGCATCCATAAGAGCAGAAACAGATAAGATGGCTTCAAGAGTAGGAAGGGACAGTCTCACCCCACTGCCCTCTTCAGAAAGCATATAGGACTGCTGAGCTGGCTCTGTCTTTCTCCTGCTTGTTTGCAGAGGTGTGGAGTATACTTCTGTGGTCTTAACTGAATTTTCCTTGGAGGGGCAGAGACTCTGCTTATATTTCCTGTAAACTTCCCCAGTTACTATTACACATCCCATAGTTAAAACAGAACTATTTTTCAAATACAGACGAAGGTGAAGCTCCAGGGCTTGAGACATCTGAGTCTTAGTCTCATTGTAGTAAATAGGAATTAGATCTTTGTGTGTTCCCCATAATGCCCTCACCATAATACCACAGAAGTCATTTCTTTTCTGACTAAATGTTAAATATATCCCAAGATGTTTCAAAGTATTCATGTACTAAAGTCCTAAGAATCAGTTTGGGCATTGGGCCCAGTCATTTTACTTTTGAAGATCTACATAAAAATGACATATTTGCAAAAGAATTTTTTCCTTTAGAAAGTTTGCTTCAGCATTATTTGTGGTGCTATAGATTCAGGGGGAAAATCAGCTTAAAGAAAAAAGGATATTGTGTACAAAAATTAGTTTATGAGTTCATACTGCTCAAAAAATATTTAATGGTATGGATCATATTCAAGGTGAATTTCAAATGATAAATTCAGAGTGAAAACACAGTATAACAACTCACTTTTAAAAAGGTAAGTATGTATGGGCTAAGGAGAAGGTTCAGTGGTTAAGACAGGTTGCTGTTCTATCATGAGGACTAGCATTCAGATCTCAACACACATATCTTCTAACTCACAAATGTCTGTGACTCCAGCTCCAAAGTTCTGACAGAAGGTATAAGATTGTTGGCAGACACCAACACACAAGAGCACAGACACTCAGATACATACATAAATGCTATAAATAAAAATACATCTTAAAATATGTATGCATGTGTTGGATGGAAAGAAATCTAGAAACTCAATTATAAAATTTCAAGTGCTCATTTATACTTTAGTAATTTGTAATTTTTATCTATTATTATTCATAATTTTAAATGCTTTTGTAATGAAGATTGCATTTGTAATCAGAAATAAACATGATTAATCTTGTTTAAATATCACATAAATTAAAAATTAAAGCACGCTCAGTCTCATTTGCTTTTACCTTCCCAATTTGCAATAGCTCAGAAGTTCCAAAAAGCTCTTCAAGTCTTACCACAAGCCATAAGTTTCCTTAATAATTCACAAATATGTCCGTCAGATATATTGCAACCAAAGGCTGAAGATGATGTTCCAACTTTACAGAAAGTTTTGGATTACTATTCAGGTAGCAAACTGTCTCTGTCACCTTCTATTTTGGAAAGCTACTAAGCAGCACTCCCAGTATATCAGCACCCAGGTTATCAATTTTAATCTTTCTCAAATCTCTGATGAGGTTGAAGACCAGATAGTTCAGTTTTACAATTAATCTTAGTTGTTTAGGGTTTAAGATGTTTTGAGGTCTAGATGGGTGTTTTAGCTTGATAATGATAAGATATGATAGATATTGATTTACGTTCAGAATTTTAGACTCATCAATATAGGAAAGATATTTTCTTCAAGGCTGTCAAATACAAATAGCCAAAATACTAAGACTGTAACATTTATATAATTCATGACTGTGTCATGTGTCTTGCTATAGGTAGTTTATTGTATATATGTATAATAATATAAATGTATATGTAAAATATAAAAATGGTTAATAAAAATTGAAAGAATTTCTATTTAATTATTACATTGACTATAGATGTTAAAGCTACCGAAGAACAGTTTTATTTCATTACCTTATGAATACTCATGAAAAATAATGGTATTGCTATATAAAAATAGTAGAAAAAACTACCGTAATTTTTAATTTCTCATATTATCCACTGTAACTCACAGGGTTGACAGAGTTCAACCTAAACTAGTTTGTTCTTTCCACGCTTATCTAACATGCAATATCTTGAATTACATTCTATGGATCTGGCTCACAATTATCTTTTCATCTAACCATCCATCTGTCCATCCATCACTTCCATCTATCTGTCTATCTATCTATCTATCTATCTATCTATCTATCTATCTATCTATAAATAATCTGTTTGCCTATCATTTACTTATATATCTATACTGCAAAGGTGCTCAAATAAGCTATTATGTTAATATATAAGAAGTGTGTGGGGATGGGGGTGGGGGCAGTTCTTACATAATGTATGACATCAAGATCTTTAGCATAATGGTTTTATTCCCACTGAATGTATTAGGGCCTCAAAATTTTTTCGAACACAAATTGTACAAATAACATAATTTACTTTCATAAAAATAAGTGAATAAAATGTCATATATATATATATATAACTATATATAAGTATAACTACATATCACATAATGGGAGTGGAAGTATATTTTATGAGATATTTAACACTCTAACTAAAGGCGTACATCCATACCACAGATTTTGGACAGTCCTATGCCCATCCTACCCCCTTCAGATTATAGAGTGATCACTGGTTATATGGCCTTTCAGCTCAATGACCCTATCTTGACCATTTGTGCAGGTGGTTTTCCCCAGGACATAAGTCACATTGGATACAGTAGGGGCTGACATCCAAAAGGATCACATGAATTACACAGCAGCTCTGTTACTCTGGCCAAGGCTTCTTAGCAAGGAGAGCATGATTGCGGACCATTAGTATAAACGTCTGGAAATGTTTTGTTTGATGTTACTATTAGTATGGTGTCTATCAGAAGAAAGCATTTTTGTGGCATTGTAACCTCCATAGGAGTCCGTGTTAGATAAAATTTAAGTATTATCTTTGTTTTCACTAGTTCATTAATTTATAGAATGATAATATGGAGGAGCTACGAGATTTTATGAACTTAAATGCTACAGGAATATGTGAATTAAAATGATTGTATACAGTTAATAAAGTTCAAAGTTTGTGAGAAATTTTTAAAGTATAGAAACTGTCACATCTGATTTTGTCAGCATAGCTCCAAATGTGAATGAGCTTTGTCCAAGGACATGAATGCATTTATTAATTTAGTTTGTAGAATCATGATTACTTTGATTAGATACTGCCTAGGCTAATATGTAACACATAAAACAATGAAGAAACTAAGGCATAAGGCCACAATAGAACAAAGTCCAGCACTCATTTTTTTTTAACCAAATGTATGTATTTTCTTTTAGTATGACTCTACTGGATAATACTCCTAGAGAATTTTTAAGGCAGCTCTTAAGGACTTAGAGAAATAGAAAAAATATCAATCATATAAGATTTAAAATTTTAAGTACTTCAAAGTTGAGTTGGTTACACACCTGGATTGAAGGTTCCTTTGTGGTGCCTTCAACTATTATGATTGGTACCCTACAGCCACACATTCTTCCTAATTCCTCTCCAGGCCTAAGTGTTTTCCTTTTCCAAAACTTCTGACATAAAGGCATGTTTTTCCCATGCCCAAAGCAGCATGGAAGTGGTATTACACACACCCTTCAGGCCTTCTCAGTAATGCAGACTCTCCTCCACGGGAAGAGGCAGGAAGGCCAGGCTCTGACATGGGACAGTTTAATGGAAATGCCTTTGGATGTGGAGGGATTGGAGGGGAATATATATATGGCTCATAGTTCTGAGATGGCACTTTCAAACTCTGGAGTAACAAACAGCTCAATTGCAAATTTAGCTCTAGGAATCTGAATAAAATGATTAAATAATTTTGTCCAAGGAAATATAAGGACAATGAAATGAGAGTAGAGAAAGAATATTTCCTGGGAGTGTATCTCACTGCTCAAAGTGTGGGGAAACCCCAAGAATCTACTCTTTTGATGGAGATCTGAAAGTTTTCCATCTGTAAGAATGGATTGTTTTCTTTGCACAAAATTTGTCACTTGTGATATGCTCATGCCTAAATTCTAGAATCTGTCTTTCAGGTCAGATTAGGTGTTACCCAGGAAAATATCCAGAAAACAATGAATAAAAGACCCATAGATAATTTACTAGTGTAGATTCTAGAATAATGTAAGCCTTTTATATCTGAGATCTGAGTTTTATCAATAGATGGAAATGGCATAGATAATTAAGAATTTTTATTCTTGTGACAGTTTCCATGGAAGTTTCTAGAAACACAAATTTGATTTGTGTGTGTGTATGTGTGTGTGTGTGTGTGTGTGTGTGTGTGTGTGTATGCATGCGTGCATGTGCTTTAGTGAGAAAAATGTCCTTGTAGCTCATTTCCTTGACTTTTGTACATGGAGGTAAATTATTTCCAGGCATCATTTTATTTGAGTCTCAGAATAACCCTGTAGGATTGGTTAATTTATATCCCATAATTGTTTCATTTTCTTTGTTGTTTTGTTTTGTTTTAGGTGATAAAAATAAAAATAGAATTTGTTAATGGTCACAAGACACATGGCATTTGACAGAGCTCAATCTAACATTTTCTAGACTGATAATTATTGTCTCTAACAATTCAGCAGTGTTGGGCAATATGTGTTACAATGGAAGAATGAAAAACCATTTGGGCAGGCTTCAGGGAATAGCAAAACTGTTCTACTTCTGGAGTGAAAACACAATACAGTGTGGTGATAAATTGGGATAGAAGAGAAAGAGGAACAGGCAGTGGAAAAAAACTGAGCTTTGAAAGGAAAGGTCATCAGGCACATAGGGAGTGGTCAGCTGTCACTAGGGTTCATTACATTATTCATGGTGAGAATATGAAAAATAAGAAGTGGAAAAAATTTAAAGGTAGTTGAATAGTAGGCACCTGTTATCACGAAACATCCGTTTATTAAAGATTTTAAGTTATGGGACATGGGGGCTTGTAAATGACCCATTATAAAACATAACATAGGCTGATAACATTAGTGCTGAGAAATGATCTTGATGGCCATGTGTTTCCATATTTTCTCTTTCCTTTAGTGATTAATGCAACATTGGATGTCTTAGTTCTCATTTGTTTGCTATGACACTGTATTATGCTAAAAACAACTTAAGGGAGAGAAGGTTCATTCTGGCTGACAATTCAAGGGACTATTCCGTCGTGGTAGGAAATCAGCACACCAGGATCTTGAAGCAGTTGGTCATATCACATCCACATTCAGAAAGCAGAAATAGATGGATGTACGCCAACACTTAGCTAGCTTTCTCCATTGTATATAATTAGCATCTCTGTCAAGGGATTATTTCTGCCCACAGTTAAAGCCAATCTTCCCAATCAAGGTTATTTCCACAGGTGTGTTCAGAGTCCCATGTCCCTGGTGATTCTAGGTCGTATCAAGCTGACAATTGATAATACTCATCACACCATGCTCCTGAAATCTATGCTTTGGTGAAAGGTGAAGAAAAGAGATAGCATGTGCTCTTCAATCCATTAATTTTTCTAACAATGTGACTTTGGACACATCGCTATATTTTGAGTGAATCCTTTAAAGTAATTTTCCTATAATATTTGTGATTAATTTTAATTTTTAATTTTTTCTATGAAATAAGATAATATTTGCACAGTCTATAAAGTCATTCTAGATGATGTTTTCCCATTTATGGAGTGCTTTGATTCTCTACCACTTTTACTTTCTCTCTTCTATTACCAGCTAGGTGACTATTATATTGCCTGTTACACCACAACTAGAGAGAAAGAGATGTGCTAGTCAGACCAGCCAACACTGTATTTGCTTGTAACTCTTGTGAAAAGTTTACAAAGAGGTAATCCTTTAAAAATAAAGAATACAATACAGTATAGGATGGTTTTGTACATTCATATGTGTGGAGTATGTTATTTTTTATTAGCTTTATGTAAAAATGCACCAGGAATAGTGTTTTTCTATATTTAACATTATATCATTGCCTCCCATTTTTTATCATATTTTCCATGAAATAAAACTGAGACAAATTAGTAATTGTATTTATAAATATATTGTATCAAGCAAGAAGCAGGCATCAAAGTGAAAATATGAATATTCTGTTTTCCTCATCACTGGTCTCCAATTCTACATCCTACTTCCTTTGAACACTCTCAGGGATCAGACACATATAGCTAAGAATACATGATTGTAGTTTCAGTATGCTTATATAATCTGCCATTCAAATATAGCCATGTGTGACCGTGAAAGGGGCAAAAATAATTATCACTCTACACAATGGTTATAAATCAGATTTGTTCCATACAATCTGGAAGACACTGGTAATCTATATCTCAGTGAAATCACATACTATCTATCAAGTGACCCATAATGCTGATTAGAGTACTCTCCGGAGGCCATTGCCTGTTCCACCATGAAATCTATGTCCTACTGTTCTACTTACAGTGAGGTTCAGGGTGCTCAGTGGATCATAGGCAGGAGACATGCAAAGATACTTCCAGAGGAGAGCACAGAGCATTAGTAACCTATCAGTGCCTTTGATGACTAGAGGCTGTGATTCCCCTGCCTCACCAGAAACTTAATTTATTGTTTGCCAACTGATTGGTTCACACATTTTTAGAAAATAAGAAACAGTTTTAAAGTTAAATTCCAGGGATAGTTCTGCATGAGCATAAGTACCTCAAATACAGTTTCTGTCCTGTTATTATTCACAGCAGAATGAGGACAATTGGGTAATAAATATTTGCTGTAAAAGAGAAGTAAATGCAATCTATTATAAACTATTGTTTGGGAAACACAAAGGGAATAAGAAAGCAACAAAAGAAAGAACAAATCAGAACGAAATTCACCTGTGATTCCCAGATAAATACAATGAGGAATTCCCCTGGTGGAGGAGAGAGAGTGACAACACAGATAAATTAAACAGCTTCTACCAGGTGAGCATACAAGGCATGGTTGTGCTCACTGCTTTCATCCATTAGATTATGACAAGATTACTTGAAAATCTAGGGACAATCATTGCTTTTGGTTTTGCTGTAAGGCACGTAGGTGATGCAAGTAGACTTGTGTTTAAAATGTAATTTTGCTGGTGGTCTTGAGGGAAATCAAGTCCAGATAATGTCTATGCCTATCTGGTTCTTTAGCAAGGCAAGAACAATGGTGAGATGTATGTTTCAATGTTTTAACAACATATAGATTAGATATTTGTTCTTACAGAATTCTCCCCAGCCTCTTTTCTCTCATGTATGTCCCACTCTCTCTCTTTCATGTTCATATATTGGCCTTATATACTTATTATAATTTTAGAATCCCACAATAATGTACCTACACTCCATGATGATTTAGCAATTCCCTTTCTGGCTTATAAATGTCCCCTGATGGTTTTTTAAAATATTTTGTTTCTATTCACAATGTGTAAAGCCCAGTAAAGAAAAACATAGGTATATCCCCACTTACCTTTAAGATATTTTTCTTCACAGTGTTCATTGACCAGGATAGAGAGGTATCTGCATTAGAGTCAAATGTGCTGAGTCATTTGTCATTTACTTTGAATACTGAGGGCTTAGGTGTCCTAAGAGATGAGATATAAGTCTGGTTGGGGTTTTAAATATAACTGAGCTAAACCACATGTGAGTTTTTAATAAAGACAAAATGAGAAGAGATCATGAGGTTATAAAGAAATAGTTGTTCATGTCTTTTAAAATTGCACTTTTTAAGCAGAAAAGTTGCTTTCAAAGGAACCAGAAAGAAGATTTAAAAACAAAACAACAACAACAAAACCCCAGAGAAATGTAGGAAAATATGAGTATCAAAATACTTGTTATAATTAAAATAAAATCTATAAGGAAAGAGTTTTTTTTAAGGATACATTATAGAGTAATTATGTGTTTTACAGTTGAGAAGTACAAGTGACTGTGTAAATGTGTCTTTCATTCTTCTCACATATTTGCTGTCTCCAAGGCTTACTGCCTCCATCTGCTAACCTAGGCCTAATCCTGCGAGCTTGTAGCCTCCATACAATCTAAGCTAGGCCTAAGACTCCAACACTTACCACAGAAAGATCTTACCCTTTCTAGTTTTTTTTTCTGGACTCTGGCTATCTGGTTCAACTCAGCTGCTCTGGCTCAAACTCCTCTCAAAGCTGACCGATTCAAACTGGCTTCTCTTGGCTTCTAACTGAATTGCTCTGATTGGCCTAAAACTAACTTCTGGCTCCTTCTCATTCTCTGGCTCCTTCTGTCTTCACCTGTGTCCATTCTAGCTTGTTCTCTCTTCAACCTGTCTCTGTAAAAGCATACTAGTAAAACTTCCTCTTCCTCCTTTTCTCTCTCTCTCCCTCTGCACTGTTCTTTCTTAAGTCACCTCTCTTTCTTTCTGTTCTTGTGAGAGTTGGCCATATCTTTTTTTCTTCCTTTGGTTTTTACTGTTTTAGAATGATCAAGATGTACTCAGTTTATTCTGAGGTTGTGAGGTCTTGGCCATCAGCCTGATTTCCCCTCTGCTCATATTTTTAATTTTTTATTATAATTTATTTAGATTGTATCCCTATTGTTATCCCCTTACTTGGATCATCCCATTCACATCCTTACTCACTATTCTGCCCTGTTCCCCTCCCCTAGCCCTCTGACAGAAGGGACCTCTTTCACCACCATATGACCACTGCCTATCAGGTCTCCTCCGGATAGCCTGCTCTCCGTCTCCTCTGTGTGTCATTGGGCTTCCTCAACAAGGGGAAGTGATCAAATTGGAGGTACCAGAGTTCATGTCAGAGGCAGTTCCTACTCTCCTCACTAGCATGGAGAATGAGCTCTCCATTGTCTATATCTGAACAGTGGGTCTAGGTTTACTGCATGCATTGTGCTTGGTTGGTGCAACAATTTGTGGAGACTCCATTGGGTCTAGATCTGCTGGCCTTGATGGTTTCCTTGTGGGGCTCCTGAACCCTCTGAGTCCTTCATCCCCCCACTCTTCCAGAGTCTAGCAACAAGTCCCAGTATCTTTCCCTATTCCCCATTGTGTGGAGTTTCTCAGATGACATCTGTGTTAGGCTTATCTCCACTTATAAATGCGTGTATACCATGTGTATCTTTCTGGGTCTGGTTACCTCACTTAGGATGATCATTTCTATTTCCATCCATTTGCCTGCAAATTTGAAGATTTCCTTGTGTTTAATAGGTGACTAGTATTTCATTGTGTAAATGTACCACAGTTTCTTTACCCATTCTTTGGTTGAGGGACATTTAGGTTGTTTCCAGATCCTGGCTATTACAAATAAAGCTACTATGAACATAGTTGAGCAAATGTCCTTGTTATATAGTGGAGCATTTTCTGAATATTTGCCCGGTCGTGATATAACTGTGTCTTGAGGTAGCACTATTCTCAATTTTCTGAGAAAGAGACAGATTGATTTCCAAAGTGGTAGTACAAATTTGCACTCCCACCAACAATAGAGAAGTGGTCCACTTTCTCCACTTCCTGGCCAGTATGTGCTGTGACTTGAGTTTTTGATCTTAACCATTCTGGCTGGTGTGAGATGTAGTCTCAGAGTCATTTTGATTTGCATTTTCCTGATGACTAAGGATGTTAAGCATTTCTTTAAGTCTTTCTCAGCCATTTGATATTCCTCTGTTGAGAATTCTCTGTTTAGCTCTGTACCCAATTTTAATTGGATTATTTGGTTTGTTGGTGTTTAACTTCTTGAGTTCTTTATATATTTTGGGTATTAGCCCTTTGTTCTCTGGAGCATTGGTGAAAATCTTTTACCAGTATGTAGACTGTCATTTGTTCTGCTGACCTTCTATGAGGTCCGATTTATTAATTGTTGATCTTAGAGCCTGAACTATTGGTATTCTGTTCAGGAAGTTGTCTCTTGTGCCAATGAATTCAAGGCTCTTCCCCACTTTTTCTTCTAACAGATTTAGTGTGTCTGGTGTTATGTTGAGTTCTTTAATTCTCTTGGATTTAGTTTTGTTCAGGGTGATAAATAAGAGTCTATTTGCATTTTTCTACATGTAGATATCCAGTAAAGACAAGCACCACTTGTTGAAGATGCGATCTTTTTTCCATTGTATGGTTCTAGCTTCTTTGTCAAAAATCAAGTGTCCAGAGGTATGTGGGTTTATTTCTGGGTCTCAATTCAACTCCATGATCAACCAACCTAATTCTATGCCAATACAATGACATTTTTATTATTTTATTTTGTTGTCACTTGGTCTTCCTCTCAAATAGACATCACTTCCAAACATGGCTGTTCTTTTCTACCAACTAACTTTACCTTTATTGTTTGGAATTAAAGGTGTGTACTAAGGGCATGTCTGTATTTCAAACAGATCACATAGATTTTAGATGTGTTGCTGGATTAAAATTTCTCTAGAGGAGTATACACTATGTCATAGTGATATTATGCTATATGTGTACTCATGTTAATATGCTCTTATATCCAATGGTCATCTTCAGGCCTCCTTTTATTTTATATATCAAAAGGTATGGTGTGGTAGATTTTCTGTGAAAACATAGTATTTTTCTGGTAGATTTTCTGTGAAAACATGGTATTTTTCTGCTTGACCCCTGACGTGAACATTTTTTATTCCGAAGCATTTTAGTAAACTGAAAATAAGACAATGTTTGACACATACTTTTTATTTCTGATGAATTACACTTACTACCTTGTAGGAAGCCAAGGATGACTTTTCATGAAAGATACCCTATCTTTATATTTGTTGATCAAACCAACCATCAGAATTATGTGGCCACTTACACCCAAGAAGTACCAAGAAAACATATGAATGAATAAATCTGAAATAATCCAAGAAGTTTCTTGTCATGTTCAGTCCAAATTTCCCACATCTTCTCTATAGTATATTAAACTAATAATCAGCTATTATTGTTTTAATCTACTATATCAGAGAATGGATTACCAGCATGGAAAACTAACACATGGAATTCATTTGTCTCCATCTATGATAGGACAAAGTCTAAGACAGTTCTTAGTATCTTCCACTTTCCTACATGCCTCTGCAATTTAAAATGTACTGGATATCATGCTTGAATTAGACAAAGATAAAAAGAGTTTCTGAGCATAATTATAGAATCTATTCAGGTCATTGAGTTTATAAAAGGGGAAATTGTCTAAAATTTGCCTAACTTAATGAGGTGCAGTTTTAGAAGAGGTAATAAGAATATGAGGCAGTTTGTGTGTTTGTGTGTGTGTGTGTTTGTGTGTGTGTAATACACATAATATTATGTTTATATTATATGTATAATGTAAATTATACATTTACTTAAATATATTATATAAAATATTATATTTACTTAAATATATTATTTTAGTGGATACTAAGGGATTGAGACAGAGTGTTATATAGCCCAAGATGACTTTTAACTTCTGATTCTTCTCTCTCTAATTATTATATATATATATATATATATATATATATATATATATATATATATATACACATATATATGTAATATCCTGTGTTGTGGAGCTGAGTAGACTGCATGCAATGGGAACAAATTTGTTTTGTAATTACCTTATTGTTATTGAACTCACAGATTAAAAACATCACATAGCTAGATAATGCTAGCCAGTTAAACACATTCTCAGTCTTAAACTCTATAGTTCTCACAAAACATTTGACAATTAGAATGGCAATTCTAAAGCCATAGAACTTTTCTTAGAGTTTTACACTTTCACTATCAATTATATTTCTATGGACTTAGTCCTCTCAAGAAATATGACAGGGTTGAAACTAGAAAAACAAGTAGTTTTATATTGTTTGTTACATCTCATATGTCCTTTTAAAAATCTGTTCTTTCTCATTAACTAATACTACCCTCTCTCTGTCTCCTTTCTAGATATCTTATAGTACCTATACTTACAGTTGTCCTTATTATATAGAGCCACATACACATTATATGCTAGGATTAGAATTTGAGGAAGAAGATGGATTGTGGATTTGAGTTACCTTCCTTAAATATTATATATTCTATGTCTAGCCATTTCTAGCAAATTTCAGGATTTCATTGTTCTTTGCAGCTGAATAATATTCAATATTAAAAATGTACATTTTTATTACCAGTACATTAATTTATAGACATACAAACTGGTGCCATTTTCTCTCTTCCAAGTTGGGGACACCCTCATAGCAGAAGTAAGAACAGATTGTAGGTGATACCTAGCAAGAAATTGGGAATATTAGGCTTCAGCTGAAATTCTCCATCAGGAACTATGAAAAAAGACTATGACTTCCTAGATCTTAGAATCTATAAAGCCACATCACTTTCTACTCACTGAATGGCATCCCTGTAAGACCTCATCCAGAATATGAAGCTCACCTGTGCCCAGACTCCTGATTCAATAAACTATAGGGCAGTATATATTATTTTAAGCAGAACTATGGCAAATTTGTTATATTGCAAGAGAAAAGAAAAGATCCCTACCACCCATGAACTTCAGCTATCACACTGAGTGCTAATTGTAGCATACTGAGATTATTAGCTTATAGATTGCTTTGCCCAGCTGTAAATTTTAGAAGAAAGGAGAAGGGGTATTCTTTGTATTCAAGAGAGCTATTTTCTCGTCTAGTCTTACAGAAAATGTAGTCCCCATCAATGTCATGTGAATATAAAGTGAAGAGGGCGATTTTATCTGTAAGTGATGGCCTCTTCAAAACCCGATGTTCAATTGGAGTCAGAGGATTGGATTATATGGCCTCTTGAGGGAATTTCTTGCTCCCATAATGTTGTGGCTCAGAATAATATCATCTTTTCTTGGTCCTAGAAGTGCTGAAAGGCACTCAAAATTATAAGTCAAAGTGCGTGACTGATGGGCCTGCTAATGTTGGAAAGGAAATGACTTGTTCTCTATTATAACACAAACAAAAGCAGCATAACTTCCACTGAGGAAAACAAAGACGACAAGAAAACTGTCTCCTGATAAATAAATGGCATAATGAAGCCAATGAAAGTCCCAGCTGGTTACAAACACAGATAGAGACCAGCCAGATCTCCATGTGGTGGAATGGATGCGGTGCTTTCTCTGACAGAACAATGACAAGAGATTTCAGTGAATATGCATTGATTTTGCAGGGCCTCGGACAAATCCATCTCTACTGAGTGGCATATACAAGTTCCCTGTCATTAAGTACAAATCAAAGCATTTAAAATGCATGCAAGAAAAAGTTCCTAATCTTGCAAGACTTAGCATCATGCGGAGAGCACCATGGGACATCACATTTTTAAAGTACTGGTCCAGAACCACTTTCTGGGATCTGTCTCTCTTCTGACTCCTTAATTTGCACTGATTATTCTAACTTCTGACCTTTTCATATATGTTTTTGTCATAGCCTTTATTTCCTTTCTTGAATATGATTTACATTGCTTCAGCCCAAATGCACTGCCTTTTCTTTATCCCATGCCAAATACTACCTTCTGAAAGAATGAGACCTTCTATATGAGGAAGGCTTCCACTGAGTTTATCCCAGTGACTTGGACAGAATAGAGACAAAAGTGGTCATTATTTCATTCTGTGAAACACCATACTCATTCTCGTCATTTTGGTACTGTGGAAGTTGTCTGCATTGTGGAGGATGAGGACTCTGAACAGAGATGAAAAACATGGATGTAAAGACTAGTTCTTCAAAAATGGGGAGCGGTGGATCAACTAGGAGCCTAAATTGAAGAAGTAAAGCAACCATGTTCTTTCATGACTATAAATTTGGACATATCAGGACAAAGCCAATGATAATTCAAGTGTTCCAAAATAATATTTGTACATAAAAAATCAGAGTGATTATTTCTGTGCTCTGAAAAGAACTTCATGTGCCCATAGTTCTCTCTTCTAGCATATCCACACAGTGAGCTATAAGACAGTGTACACACTTTATGCCTTAATGTGGTACCTCATCAATGCCATATTCCACTTCTATGAAAGACTGAAGTAGCAACACAGGCCAGGAGTTGGCCCATATAGTTTCAAATTCGTGTTCTCAATCCTCTGAACTCTGTTATTTGGTTTCATGTTGCTACAATGGAGTGCTATGACTTAATGTATTTCTTCCATAACTCAGATGTGGTTTAATATTACTCATGTGATGATAATAAAGTGTGAGGCCTTTAATAATAAGAGATTAGCCTGTTTGTATTCTTATGAGAAAGAGGGTGGAGTGTGGATTTGGATGGGTGAGGAAGTGAGGAGAATCTGAGAAGGATTGAGCAAAAGGAAATCTATATACTGTATGGAAAACATATTTTCACTAATACTAATAATAAAAAACCAGAACTGATGAGATCATAAGGGTCTGTTCCTGCATAAATGGGATTAAGAAGAAGAGTCCTAGGGTATGGGTTCTCTGGCCCTTCTGCCTTTTAACATAAAAGACCATGGTGCTTTTCTTCCTTGGGATGTGTTTCCTTCATATGACTAGTAAACCCATAGGAATCGTGACTGTTAACTTCCTTTTCAAGTTCAAGAACTCTGAAAAAGATGGTATCTGCAACCTAATATCTGTCAGGTGTTGTGTTATGGCAGCACACATGAACTAAGTGGCAGGGACAGGCTTTTTGTCCTTTAAAGGAGGCAGAAAAATATACTGTCAGACATTTAACCATTAAGATACGGTCATAGGATCAAATCTATGATGGAGATGCTGGTGATATGAACCATTCAACAAAACTTAATCAGGTGCCTATTGTCTTCTCACACTTATTTTAGGACTGGAGGCTTTACCAGTGAATAATTCAAAGATCTTTATCATCTTAAATGATAAAAATGTAATATTAAATTACACCACCATTCAATGATTATATGATACTTTCTGGAACCATGAAGGCCAGGTCTTGGGGAGAGGGAATTCAGGTCAATTCAAGCTCAGAGGCTTGAGGCCATAGTCCTGATGTGCATAGTACAATAAGAAATTATCTTCCACCTCTGGCCAGGAGGGCTAAACAAAGGCATCAGCAATAGGCTGTATGATTTCCGAGTCTCTTAGATGTCCCTGACCAACAAGCTTGAAAGGGGACTTCTAGGTCTGGTATTGGAGTTTTGTAGGGTGGTCTTTGGCTCTAGGAGAAACATGTGAGAATCAACAACTAATTCACTAAATCTGCATAATCCCTAACAACTAAGTACAAACATTTGTCCTTAAACTTAAGGGCAGTTTTCACACCTACTCAAGGAAATTGGTCTTTGCTAATGATGGAGACCTTTACAGAAAACCACAACCAATCAAAATGCAGAACTGAAAAGTCCAGCCCCAGTGGATACATTTGTAAAGCATTCTTGCACCAAAGGCAAAGGGAACATTGCAGAAGATGGAGCAGAATAATTTCTGAGAGAATGTGTTTCCTAGTAACACCAAAAGCTGTCAAGACACAGTGCAAGAATGGACTCATGGGAGAATTCTGAAGGCATGTGAGAAAACTCCAAGAAATAAAGACAAGAGTCTTGTGACCTCAGTTTCTTCAAATCACAGAATTGGTTTTGGATGTGTTTTTGTGCTCCTCCCAGGTGCAGAGGATAGGAGTAAGTCTATCTTATCTCTTATTATTCATGTGACTCTATGGAAATATATGCTTTTGCCACATGTAGCTTGTCCTTGTGATTATATAGTTTATTTATGTGATTCTTCTTAACTCTCAGAGTATACATTTTCTGATGCTCTGAATAAAGTTGGCTATTGAGTGGGAATTTAGTTTGCCTAATTTTTAGTCCCTGCTATCCCAAGCTCACACTGTCAACTAGAGCAGTATAATGGATGCTATATCTATAGAGTCTCAAGAATGATGACCCAAATTTGAACTGAACAAGATGATACCAGTGAACATGTCAATGTGGATGCTGTACACACGCACACACACACACACACACAGAGTAACAACTAATGTAAAAGGAGGCCATGAATTTAAGGAACATGGAGGAGTATGTGAGAGGGCTTAAAGGAAGGAAAGGGAAGAGACACACGTAATTAAATTACAACCCAAAAATAAAGAAACAAATAAAAAATAAAACTCTGCCTCACAATATTCACATTTCAGTTATCATGGCACATTAACTACAAGTAATTGTAGAACAGATCAGCCTCCATCCTTTTCGTCTACATATAACCAACAGATGTGCATAATGATCTCTGACCAATCGTTTCACATCTTTCAAATTCATCTAGTGACTGTTCCTGTGTATATGGTTGGTCAGTTTACCTGAAGATGCAAAGCATGCAATTGTTTTGCCTCAGTGTCTCTCGTTAATAAAGGGGCTGTCTTGGTAAGCTGCCAGATCACAATAGCAGAGCCAAGAAGGCTTTTAGCACAAAACTGTAGTTCTCAGGATTATAGAAAGTCAGGCAGATCCAAAGTTAAGATGCATGGACATCTAATATCTTATCACAATTTTCCTTCTCATATGTACATAGACCTTTCTTCTAGAATCCAGGTAGTCACTTCAAAGAAATGGGTCACTATATCTTGTGTGACTTCTGATAAGGGAGTGAATTCCAGACGTGAACGACCTGTGCCAATGATCTCACTACTTTCCAATATCACCAGAATCCTCTAATTTCATTACCCTGAGTACTGAGGCTTCAACACAGGGAAGCATTCCATTCTTACCATTTGGCATTTTACTGTAATGAATACCTGAAAGACATACCTGGCCAACAAAGCAAAAAGTAGAGCAAAGAAATGACAAAGTAGCATTTGAAAATAATAAAATCAATGTCTGAATATATAAAACTAAATCCATTTGTAGGCACAAGATATGAAGCCACAGGTAAAAATTAGTGAAAAGGAACTTATTACCAATCCTGAAGAAAGTGTAAAACTTGTAGAAATCCTGTCAGACTCTTCAAACTAAGGAATTTCACAAGATGTTTTATGAGGTTGAAAATGGAAAAGTTACAGTTAGGGAAGGGGTTCTACCCTTAGGAAAGTGGGTAGCCACATGCCAAGACATATAAAAAATGTTCATTCCACATTTCAGGTTATGCAACAAGAGTAATGTTCAAACTAGTCATGATATAAAGAAATAAAATCTTTCCAATGTTTTAAATTAGAGGGTAGTAAATACTAGGTCTATTACATTTTTAATATCCATATCTGTTTTCAATAGATACAAAACATTTTAATGTTTTGATAAAAAAATTTTCAAAGGTTACAAAACATAACTACTTTTGCCACCATTAAGACACTCTTGTGCATAGCCACTAGCCAGCCGTACAGCAAATAATGAATCTGTTTCTCTCTTCCTAAATGCAGGAGGAAAGGATTATTTTTAGTGCTTTTAGACTCCTGGTAGCTAGACTATCACTTACCTAGAATATTTTTATTTTGTAATCACCACCTTTGTGAATAGTAGTATAAGGTTAGAATTTACTGCTGTGTTCTAATCCACAGCCTGACGCTGGTAGACTACAGGGACACAGTTCTTAACCAGCACCCCTCTGTTGTACTCACCTAAATGGACAGTCTGTGAGTATACTTCTCACTGTGTCCTTCTTCGGTAGCTGCTAAGTAATCTTCAAGACCCACTGTAAGAAAGTGCTACAAAGCGAATAGTTCAAACCACCAACAGCAGAAATTTATCTCCTGCTTCTGGAGGCTGGAGGTCTAAAATGAAGGTGTCAACACAGAAGTTCTTGTGAACCCCGGAAGGGAATACTGCAATCTCTCTTCCTGATTTTGGGAAGCACTTTGACATGCCTTGCTTAACGTACTATTATTCCTCTTACTGGCTTTATTGTTGCCCAGAGATCTTTCTATACACCTCTGTGTTTATACAGCTGTGTCCTCGTGAGGACAATAGATATATTGGGTTAGAAAACAGTCTTTTCTTATGAACTCACTTTAATTATACATACACTGACTGACCCTGATTTCCAACTAGGTTCCATACAATTCACCTTTATCACTGATGTCCCATTAGAGGCAGCCAAATCCAGACATTCAGGCCAAATGAACTACTCTCTCATTGTTGTTGCTTCCGTAGTATATTTGAAACATTAATTATGAGTCATAGCATGCTTGAGAATAGTAAATAAATTTAGCTTAATAAACGTGCTAAAAGTTCATGTCTTTTAAAATAGTTTCTAGGCATCACATACTACTGAAGCATGTATAAATAATATCCATCATTGAATATTTGATATGAATAGTCCTACAAGGCTGATGAATGCTATTGCCTATGTTGACTGTCTTACTAGATTTGAAAAATACACTCAAAGATTTATTTGTTATAAATCTTAAATACTTCAATATACTTATATAATTAGCATGTGGTGATAATTTCTGAATAATTAGTTAAAGATAAATATCTTAATTTTCACAACTGAAATTTAACAAAAGAAGCAACTATTTAAATGACTAAATGACTATTTCTTTTCTTTAAATTTTAGGATAACATGAATATTGAACTAAGTAAATACCATATCTTTTCTCTTGGTGTTTTCATTTAGGTCAGTGGTTCTTAACTTTCCCAAAGCTGTGACCCTGTAATAGTTCCTCATGTTGTGACGATGCCCCAACCATAAAATTACTTTTGTTGCTACTTTATAACTGTAATTTTGCTACTGTTATGAATTGTAATGTGAATTGTGATATGCAGGGGTTGCGACCCATAGGTTGAGAGCCACTGATACAGGTAAAGGTACACAGATTTCATCTAGTTCTGAAGGTGAGACATTTTATAATCACATAATCTTTGAATGGAAATATGAGACATTTTGGATTAAGGTATTTTTGTATTTTTAAGACAGTGGATTTATTTATACAAAGAAATTTTAGAATTATTCACTGAGAAGTCTTTTTTTAAAATGATGGGAAGTGGAATAAAATTAATTACCTGAGTATACAGGGGATGCAAGTTAGCAGCTTCCAAAATGAGAGGATGACAGAGACAGTTTGCTGCCTTAACAGCCAACCAAAATTTTCTATAACGTTGGAACATCTTCAGCCTTCTGGCCCAATATATCCATCAAATATATTTGTGAAGCAGGAACTATTGAGGACATGCTTAACCTGTCTTGGCAGAGTTTGACCGTTTGAGATGGGATTAAAAGCAGAAGGATCCAGAGGGTACTAGAAACCTACAAGTAGAACATTATGGTAGGTAGATTTGGGCCAAGGGGTCCCGCTCAAACTAAGGCACCAGCCAAGGACAATACAGGCGGTAAACTTTAAACCCCTACCCAGATCTAGCCAATGGATAGAACAGTCTCCACACTTGAGTGGAGAGTGGGATATGACTTTCTCACATACTCTGGTGCCTCACATTTGACCATGTCCCCTGGAGGGGGAGACCTAGTGGCACTCAGAGGAAAAACAGCAGGTTACCTAGAAGAGACTTGATACCCTATGAGCATATATAGGGGGAGGTAATCCCCCTCAGAAACAGTCATAGGGGAGGGGAATAAGGGGAAAATGGGAGGGAGGGAAGAATGGGAGGATACAAGGAATGGGATAACCATTGAAATGTAACAAGAATAAATTAATAATAAAAAAGACATAAAAAAACAGATAATTTAGTTTTACAATTAAGCTTAGTTGTTTAGGGGTTAAGATATTTTTAGGTCTAAATAGGTGTTTTAAGTTGATAATAATAAGATAAGATATGATAGATATTGATTTACATTCAGAATTTTAGACTCACAAAGATAGGAAAGATGTTTTCTTCAAGGCTGCCAAATACAAATAGCAAAAACACTATGAATTTAACATATATATAATTCCTGATTATTCATGGTTCTTCTTGCTGTACATAGTTTATTGTATATATGTGTAATAATATACATGTATATGTAAAAATATTTAATAAAAAATCACAAAAGTGATGGGAGACCAAGAGAGATTATATAAATATAATTAGAGAAAAGAACTGAAAATAGCTTGTGTGTGTGTATATATATATATATGTATACATATACATATGTATATGTATATATACATACATATCAAGATAGTCCTAATTTTCACTGGGAAAAGTAGCTTGTATAGAAGTAGTACTGAAGATTTAAATCATCTGTCTCTCTTAATAACAACAAAGGAAGCCATTCTTTCTGCCACATTAAAATAAAATCAAATAAGATAGAAATTGATAATAAAATGCAAATCAGTAAAGAAAAGTAAAAACTTCAGACATGTGTTGAGGAGAATTTAAGTATGAATAAATAGTATAACAATAAAAAGTATAGAAAAGTATATATCATTCAAATGTCTACCAGCTAAATATCTGTCTTGGTATTTCACAATATGGAATTGAAAAAGAAAGTTATTATTCAAAATTCATTGCTTTTGGATATATATCCAGAAATGAGCGAGAAAGAAAATATTTAACCTTATTTTTAGGTATTTGGAGAACTCACATACTGTTTTCCATGGGGAATATGTCATCTTATCCTTTTACAAATAGAATGCAATGTTCTGATTTTTCCATATCTCTAATGACATACTTTAGAATTTTTATATGGTATCTATTGTATCATTTGTTAGGTCATATATTTTACGGTTTCATTTATAGTTTTACTTTTAAAAGTCTTTTTAATTTATTATAATTTGTAATAATTTATTATAATTTATTCAGATTACATCCCAATCGTTATCCCTTCCTTGTATCTTCCCATTCTCATCCAATATTCCTATTTTGTCTTAGGTGTTTTCTACAGCAGTACTTCTATCTTTGTAATTTGTCCACTTTTAACAGAAATTTTACTGTTCACCTCCTAGAGTTTAAATAAACTTTACAATGCACCATGGTTTGCCGAGATCTCTGGCATAATGTTTTGTTCTGCCTTCCTGTAGCTTGCCCCTGTAGTCTGTTTATTGATCCTTGCTGTAGAGAAGAGTCTAGTTTCATGTAGTCTAATGTGTTTATTTTTGTTGCCTCTCTTTCTGGTGACAGTTCCAAAATACCATGCGTAAGATCAGATTTACTGTAGACTTGTAATTACCTTGAAATTAGAAAGTAGGAAACCTCTAGCTCTGTTCTTTCTCAAAATTGCTTCAGCTATCCTGAGTCTTTGTGGGTCCTCATGGGTTTTAAGTTTTTGTTTTCTTTAAATTCTGTAAAACATCCAAAAAGATTTTGATGATATTGCATTGAGTCTGTGGGTCACTGAAGTGGATGAACAATATTTTAAATAATAATAAAACCCCTAGTCCATATCTTTCCATTGATTTAGATTTTAATTGTTTTCATTAGTAGATTGTTTTCTTAAGTAATCAGGTCTTTCATTACAATTGTTAATATTTTGGAATACCCAATTATATGTTGATTGGATTAGTAATAGAACTTCGCCAAATGGGGCTGGAGATGACTCAGGGCCATCAGCTCTTGTTGCGTCTCCAGAGGACCTGAATTTGATTCTCAGCAACTTACAACTGTCTATAACTCCAGCTCCTGGGGAGAGGGAGGGGTTGCCTTTTCCTGGCCTTTTCAGGTACCAGCCAAGCAATTGGTACTCTGAAAATGCATGCATCCAAAACACCCATACAGTTAAAATTGGAAAAAAAAATAGTCTAAAAAGGAAAAATACAGATCTGATGTTTTTATTTATAAATTATAGGAATCTCTTCCTAAGAAAGTCAATCTTTGCCAACATTTGTAATTTAATTACGTTTCTTTTTTCTATTTCTCCATACACCTTTCCCTTGTACATCCTTCCCTTGTAATATCCATGTCTGATTTTCGTTATCAGGGCAATATTAATGTTGTAAAATCCATATGTGTTTTCGTCTTTTAAATTTTTTGTGGCATCCAAGATTTTTGAGAAATTTATCGTCAAGGGATTTACTTTTTATTTTTTTCTCTGACTTTTATCATTCTTTCACTTACATTTAGAAGTAAAATAATCTAAGATTTTTACCTAAAGAGATTAGAACAAGAAGGGTCAAGTAAATTTCAAGTTCAGTTTACAAACAATAAAACTTAAAGCCAATGGAAATAAAATAAAATCCAGAAGTGCCACAATCATAAACATCATGCTGATTTTAGGGTAATATGTCAGTAAGAAGACAGAAGATTAATTAAGAAAAATGAGATGAATGTGCAGCATAGGAATTAAAGCAAGAAAATTGGATAGTATAACAAACCACATGCCCACAAAGTTAATACCTTCAATGAAACTTACTAAATTTACTATTATTATTAATGGTAATAGTAGTATTAGTGGTGATGTATTTGTTAATTTATTTTATGTCTATGTATGTTTTGCTTGTATGTATATGCATATGTGTATGCCTGGTGCACAAAGAAGCCAAAAGATAGCATTGGATCAAAAATAAATCAGAACATCCTAAGTTTCATTCAGAGTATCTAACAAAAATAAGATAAAGACAAAAAAAGTAAAACATAACTATGTTTAACATAATTAATGGTGAGAAGATGTTATGTCTTTGCTAAGATTAGGCACTAAGCAGCACATACTCTCCATCTACCTATCTGTGAATACAATGCAAACTTTATCTACTAGAATGTAGCCTTAAAAAGAAATAAGCCCTGAAAGAGTGGTGCAAACATGTAATGCCAATGCTTGGGAACTGGAAACAGGAGGATAACATGTTCAGGGTCAGCCTGTGTTAGATAAACAGTTCGAGGCCGGCAAGCATCCAATTGAGACTCTTGTCTGAATACAACCTCAACAGAAACCGAGGAAACAGATGGTATATGGATTTGAAAACAAACCATAAAAGTGTGTATTTGCCCTTGATATTATTATCTATGAAGAGAATCCCAAACAATCAAGAAACACACACAACTTCCCAGAACTAATAAAAAATCATTGTCAGCTTGTAGGTACAAAATTAAAATATAAAAGTCAATTGCTTTGTTATTTACCAGCAATAAAAAAATTGGATTGTAATTAAAAACATAATGCCATTCAAATTAACACAGATTAAATGAGATGCTAGATAGAAATCTAACAATGTATTACCAACAACATATTCCTACAAACACAAGAAACTAAAGGAAAAAGGGCCTATGTTTTATATTAAGAATACCCATTGATTAACATAACAATAATATCATTGTCAACTTATTTTTTCAGAGTGTTTTATGATTTCTTATAAGACAGAAGATATGAAGTCATATAATGGAAAATAATTGTTCAAAGCCACAATAAATACCATGAAGTGAACATGGGGACTCTGGAGACACCTTTTGCATTTAGGGGCTATACAACAAATAGTATGCCCAAGGTCTGAGGTGTATTAAGATACTTGATGTATAGATTCTTTCATTCTCTTTGCATAAAGGTGAAATCCAGAGATAACAACACAAAGAAAAGCAGAGGCAGTTCTCTGGATGCCTGAGGGGTAGATAGCGTACAGCTGGGCAGAAGTCTAATGGAGAAAAAAGGTCCAGCCAAACATCCATAGTTAAGTGTAGGTCCAATGATGGGACAGAGCTCAGTATTACCAAGGAAGCAGGGGTACCAAGGATTTATAGAGTATAGTAGGATGAGAGGAAAATGAAGGTGAGAGCTCAAAGAAAAGGTTCAATGTTGGGGGCTGCATCCACAATGCTACAGGGTCAGGATTTCATGAAATGTCTAAGCTGGCTCATAGGACAGTTAAACATGCAGTGTAGAAGCATCTGTCTGGTTGCTTTTTGGAAGTCTCTAATAGGTATGCTGCTGACGGCATTAGCTTTGCCCTTTGCATTTTGCGGACGCTCATTCATTTTTGTTGAATTAAATATTTCATGGGCAACTCTAATAAACTCCTTTGCTTTTTAAAACTTACATCCCGCCTGCTTCCAGTAAAGAACTGCACCATGGTTCATACGTGTTTGTTTCTTCTCAAAACCTCAATGGTTTGTAAGCCAGATAATTGACATAAGAATGAAATAGTTACTTATCCCTAATTAAAATATAATGGTTTCTAACTTTTGGGAAATCTCTGAACATATGGATATATTCAGTAGATGCTTAACTAGGGTCCAGTAATGGGTGAATAGTATGGGAATGTAATCAATGATGGAAGTATGGATGACTGCATTGAATGGTGAACATTGAGCCAAGTGTTGGGGGGGCCACTTGGCTCCCAGGACAATGGTTTTCCTAAGTCAATTATATAAAATGGAGATTATGTATCTACTAACATCCAAAACGTGTACCACAGCATGTGCCTTAAATTGAAGTTTGAACTAGTGTTGTAAACCCCACAGAAGAAGTAGAGTGTGTGCATTCTTTAGTACAAAGCATTATTTTATTTTTCCTTAAATCAACATAACCTACAATAGCTATAGTGTTTACCCATCTCAAACCCAAATCCCAAATACTTGGAAATTTTTCCATCACTGTTTCCATTCTGATTTTGAAAACTAATTTCCAAATTACTTAATTGTCTTGTATTTCAGTTTTTCATCTAAAGTAGATAATTACCTTTAGACCCCACAAATCAATGGAACTTCTTATAGACAGATTTGCACATCTGTAGTTACATATAAAAGAAAATATGTGTCCCCACGAGGAATGTTAAAGGGATATATTCATAAGGAACAAAACATGCTATTCTCAGCAAGGAAACAATCAGCTTTGCATCTGTTGCTATGATGAATGGCTCAGCACAACTCAAAGAATGTTTTAAGGGGCCACAGTCAATCTTTTAAGACCCACAACTCGAACTTCATTGAAAACTGAGAAGGAATGGTACACTAATTCTGAACAACTTTTATATAGCAGGTCTGTTGTATGAGATATTATTGATAATAATGAAAATGCATAGCTGTCATATGACAGTTAAATAAGCAGTATTGCTCTACCTTTCCCAATTGACTCTGCTAATGAATCATAATTAAAACAATCTAATTCCTTTTTAAAGAGTGTCCCCACATATACTGCAGTGGAAAGTTGGCTAAAATAGTTTCAGTAAAGTCTGTCATATTCTACCAGGCTTATAATTTTACCCAAAGTAAGCTAGTCTCTAATGGGAATATTTAAAATTGGAGACTCACAGCATTTCAGCCTTTAATCATCATTTAAGGTCATGCTTAATCTTCAGGACTGTGCACAGTGGCAAAAACAAATGAATAGGCAGGAATAATAAGCATAGACTTTGAAATGCAACAGCACTTCTTCTTTCCTCCTAACAATCAGGGATTTGTCTCTTTCTTCCTGACTGATCATCCCACCTCAGGAAACTGAAACAGAGGTTCTCCAAAATACACATTTTTAGTGAAATAGCTTGATAATTTATTAAATTAAGACCATAGTCTTCTAAATACCAATGCTATCATCCAGACCTCTTCGGTGAAGAGTACCATTTATGGTGACCCTCTAATTTCTCTCTGTCATCTTCTTTAAAAAAATTTATTCTCTTCTGTACTAAAATTTGAAGACAAGAATGAGGACTCAGGGCAACAATTTCCTATCTATAACCACAGAATGGTTTGGCCAGCTGTACAGATTTAGAAACTCCTGATTGGGACTACATAAATTATAGTAAATTTGATTTCAGTACTGGGATGATGAATCCTACCTGAACACACTGCTAGTCAAAAGAAATGGACAACTAGCTAAGCCCATTCCTATGTGGAAAAGGGTTGGAGACACCTCTTCATTGTCTTTTCCTCATTGTTCAATCTCTGTTGCAACAGAGGGTCCCCAGAAATGACCTGAAGTAGAATCTACAATTATATAATCAATGCCAATTTACCTACCTTACTAATATATAGAGATGAAGAAACTAGTTGAAAATCTTTAAGTTTGAGGACTTACTACCCAAGTACTACATAAGCTTAAGGCTTAATTTCTGATGAGGAAAATCTCTCATGTTATACTCCCAGACACCGATATAACTCGATCATAGAATGTCTGATTAGAATGTATAAGGCTCTGCATTCAATATACAGAACTGAAGAAAAAAGAAGAGGAATGGAAGAGGAGGAGGAGAAAGAGAGAAAAGAAACATATAATTAATGAAATACATTGAGTTAATAAGCATCCACTACACCTGGAGAGCTGGATCTAGAAGTAAAAATAGATCAACATTCCTATTGATCTCTCATCACCTCTGAACTCAGCGCTTCCTACTCTAGAGTGTCCTTCTCCCCACTCCTCCACCCTCCAGAAAGCATTATGGCTCCCAATATTCTTTCTCAGTTGATATCCTGCCAATGAGTTTGAGTCAGATGCTCATCTTTGCCACATTAACTCAAGAATCTAGCTTTTGAGGGATCCAAGATGGCAGTGTGAAACATGCATGGTATTTTATCTGCAGGAAGGAGTCTAGGGACCCGACTGGGAGCTACAGACTACATGACCTGGAGAGCCTTAGGTGAGAAGAATACCCACAGTGCAGAGTACAGGTGAGTACGGCCTCAGGCCATACAACTGGCCCACGGAGGACAGGTGCCCAGTCCTCAGAGTCTAGACCCATACCCACCAGTGAGCTGCATGCTTTATATCACAGACTTGGTATCTGGGACTGAACTGTGGCCAGTGAAACACCAGAGTCTGAATCTGCTGTTCTGGAGGAAACACAGAAAAATGGGTGGATCTGACCTCTGACTTCCCTGAAAGCCCCAGGGGCCTGCGACCACAAAGGCAAGACATCGAAATCCCAGAATAGCCTATCATGTCATACCTGTGTTTTTTTTTCTCTCCCTCTCTGACTAAACTGTGAACTACAGAGAAACAGCCTCAGTATCTACTGGCCCAGGGGGATCTCAGAGTGTGGATCTGGGATAGAACTGACCTCAGACAGTGCCCTGAGTCCATGGAGGGACCTAGGGCCCACAAAGGGGCCCAGGTAGCTTTGGACACGTTCTTTTTCCAGGGACAGCTCCATAGCTGCAGTCTCTGGCTGACTGATCTAAGGTGGCACAACCTGAACATATCGGGAGAAACATAGCCAGCCACCCCAACCCAGCTGGCTATTCCCGAACTCTCTTGGGTGGGACTAAATTAGCCTGAGATGATAGGACTGAAGCCTAGCCAATTGCCACAAGACAGCGTGGGTTCCCGCACTCTCAGGCAGGATTGAACCTAGCCCCCAAAGTCCCAGTGCCCGAGGGCAGGGCTTCCAAACCCTAGCCAAAGGCCAGATAATCTGCTGTACCTATACAACCTTGAACTGAACCTGGGGCTGCAGAACATGAGAACTAGCCTCTGCTGGCCCAGTGAGGAGCCCAGAGTATGGAGCAAAGTCCCCTGGAAATGAAACCAGGTCACCTGCCTGATCTAGGGAAGGGTTCCCTGATTCCCACAGGTGAGGGTTCTCGACCTATAGACACCAACAAACTGCTGTCAACAACCATTGAAGGACACCAGAAACTACCTCCCAAATGTCAGAGACAGCAAGATGACTAAACGTCAGTGTTAAAAAACAAAACAAACGAACAACAAAAACCAAAACAATATGGCATCTCCAGAACACTGATATCCCAAAGAATTCAACCCTGGAAACTCAAACACAACTGAAGCACAAGAATCCTTAGTAATGAAGATGATAATGGAGGAAATAAATTAAATCTGTAAACAAATGCAAGAATATGTAGCCGAACAGACTGCGGACATTTAAAGAGGCCTATAGAGAGGAAATGAAGAAATCACTGGAAGAAGTTCAGGAAAATACAAAGAATCATATGAAGGAAATCAATAAAACAGTTCAAAATCTGAAGATGAAAATGGAAACAATGTGTGGTGTCCCCATACATTAATAGTGGGAGACTTCAAAACCCCACTTTCACCAAAGGATAGGTCAACAAAACAGAAACTAAACTGAGAAATAATGACACTAACCAATGTCATGAATTAAATGGATCTAACAGATATCTGCAGAACTTTTCACCAAAAACAAAAGATTATACCTTCTTCTCAGTGCCTCATGGAACCTTCTCCAAAATTGATCATAAAATAGATCACAAAGCAAGCTTCAACAGATACAAGAAGATTGAAAAAACACCTTGTATCCTATCAGATCACCATGGACTAAACCTGGACATCAACAACAACAGAAATAACAAAAAACCTACACACACATGGAAACGAAACAACTCTCTACTCAATGACAACTGGGTCAGGGAATAAAGAAAGAAAGAAATTAAAGACCTCCTAAAATTCAATGAAAATGAAGGCACAACATACCCAAATTCATGGGACACATTGAAAGCAGTGCTAAGAGGAAAATTCATAGCATCAAGTGCCTTCATAAAGAAATTGGAAACATCACATATAGGCAATGTAACAACACATTTGAAAGCCCTATAAAAAAAGAAGCAGATACATCCAAGAGGTGTAGATGGCTGGAAATAATCAAACTCGGGGCTGAAATCAATAATTTAGAAACAAAGAGAACAGTTCAAAGAATCAATAAAACCAAGAGCTAGTTCCTTGAGAAAATTAACGAGATAGATAAACAGTTAGCCAAACTAACTAAATGGCAGAGAGACACTATCCATATCCACAAAATCAGAAATGAAAAGGGAGACATAACAACAGACACTGAAGAAATACAAAGAATCATTAGGTCCTATTTCAAAGGTTTATATGCCACAAAATTTGAAAATCTAAAGGAAATGGACACTTTTCTTGATCAATTCCACTTGCCAAAGTTGAATCAAGATCAGCTAAACAAATTAAATAGTCCCATTTCTCCTAAAGAAATAGAAGCAGCCATTAAAAGTCTCCCAACCAAAAAAAAGCCCAGGGCCAGATGGTTTCAGTGCAGAATTCTACCAGATCTCCAAAGAAGAGTGATATTCTCGCAGCTACTCCACAAAATAGAAATGAATGGAACATTACCAAACTCATTCTACAAGGCCACAGTCACTTTGATACTTAACCTGACAAAGACCCAACAAAGAAAGAGAATTTCAGACCAATTTCTCTTATGAAGGTTGATGCAAAACTACTCAATAAGAAGTTTTTAAAAGAATATAGTTTTTTAATCTTTTTTCTTTTTAGTATAATTTATTCAGATTACGTCTCGATTGTTATCCCCTCACTTGTATCTTTCCATTCCTACCCTCCCTGCCTCTTCTCCCCTATTCTCCTCCCTTAGATGTCTGACAGAAAGGGGCTTCCTCCTTCCACCACATGACAATAACTTATCAGGTTTCATCCAGATAGCCTGATCCCCTTCCTTTGTATCTCAGTGGGCCTACCCACCAAGGGGAAGTGATCAAATTGGCAGCACCAGAGTTCATGTCAAAGGTGGTACCTGGTCTCTCCACAGCCACAGAGAATGAGATGCCCATTGGCTAGATCTGACAATGGGGTCTAAGTTCACTGCATGTATGTCCCTAGTTATTGCAACAGTTCATGCAAGCCTGCATGAGACCAGATCTGTCTGCTTTCTTGATCTTCTTGTGGGGCTCCTGGACCCTCTGCATCCTTCCATTTCCCCCATTCTTCCATACCACTGTCACATGGAGTCCAGCAGCAATTCTCAGCATCTGTCTCAATCCCCCACTGAGTAGATACTCTCAGAGGACATCTATATTTGGCTAATATCCACCTATAAGTGATATATACAATGTGTGTTCTTTTGGGTCTGGGTTATCTCACACAGGATGATCATTTCTAGTTCCATCCATTTCCTTGCAAATTTCAAGATTGCCTTGGTTTTAATAGCCACTTAGTATTCCATAGTGTAAATGTACCACAGTTTCTTTATCCATTCTTTGATTGAGGGACATATAGGTTGTCTCCAGATTCTGTCTATTATGAATAAGGCTGTTATGAATATAGTGGAGCAAATGTCTTTGATGTGTGGTGGAGCATCTTTCTGGTATATGCCCAGGAGTAGTATGGATGGGTCTTGATGTAGAACTATTCCCAATTTTCTGAGAAAGCAACAGACTGATTTCCAAAGTGGTTGTACAACTTTGCACTCCCACCAGCAACGAAGGGGTGTTCCCTTTTCTCTACATCCTCACCAACATGTGCTGTCACTTCATCTTTTGATCTTAGTCATTCTGAAGGTTGTAAGATGGAAATCTCAGAGTGGTTTTGATTTGCATTTCCCTGATGACTAAGGATGTTGAGCATTTCATTAAGTGTTTTTCAGCCATTTGATGTCCCTCTGTGGAGAATCCTTTATTTAGCTTTGAACACCATTTCTTAATCGGGTTATTTCCTTTGGTAGAGTTTAGTTTCTTTTAACTAGACAAGATGACTGAAGAAAGTAGCCCTTTCTCTTACTGAGAGTCCATACCAAATCTTGTTGCATAAGTGAGTATTGGATGAAAGCCTATTGTAGCAGCATTAATAAATACATGGTCTGGTAAAAAGGAGGCAAGAGAATGAAGGGGGAGAGTCCAGAGCCAGTTGAGAAGTGAATGGAAATGAAGAGTGGAGAAGAGGAATGCTGTTCTCAGAGCAGAGCTCTCATCCTTCACAGCATTGCCTTTATACTTTCTCCCTCTTTGAATTGCAAAGCTGAAAACAAGGGAGTATATCAAATGTGCTTTCCCAATTATAATACCTCAGAAAATGGGACAAAAATCATTTTAATGTGAAAAAGGACCAAAGAGGATGTGAAAACGTAAACAAGGAGTGGAGACTGAGAAATGCAGGGAAAGCCCATTTGCTACATTCCCCGGCAGCCTTTTCCCACAAGATTTGGCAATGCAATTCGTTAGTCTGGTGGGTTAAATATTCACCTTGGTAACAGGAGCAAGGACTGTGCATTATATTGAGAAATTATACAACATATTTACCAAATGTAACGGCTGCCTCTACCATCATATTTGTAGAACATAATAAAATCTGTACTTGACTAACAGGTGTTTTACCTTAAAGTGCTTTTCTTAGTGTATTATGAACCTGTTTTCTGACACTGGCTATTACTTATTTCTACAGCCTTTATTATAGGAGCAGTTAAAGAGTAACTTACACTCTTAAAAAGGTTGATTTGTTTTACTCCAGGAGTGAGTCATCTGTGGAGTGTTGAGACACGCCGTAGTTTAAGGGCAGCTGCCAAGTGACAACGGGGTCTTTCATCCTTGTTACATGATATCTTCCCTTCCCTTTGTTTCTTCATCTTTCTGACTATGCCAGTGGTTGGTCGCAGAATTCTTTGTGTTCTTATACTCTTCTTTATTTTACAGATATTTCCTAATCCTCTCAATTCTAAATATAGCTGAAATAAAGACAGTCATGTAGGTCTCTAGATGGGAGAGTGAAATAGGCTCCCTACATCATGGCTTTACCCATCATTATAGGTTGTACATCTTCAGCTTATATGCTGAAATCTGAGGCTGTGTGAGAAATCTGTATGGTGATTGTTAAAACATTCCCCATGTAAGGCCAGACTTACCTGTTTGAGAAACTTGAGTTAACAGATGAAGAGGTTTTTATTTTAGGTGTTTTATATATTTAAATATATTTTACTTATTGAAGTTTCATGTACTTAATCCATTTTTTCTTTATTACTTGTTCTTTCATGGGAAAGGGGGGCAGGACTAAATGCAAATTAACATTACTGTTTAAATATCACAGACCATTTTCTCTGAGCCCAGTTACAATAACTAGTAATTATAAAAATTGCTTGCCTTCAGCTTCCGGCTAAGCCAATGCTAAACTTGTCCATTTATTAGGTCTGTCAGACTGAGTTAATTATCTTTATGATAATAGATGTGCCTTACCTCCAACAAAACAAATACACTTATAATTAGCTTTTTAGTTAGAATTTTAATTTATTTATAAAGACTGTTTGTTTTATTTTGTTCTTCCCATCGTAAAAGCCAGAATGTGGGGAGGGATAACTCCCCATTAATCAGGTTACCAGTCTGCTTATGGATACATAAAGACAGAAGAAGAAAAGAGGCTCATTGTGTTAAAACCACTCAGCCTAGCACTGGCTAGTCTATCGCTCCTCTTCAGAGTTTTAGCAATTCAACTGCAAGGCATTTAATTTTACTTTGTATAGACCAAAAAAAAAAAAAAAAGCCCCCATTTATCTGCTTCCTTAATATAGTGTTATGAGAGCTGTTACATGAAACTACTAGAAAGTATGAATTGTAGCTCTTTTGGGTCATAGCGGAACTGTATGGAAAATTAAAACAGTGTATGTTGGTGATGTGCCCCCACCCTCTTGTTGTTCACGCTCTTCTTTCATCTATGCCCAGCACATTTTAGAATATGAGACAAAGTTCTACACCAGCTTCTTAGGGAGAATCTATTGAGAAAGCCGAGTACGTGGAGAAGCGTATGCTTCGATGGTATGCCAGTCAGAGCTGGCTTTTGACACTGATTCCTCTGTTTGCTGCTCTTAGGCCTGTGCATATATATCAGCCTCAGTTTCCTTACCAGTAAAATATAGAATGGAAATAACTCCTGATTTAAGAGGATCCAGTTGTGTGACTGAATGTGCAGGGAGGCTTCAGCTGAGTGTCTGCTCAGTGGGAGCAGCCTCTATTTTCATCAGGAGAATCATGGAGGGGTGGGGATATGCAAAGAATCTGAAATTAATATTATAATCTAATAATACTTTCTAGGATTCATTTTATATGGAGATATGCACTCTTCTAATTAGTGAAAACAGACTTCCTCAATCATCTAAAAATATATTCCTGATTCAAACCACATAATGAAAGCATATGCAAAGAAACGACTTTGCACATGCTTCTGTGGGTTCCATGGGAACCCATGGGTTACCATGCTGGAAACTGCCCCTCAATATTACTAGTACCAAGCATAACTATATTTCAACTTTCTTTTTCTAAACAAACTGAGCTATTCATTTCACTCTGAAAGTGTGATTGGCTTAAAGTCTCCTTCCAGCCACTCTTGTTCTGCCAAATGCAGACATTTTTTGCTATGACAGCAAAAGTCTCATTATTCAATGAGAATACCAGAAAGTTTGCTAAAAGGCTGGATTTTCCAAGAAAAAAATTCAAGCTGATGGCACACAATTAATAAGTATTCTTTAAGTCCATGCCCAATGGGGCTGACAATGATGGATCAATTCTCTGCACTATGGCCTTGGTCTCTATAGCCTAGTGGAGTCATGGTAAAATAGCAGAGATGCAGGCAAAGGCTCTAAAGGGAACTCCAGTGCCCACCCAAGAACAAAATCTAGTACCATATACTGGGATAACTTGTAGCTGGATATGTGCATGGAGTTTGGGCATCATCAGCCAAAATGTGCTAATATAGGAGCTAATAACCAAAGCACTTTTACATAGACATTCCATCACTTTTATTACTAGCTTCTTATGCCAGCCACATAAAAATTGCATGAAATTTTTGTGTAACTCTGAATCATTGTGTTGTACTAAAATCCATCCAGACCTACATAGAAATATATTAATTTTACTTTCAATCAGAGATGTTCTAGAAAACAGAATCCTTATTCTGTGAGCCTCTAACTAGTAGTGTTGCAAATACGATACTTAGGAACTGCTGTTCTTTTTTTCTTGTTATATTTTGGTGACCTATGAATTCTCCCTGATCTAGCCAAGTAGTAAATTCATTCATTACTTCTATAAATATTGTTTCAAAGCCCATGGTTGATGCAAAGGACACAGCAATAAAATGATGGATGCATTCCTTGTCCTCCCCATTATCTCTAACCCTGACATGATTTGAGAATATTGAACCGTGACATAAAGACCAGCCTGGAGCAGCAACCCAATGAAGGATGGTACACTTCCATCAAACCCCAAGGAAAAACAGTATTTGTGTTGCAGAGAAGAGCATTTAAAAGAAAATGTCATCAATTAGCCATGCAATGAATAATCAAAATTTGGAGTGGTGTCTCGGTATCTTTAGCATCTTTAAGTTAAGTAATCTCAAAATAGCATGAAATCCTTAGTAATACAGAAAGCAAAAATGGACCTTAATGGAGCAATTCAGATTTTTTTTTTATTGTGACAAAAATTCACATGAGGATCATTTTCATGTTCAGCAGGCACAAATTTGGAAACTGCTATATACCAGGTAACTCTAGGGATGGGATATAACTAGTGAACTCAAATATTTTCTGCAGTTGGAACATAGCATAACTTCTGTTACATCCATATGAAAGACGAAGTGATATAGAATGGGAGTCTCTTAAGCATGTTTGAACGTATTAGCCAGCCCCTCATTCTCTACTCTAACTGAGATACTAACTAGTTAGCCAACTAACTAGGCACCCAGCACACTGCATGCAAATTCAAAATGACTCATAGCTAGATTAAAAGAAAATCATAGGTTTAAAGGAACCAACTGTGTTCATTCTTAAAATTCCATTTATTTATTTTGTTTTTGCCATAACAATGTCAGTTAAGTCTGAAACTTATTAAATTTAAATAAAAAGTAAATTTTAAGATGTGGGAGATGGCACAGTGAAGCTGGACTTGAATATCCATCACTCAAGTTGTACAAACCAGTTAAAGCAGAAAACACCAGGTTAGCGCCATTGCTAAAGTGATCAGAAGGAGAAAGGTGGATCCTGTGGGTTTTCAGTTGACTCAGTCTAGTTTAGTAAGTGAGCTCCTATGTCACTGAGAGTCTTTGTCTACAAAAAATGTGGCAAGAAATAGGGGACAGCCAAACTTTACCTATAATGCCCCCAATGCAATAGGTGAATAGACAGACACATACACATAAGTGTGCATATACTACACAGGCATATGCACATATAAGTAAACATACACATGCAAATACCATATACGCAAACACACACAGACACACACACACACACACACACACACACACACACACACACACACACA
>OU015747.1:18178888-18203271 GCA_907169655.1 Acomys percivali | reverse complement strand
CACACACACACACACACACACACACACACACACACACACACACACACCAGAATCATACTTACTGTAAAATTGATAGACATGCTTTATTGACAGTCAGGAACCAATATGAGAGGCCAAGGTGTTAGCTTTTGAAACAGTCCATGTTCAGGGAGAGCTTACCTGACAATGTAGTACTCAAGTATAAAACATTCAAAAGATAAAACACAAGTGAAAAAGAGAAAATGCCCTCTGAACACTGGTCCTGGTGATATCTCTGGATGGCTAAAAATGAGAAAGTAGGTACAGAGACCACAGAGAGTTTGAAATATGAAAGTCATCTAGGAAGTAATTTTGATGAATACTCTAAAAATAAAAAGTAATGACTTAAAATCTCACTTTCACAAGGAATAAATGAATCTTCATTTATCCCTCATGATGAATTTGTGATTCAAATATTTTTGGTAAGTGGGATTTTTCTCACTACTGCTAAGTGAAGAAAGTGTGGATGAATGAAAGAGGCCAACTTTCCTTTCCTTTCCTTTCTCCTGGATAAATTGTTTGGGGCTTTCTTTCTCCTACTCTGCTCTAGTCAGTCAGTGTGATCTCCAAGCCAATATTGCATTTTCTTTTTTGGCTGAATGGCAATGCAATGTACAAATAAAACTGTAGTATAATTCTGCAATTGTATCGACACTTATTATTCTTCATTTTTAAAGAGTAATGGTGCAGAGAGACCCCAAATAATATTAGGCTCTTGCACTATACCTGCAAATTATAGTTTCTTTCTATTACATTCCTTAGCTCCAATGAACTGGGGCACAATCTAGTTTGTACATCATAGTTCCATCATTGATACATTTCAAGAATTCACTCACTGTAGATGGTAAGTGCTTAGAAAAAGTCCATATCTCCTAAGTCGTGATTTCTACCATTTCTCCTCCAAACCAGTTGTATCATCATTTCCCAGATTCCTCATGCCTGTGCACTGGTTGTTGCTGAAGGGTGCCACTCAGATGCCAGTGTGGTTCTTAGTAAAACTTGAGAACCTCCATAAATACAAGCTTGAATTCATGAAAGATGGAATAAAACTGCTCTACATTTATTAAAGGTACATGAACATGTGGAAATCTATTGAGAGTTCTTTGGGATCTCAGCAACAGACAGAATTGACAACAGTACATTTGAGACATAGGTTCATTCTCTCCTTCTTGAACCTAAGGGAAGAGTGTTCAGGTAAAGGAATGAACAAATTTAAGCAAAGGTCTACACAGGACCCATGATCCCTCTCTAGAAATGTATTGTTTCCTGAACAATCACTCTGCTTAGTTCTCTTTTTCTGGGAGAATGGTGGCCTAGGATTATGCTAACCAGTGAAATGGGCTGAAAGGGAACTCTAATAAAAAAGGATGTCACAGTCTTCCAAACAGAGTTTTAAAATTTTATTGTCTTTGTTTGTGTGTGTGTCTGTAAACCTAATTGTTATCATGCTAGGATGTGGGTTAAAAATAAGCAAACCTAATGTGAGGCACCAGAGTACATGAGAAAGTCAAATCCCTCTCTCCACTCAAGTGTGGAGACTATCCTGTCCATGGGCTAGATCAGGGTAGGGGTTTAAATTTTACCACCTGTATTGTCCTTGGCTAGTGCCTTAGTTTGAGCGGGACCCCTTGACCCAAATCTGCCTATCATAATGTTCTACTTGTAGGTTTCTAGGACGCACTGGATCCTTCTACATTGCTATTCTCCCATTGTTCTCTCATCTAGAGTCCCAATAGGATGTCCTCCCCTCTGTCCCAGTTTCCTGATAAGGGAAGGCTTTCGTGGGACATGCCCATTGAAGGAAAACAGATCACTGAGAAGAGACTTGATTCCCTATGAGCAAATACAGAGGGAAGTAATCCCTCTGAGGAACAGTCATAGGGGAGGGGAATAAGGGGAAAATGGGAGGGAGGGGAGAATGGGAGGATACAAGGGATGGGATAACCATAGAGATGTAACAAGAATAAATTAATTTAAAAAATAAAATAAAAAAATAGAAACATTAAAAAAAATAAGCAAATCTAATTTTCTGGATAAAACCATATAAACTTTTATGTGAATTTCTTTGATTTTTTTTTTCATCTTAGAAACTTATAAATCTCTACCAGCCAATCACAGAGCTTCTCCCTGAGAACTTGATATATAATCCTAGCATAGACTTTTACCTGCTAAATGTTTCCACTTAAGTATTATTGAGTTAGAAGAACAAAGAAGTTTTTCACAGGAAGGTACAAAATGGTGTCCCAAAGTGTTATACTGAGTCAGCTTGAACTATTTAATTCAGGAAATCACTGTATAAAACAGACTAGATGACAGAGGTCTCTGCATCCTCAGCAGAATTAGCTGGTCCATACATGAAACTAGTTTGAGGTCATCAGGGACAGCCTGCTACAGTCATGCCATACTCGTGGGACAAGGATCTGTACACCTGGAAGCACATATACTCTCTCTTCTCAGACCCTGCTCCCCAACTTTAACACCTACTTGACAAAGGTCTTGGACCTCACTGTGGACCAGTCTATGACCCCTGTCAGAGGGTTTATTGAGCAACAGCAAGCCAAGAATGAAATCTACTACTATCACCAGCAGTATGGATGTGTGCTAGACATTGCAGAATGCAAGCAGGGTCATGTCCTGTTTATCTTTAAGGCTGATTCATTAGAGAAGGGGCTACAAGGTTGACCATGAAACTGTCAACACCATCCAGTAGTGGCTTAAGGCTTGTCAACAGAGGGATGCAAAGAATACAAAGCAGTATTGTGCCAAAGAACTGGCGCAGTTCACCAAGGTGGTTAAAGTCTACCATGACTGTATTCATTACCCAGGAGCATATTATTTGCCCAGAAACAGCCTGAAAAAGCAGAAGCAGATGATGTTGGAAAAAAAAGAAAGTCTTCCAAGGAGACTGGTGCTGACTAAGACTCTAGTGACAAGAACTCTTGTTGCATTGCTAAAATAAAGTGACAGGATACACCCTTAAAACAAAACAATAGATTTGAAGATACTTGCATTGTATTAGACAGATATTTATTTAGAACCTCAAACCATATAGTCAGCATTCAAAATCTAGTATGAATGTATACACAACAGCACACACATGGAAATATGTACATCCACCTTCATTCTAAGTGGATGTCCAGAAGAAAAAATGCAGAAAGGATTAATTGGCAATTACAAATTGAATAGATTATCATAGTTTACTTTCTCTGCGGCTGTCTTTTCCTTTCTTGTCTACCACTTTGTTGTTTCTCTACTTCATCATCCTCGGTCTTGTCACTGTTCTTTCTCATTCTAGTTCTTACTTAATAGGCTGTTTCTCCAAATTTTTTCTGACTTCATTGTTTTTAAAATATATTTAGGATCTTGGTTATAGTTATTTTGACCCCAAACATGTGATCTTAGTTCCTAAAAATGCATTGCCAATAGTGTACTGTGTATACTGGAAGCATCTATTACACAACTGTACTACGTCAGCACACGATGATGACTAGTCATGGTTTTTTTTCTTTTATTTTTCTTTTTTCAGTTTTTTTTATTAATTTATTCTTGATACATCTCAATGGTTATCCCATCTCTTGTATCCTCCCATTCTTCCCTCCCTCCCATTTTCCCCTTATTCTCCTCCCCTTTGACTGCTCTTGAGAGGGATTACCTCCCCCTGTATATGCTCATAGGGTATCAAGTCTCTTCTCGGTCACCTGCTGTCCTTCCTCTGAGTGCCACCAGGCCTCCGTGTCCAGGGGACATGGTAAAATATGAGGCACTAGAGTACGTGTGAAAGTCATACCCCACTCTCCACTCAACTGTGGAGAATGTCCTGTCCATTGGCTAGATCTGGGTAGGGTTTGAAGTTTACGGCCTGTATTGTCCTTGGCTGGTGCCATACTTTGAGCAGGACCCCTGGGCCCAAATCTGCCTATCATAATGTTCTTCTTGTATGTTTCTAGGATCCTCTGGATCCTTGTACTTTGCTCTTCTCCCATGCTTCTCTCATCTAGAGTCCCAATAGGATGTCCTCCCCTCTGTCCCAGTTTCCTGGTAAGTGAAGTCTTTCATGGGACATGCCTCTTGGGCTAGTATGCAGATATAAGTGAGTATATACCATTTAACTCTTTCTGCTTCTGGGTTAACTCACTCATTATGATCATTTCCACAAATTTCGGGAATTCCTTGTTTTTAATAGCTGAGTAGTATTCCATAGTGTAAATGTACCACAATTTCTTTATCCATTCCTCTAATGAGGGACAATTAGGCTGTTTCCATGATCTGGCTATTATGAATAAGGCTGATATGTACATGGTTGAGCAAAGTTTCTTGTTGTGTGCTGGAGCATCTTCTGGGTATATTCCAAGGAGTGGAATAGCTGGGTCTTGAGGAAGCCCTATTCCCAGTTTTCTGAGATAGCACCAGATAGATTTACAAAGTGGTTGTACTAGTTTGCATTCCCACCAGCAATGAAGGAGTGTTCCTCTCTCCCCACATCCCCGCCAGCATGTGGTGTCGCTTGAATTTTAGATCTTAGCCATTCTGATGGGTGTAAGATGGAATCTCAGAGTTGTTTTGATTTGCATTTCCCTGATGACTAAGGAAGTTGAGCATTTCTTTAAGTGTTTCTCAGCCATTTGATATTCCTCTGTTGAAAATTCTCTGTTTAGTTCCTAGCCCCATTTCTCAATTGGGCTATTTGGTTTGGTGGTGTTTAATTTCTTGAGTTCTTTATATATTTTGGATATTAGACCTTTGTCAGATGTAGGGTTGGTGAAGATCTTTTCCCAGTCTGTAGGCTGTCACTTTGTTCTCTTGACAGTGTCTCCTGCCTTACAGAAGCTTTTCAGCCTCATGAGGTCCCATGAATTAATTGTTGACATTAAGGCCTGGACTGTTGCTGTTCTGTTCAGGAAATTGTATCCTGTGACAATATGTTCCAGGCTCTTCCCCAATTTTTCTTCTACATGACTTAGTGTCACTGGTTTTAGGTTGAGGTCCTTGATCCACTTGGATTTGAGTTTTGTGCAAGGTGACAAATATGGGTCCAGTTGCATTTTTTTACACATAGTCATCCAGTAAGACCAACACCATTTGTTGAAGATGCTATCCTTTTTCCATTGAATGGATTTGGCTTCTTTGTCAAAAATCAAGTGACCATATGTGTGTGGATTCATATCTGGACCTTTGATTCGATTCCACTGGTCAACCAGCCTGTGGCTGTGCCAGTACCATGCTGTTTTAATTACTGTTGCTTTATAGTACTGTTTGAGATCAGGTATGGAGATTCCTCCGGAGCACCTTTTATTGTACAAGATTGTTTTAGCTATTCTGGGTTTTTTGTTTTTCCATATGAAGTTCAGAATTGAACTTTCAATGTCTTTAAAAAATTGTGTAGGTATTTTGATAGGGATTGCATTGAATCTGTAGATTGCTTTTGGTAGGATGGCCATTTTTACTATGTTAATTCTCCCTATCCATGAGCAAGGAAGATCAGGGCCTGAGCTTTCTGCTGTGTTCAGCTAGGGACTCTGGGCCCTATCGGTGCACAGAGCTCCCCTAGGGACTCTGGCCCCAAAATGCATGCAAAGTCCAGCCAGAATTTTTTGGCTGGGTATGCGCACCAAGCTCAGCTAGGGGCTTTGGGCCCAAAGCGCGTGCTTTGGTCAGTTATAGACTCAGGGCCCGAACTGCCCGCCAAGCTCAGCCAGGAATTCTTGCTTCAAACTGTGTACCATGTCCAACCAGAGTCTTAGAGCCGGGACTGTGCCAAAAGCTCAGCTAGAGTCTCTGGTCCCAACCTGTCTGCCAAGCAGTTAGGGACTCTGGCTCCAAACTGCATGCCATGCTCCGACAGAGTCTCCGGGGTGGAATTGCGCACCGAGCTCAGCCAGGGACTCTGGACACACAGTGTGCTCTGAATTCAGCCCAGGACTCCAGGCCTAATCTACGTGGAGAGTCCAGCCAGAGTCTCAGGGCCGCTATTGTGCACAAAGCTCAGCTAGAGTCTTTGGGCCCAACCTGCCTGACAAGTCCAGCTAGAGACTCTGGGCTGAATCTGCGTGCTGACCTCAGCCTGAGTCAGAGCAGCAGAACTGCATGCTGAGCTGAGCTAGTGTCTTGGACAGAACTGCTTGCTGAGCTGAGTTAGTGCCTTGGGTGGAACTGTGTGCTGAGCTGAGCTAGCTTCTCCATGGCACTGCGCACTAAGCTGAACTTGGGACTCAGGGTCTGAACTGTCCACCGAGTCCAGTTTGGGTCTCAGGGCACCGCGAGACCCAAATCCTGCCCAGAGTCCCCTCTCCCGCAGCAACTCCCACCAGCCACCACACCAATCGCCTCCACTGGAAGGCTCTGACCCGCAAACCTCAGCCACCGCTGCTGCTGCTGCTGGTGCTGCTGCTGGTGCTACTGCTGCCGCCGCCGCCTCTGCCACTGCTGCTCCGATTCGAGAAAATCTACGCTCCTCCCGAGTGCAGGGGCATGCAGGTCCTTTGCACCGTGGTCCCTTCGAACCATGGAGCACTCCTGCTGTAGTGGTGTGGAGACCTCGGTGTTCCTGGTTCAGAATTCTGTGCAATTCCCTGATTTTTTCACTAGAGCGTCTAAACATGCTCCACACTGCTCACCACCATCTTGGATCTCCCCTAGTCATAATTTTGTAAGACATGGATTTTACAACAAAGTGGTTTTCAGTGGTTGAACTGGGTAGGAGTTAGGGTACATTAAGTACTGTAACAAATACTCTTACATTAACTATTGTAATAAATAGTTCCATAAGAGTTTTATTCTTACTGGTACAAACAATATAAAGCCACCTTAAATAAGAAGAAATTGGGATGAGTAGTGGGCTGTGAGTATCTGACTGGTGATGCTTGTCACCTTTCAGGTATGTCTTTCTAGTTAGAGGAATGGAAATGAGCATGGATTCCATGGCAAATGCCTACAAAGCACAAACATTACTTGTTGTGTATTGACCCACAGTCACATGACCACACCTGGCTGAAGGAGAACTGTAATATGGAGAAAACTGAAAGAGGCTTTGGTTTCATTGGGCAATGACCGTTTTCTAGAATCCACCTGTTAGGCCACAGTAGTCAACAATCATGAAGTTTCAGTGTGACACGTTTACATAAACATAAAGTTTGCACATGAGAACTTATATATGCATACATATTCATACATTTGTAAAAACAGTCTTAGAACTTCAAAGTTTACATTAAGGTCAATGGCATTTGGATATTCGTAGAATGTTAGTTCTCACATTGTTTATGTCTCATAGGAAATATTCCCTTCAGAGGGATGAATTTGTGCCTGTCGAGGATATAGTTCATTTATATGATGAGTAACTCCAAAGTATTTTAAAGTTTCTTATGGCAATATCACACATAGACACACACACACACACACACACACACACACACACACACACACACTGCAAGGCACCTCAAGTCCAGACCAAATAGTTTATGGCTTGGAATTATTTATTGTTAGTAAGTCAATGAAGAGGATCACATGATACCATTTATTTTTATATATGTTCGTATCAGTATCAGGGCCAAAATTGAATAGCTGACTAGGAAGAAAGACATGAACAGCTTGGGAAATGGTCTAAATTGGTCCCACATGATATATTATTCCATGGCTTGAGTAAACATATAAGCCCGTCTCTGAGTGACAGGTCCACAAGATCTTATAATGGTCAGAATCTGATACCTTAACCTAGAACATACTAGTATCACCTATTTGAGTGATGATGGGGCTGCGGCTGTCTTTAGACCTGTTGCTAGAAGTAAGGAAAACTCTTAGATTCTTCTATTTGGCAGATGAAGAAAGGTAGCATTCCAATTATCTGTTTAGTAATCCTCCAGAGAGGGCCTATAGATGTCTGACAAGCTGCATTTATTAAATACTTTTAGGTTATACCCATCACAAGGAACATTTGTCCCAAATGTATCTTTTGAATTTGTTGAGATAAACGTGGATCTTAAGAAACACATTAGGGCCTTGTTGTATGTAGCTTCCAGCTCAATGCTCTGTAGGGCTACTTCAGTGACTCAATTAAACTACTTCAGTGACTTAATTAATTTTACATGAAAAATTTATACATTCTTAAAATAGAACTACAAATATTTTGATCAGCTTAGAAGCTATTTTAATATTGAATCTCCTTCCACAAAGTGCTATTATATGTGCATAGTATTGATGCCATTGAAATGAACAGAATTACTCCAAGTAGCAACAAAGGTGTTATGCCAGTTTAGAGAGCTCTGAGTTTAGCAAGTTATCTTAGGTGATGGGGGCATTGATTTGAACAAGTGTGTGAATTCTCTCTGGGAAAAATATCCAGCAGATTCTATGCCAGCTTTCTGTTTGCCCCTGGTTGCTGTGTATAAACACTTCCAAGAAAGCAAGAACCAGGAGTTCCCCAAGAGCTGCATGGTATAAGGCATAGAGGAAGCTGGGCTAGTTAAAGCCTTGTAGCCAAGAAGAACTTGCTGCTGTTCTCACCTAGGTTGAGGCAGTCAGTATGCAGATCTCCTTTCTGGCCAAACCTCTGTGAAGCCCTATGTTTTCAAGGGCCAGAAGGAATGAATGCCCATGAGCCTGTCCTGTCTGCTTTTGTGTCTGTGCCATGTATGGGTGCATCTTCCGCCTTGTGGTTTGCTGATAGAAGATCAGAAGAGTGTCCTTGTAGGTTCATTGCTCTCAAGTAAGCTCCAGCCTTTTTGCTATAGTTTACTTGCCTCCATATTGGAGCATTTCAGTAGGGACAGCTGTGGCACTGGCCTGGGTGCCAGCAAGAAGTCATAGGTGGTGGGGATGTCGTAGGGACAAGAGACATGCCCAGGGTGTTAGCACAAATGTGTGCATTTCCTGAATGGTCTATAAATATGCCCGAGTGGATGCTGTATCCTGCTGCTGTCCCGCTACTGGTCTGTCACTATCACTGCATGGCCTCCTGTCACTGTGAGCTGTGGCCTGGTTCCAGTTTGTAGTTTCATTAAATTGGCCCTTTCACTCCCCTAGGGGGAAAAAAAGGAAGAAGAACCAAGAGCCCTGTCTGGCACAAGCAGTGGCTAGGTGCACATTGACACCACCACCCACCACTGAGAGGATGGTCTCTAGGCCCTTAACTTCTCACAAGGAAAATTTGCTCCACATGACCCAAGAGGGAATGAGACAGGAACCAAACACCGAAGCGCAGCATGGGAGGTACGAGATTGATTGCATCTTTCAGCGCACTTCGTTTGTATCCGGAACTGTTAGTACGGTTCGGGAAACAAAAGTTCTGGTTTGGTGTGATGAAAGACCAAGAGGTGAGTCAGTTCTTGGAGGATTACTAATAAGGTGGCACAACTGGACAAAGAGTGTCTCCACGGTTATGCATGCTTAGCACAGTGTTTCAACCTTCTCTGCTGTGGGAGGTCGAGTAGTGATGCCCTCTATGCCCTGCCGAACATTCATCCCCTAGGGTCTTCATCTCCACCGTGGCCTTGCTTTCTTCAGGTTGTGAAAAGAGACTTGAAGTGAAACTGAAGCTCCCCTGTGAATACCTGACTGATGAGTAGGAAGCCATTAGCAGAACAGAAAGCCCCAAGTTCTGCCACACGGGAGATGTAGTCTCTGAGGAGAACTTTATCATTTTGCTTATTCAATAAACACGTATTAAGAGGCACATAGCGCTCCTCTGGGGTCTGTGGGTGCCAGTTTTTGAGGCGGCATGATAGAAAATAAAGGCTGACACTTTAGTGGTTCCCATGGCACTAGGCTGAGAAGAAATTCAAAAGTGAGCTTCGGAAACCGTCTGCTTGAGATGTATTGCGAGTGTCAACAATACATTCATGTTTATTTTTACTTCACCACTGAAATTTCACAAAGATCATGAACATTTGGAGAGTGTGGATGCGTGTGTGTGTGTGTGTGTGTGTGTGTGTGTGTGTGTGTATCAGAAAGTGAGGAGGCCAGGGATTATTCAAATTACTCCAGGAGGTAAAGTCTCTTGCCCCCATGCTTAATAGCATGAGTTTAAACCTAAACACTGACATGGTAAAAACAAACAAACAAACAAAAACAGATTTTACAAGTTTGCACACACACACAGACACACAGAGAGACAGACAGACAGACAGACATAATAAATAAAAATGAAATAACAGTTTTAATATCAGAAAATTTCACCCAAGTTTTAGAACTGCTATTTACACTACAAATATTGGAGTTTTTTGTTTTATTTTATTTTATTTATTTATTTATTTATTTATTTTTTATTCAAACACACTGGATGTTCAACCTTGGCCCTAGAATTTATGACATGTTTTAGTTTAGATACCTTATGTCACTTAATATGTCCCTATTAACAATGAAAGTAAAGTGGCTTATAAATGCAGTTCTTACTTGGCCGTTGGCGCGATCGGTTCAGCCTCCTACTTACCGTGTGTGATGGAGTTATCCGCATGGGCTCCTGATCAGCACAGGCTCCTTTGATGCTTGCACTCCTACTCTCCGGTTACTCTATGAGTAATTACATAAAGGGTTGAATGGTGAACTAGATACTGTACAAAGGAAGATATGCAAAAGATAGATAACAGAGAGAGAGACCACACTGTGATAAGGACAACATTAAAAGCTGGAGCAAAGAGGAAGCTAATGTAGAGAGATCTGTAAGGCTTCCTTGATCCCCTTCCCATGGTTCCTAAAAGAAACTCTTCAAATGTTGTCCAAAGAAATAGCGAATATTTCATGATGAAGTGAAGATGAAGATAAGGATGCCAGTAAAGATGATGAGAACAGTGATAGAGGAACGTGTTCATTTCCTGTTGCTATGCTGTCAGAGCTCAATTTGCATACATTTCTTGGTCCTCACAACACTTTTCTGATGTAGAAATGTAATTTCCATGCTGCAGAAAATATCAAATTTATATTGGGGAGTGGGGGTGGGGGGAGTTGAAACTTAACCTAGTTTCCCCTGACTTAGAAATTGCTATAATGCACTCTTTCCATAAACTAATGAGGTGGTGGTGATTCGGACCTATACGAACTATGATCACTTGAATTTCAACAGCCTTTTGTGGGTATATTAAGCCCCAGTGCCTGGTTCTTCCCATGGTTCAAACCAGTTTCCTGGCTTTAGCACTGTAAGTAGGATTTGAGGAGACAAAACTGAAAGACAGCACCTTCCTTGCTCTTGGTAAAGTGAGCTCTCACCACTCTCTCCAGTCTTGTGACTCACACCCAAGGCACTGCAGCAATACCTGCAGATGATAGAATGTGCTCTGATGCAGTCAAACTTATGACTCAACACAGCCCAGGAAAATCCAGCAAGGTCCAGTCCCAGAGATTATGACCACGGGATTCTGAATAGTTAGATGCTTTCCTGCTGGATATGAGCTTGAGAGATCATAGAATGAGAGCCACTGTAGCTTCTTCCAAACAAGGGCAAGAACCAGCTAAGAGACCAAAAGAGTTGAAGCATCATTTGAACCATGCTTTCCAGACTATGATTTCAGTTCTGTAAACCAGTGGACTCACTCCTTGCTTACATCAGTCTGAGATGTTTACTGTGCTGGCAACCAGAGGACTCATAAATAATAAAGTATGCTTGCCTAGATGCCTAGTCACAATATCTCAAAAATTAGCATGAATATTATATATGCATATGCCAGAATACATACAAAATGTTCTGTGTGTGACATATTGAGTGTAGATAACATGACAAAACCTGCTGTATTTCTGCTTAGGAAGTAACATCTCACTGAAGCAGAGATAGCCCTAAATGGGAATGAATGCTCCAGTCTCCTTTGCTACCGATAACTTTGATGTAAATAAATATCACATATTATAATAACAATGTTTTCTGATTTTTAATATTGTTAATATATGTCATTACTCTTGGAAACAGAACCTTTCCAGGGTTATCATAGCTTCCTAAATTATAGGCTACAACCCACATGGGACCAGGGAACTGATTAGGAGTTGCAAAGATTTTCACAATAAGTAGAAGGCTTTGAGTATGTAATAACCAAGAATTAATTAAAAATCAAATGTGTTGTGTATGCTGGGTATGTGTAGCAATGCTTGAAAATGGTCCATTGTGCACACCTTCACCACAGCCTTGATATTGAATGTACAACATGTATATTTTGCACTGAGCTTACTGCCATTCCAGGTAAGAACCAACCAGCACCTTCTGAAATACCTCAGTTCAGAGTTGTTAACTATTGTACAACATGAGCTACAGTGTTTCTACTGTGCATACAAATGTTTCTGCTCGTATAGAGATGTGATGGTTTAATTATGGAAAACAGGCTTTTAGTATTTCCCTGCCTTCATTCCTCAGCATGTATCAAATTAACATATCTTTGGATTGTATTGTGTTAGAATGTTTGATTTTAAAAATTGCTATTTGAGTCACTGACTTGACATTCATAAGACAATTGCTAAATTTATTTTGGCATGAGATTACAACAGAATTTCTAATGTTTTCTGAAATGGCCCAAAGCATACATCTGCTATTTTATATTTTACCTTCATGTATAGCAGGTTCTAAGCACTGACATTTCTATAGTTAAATATCAATCAACTCTGAAAAAAACCTGAAGATGTTGTATCAAATATTCAGCATAGGTTTAGAAGCACATCTCTTTCATTACTTATAAATTTACTTTTGTCTTCAATGAATATTAAAATATTGATTATTGCACATAATTGTTTAAAAATAAAATTCTTTACTACTAATTATAAGTAAATATTTTATTTATATAGCAAGTTTTTTTATTCCTATACTCAGAATTGTGTTTAAATATTTTGGGTGAAAAGGGTCATAATTTGAAAGGTTTGGGAAGCCCTCTTTTGCTTACTTTACCAACTGCATGGCTTGAATAAACCCTACTTTATTTAATGACCTTTGGGAATGCAGCTAGCTGTGAACTATTAAACACAAGATTTATGAGCATCCTAAATATGTCCATTGAGCAGATGACTAAAATTATATAACCTGAAGGAACAACTGTACAGCTATGATAGGCACATCTTCAACATTACTAAATTCTATCAAGTTTTTAATCACAATATCTTTTATAGTTATGTTACTTCCAAAATAGCCAGGGTCTAAGTTACATTCTTTATACATATCCTACATAAAATACTTGACCAAGATTTAAAATACCTTTTCATTTATAGAATAACATTGCTGTGACTTTTAATTTTTTTATTATAATTTATTTACATTACATTCCGATTGTTATTCCCTCGCTCTTATCTTCTCATTCTCACCCTCACTCCCTATTTTACCATATTCTCCTCCCCTAGGCCTCTGAGGTTGGGCCCTCCTGCACCACTGTCTGGCCACAGTATACCAGGCCTTATCAGGATACCTGCATCCCCTTCCTCTGTGTGCTCGCAAGGCCATCCTGGCGAGGCACAGTGATCAAATTGTGGACACCAGAGTGCATGTCAGAAGTTCAGCAGTAGTACGCCCTCTCCCCTTCCCCAAGTGGAGAATTAGCACCCCATAGGCTACATTTGAACTTGTATTCATTGTGTATAAATTTGCCAAGTACAATTCATGTTTTACTGCTCACTTGAACATTTTTGCCTATTTTTCTTTGTTGCTTTTTGGGACTTATTGTGGAACCCTGTTCTTTTTCGGTTTATTTTATACAGTCAGTTTCTCCCTGTGAAGGTTTCTTTGTCCTTTGGCTATGACACCATCTGATCATAAGAAATTAAAAATATGCAATCATACTTGTATTTATTAATTTTCTTTTTATTAGTTCTTTGAGAAATTTGCAAAATATTTTGATTGTATTGACCTTTCCACCAACCCCTGCCAGATCCACTCTTCCCTCTGCACCCCTCCCCTCCCCTCCCCTCCTCTCCCCTCCCCTCCCCTCCCTTCCCCTTCCCTCCTCTCCTCTCCCTTTCCCTTTCCCTTCTGTTCCCTTCCCTTCTGTTCCCTTCCTGTCCCTTCCCTTCCCTTCCTTTCCTTTCTTCTTCCCGTCATGCGGAACTTTGTGTCCTTCCCCAATCCCCCTACATATAATGTTCAATAAGTGCTGCATACAAGTTCTTGGATATGTGGCCTTCAGCTGAAGTGTGGCAAATTTAGCAGGGACAATACTCTTAAGAAAAACTGACTCTCCTCACAGATGCTACCAAAAGCCAATATGCCACAGCTCAGTCGAGTATAGGTCCTTGGGAACGAGAGTAAGGGTTGGCTGGCAAAGATAAGGCGAGTGACAAACGGAGCAACCTAGGATGAGTTTGTATCTTAGTGTATTTTTTAGGCAAGGAGTCTAAATTTTTATATGTACATTTCAAAAACGGGGGGGCGGGGGGTTGTGGGGTTGCGGTGGTTACAGTTCCCACGGAATAGATTCAAGGAAGTCAGTGAGCAATCAAGCACACACTAGAGGTACAGAATGGAAATAATAGTGTTGTCATACTTTGAATTACAACTTTAAATGAAACAATACAGGGTACAGAACACACAGCAAAGACGTCATCACTTCTAAGTTAGTTTGGCTTGTGGTTGGGCAGATCTTGTACATGCTGTCATAATCACTGTGTGTTCACATGTGCTGTTGTTCCAATGTTTCAGGAAGAATTATTTGCTTTGTAATGACCACTGTCTCTGTCTCATATATTCTTTCTGTTCCCACTTCCTCTTCCTCACTAATCCCTGAACCATAGGAAGAAGGAGTGTAAAATAAATGTCCCTTTTAGGCCTGAGAGGTTTTCAGTCTCTTATTTGCACCCTGGCCAGTTATGGATCTCTGTGTTAATCACCATCTACTTTAGATAGAAGATTCTCAGATGAGGCTTGAGAGTGTGTTAACCTACAGGTAAGAGTAAGTTACTGGGAGTCAGATAAATTCTATATCTACTTAGCAGAATGATAGTAGTACTCTCTCCACTAAGCTTATGATTTATGACTACTGATTTTGGGCCTTACAGTGGTACCTGGGAAAGGTTTCGTCTTATGCATTGGGAGTTACATACATCAAAAAAAAAAAAAAAATAAGTAATTGGTTTCTCCTGTGACATTCATGCTGGTATTACACCACCAGGCAATGTCTTGCTGAGTCAGTCACTATTGTAGCCCACAAGGATTACAGCTAGATAAGACTGAGTAAATACTTTGTAAGACTGATAAGATAAGCAAGCACTTTATCTTTTGATAGCCTGTATAGCACCTTCCAATACTATGAAAGCTAGTCATAGAAATGAAAATTCCAGGTCAGTACTAGAGTGATTTACTCATGATCTATTAGTCTATTACTCAAGGATGTGGTATCTTTATCAATAGGGCCTTATCATTAAGTTCTAGAAGGTAATTAAGAGAAATAGCAATAACCAGTAGTGTTTAGGTATCTATGGGACAACACTGGCCAACAACTCCAAAACAAGCTAACTCATTTCTGTGAGTAGGATTTTATTTATATGCCTGTGGTATCTAGTAGAGTCACTGTTGCCCTTCTATAGGGTAATTCCATTTTAAATCTATTTTACATGTGTGTACTTATACTTTAAAATAGCTTCTCTCCACTAAATTCATGAATACATAAATCTACATTTCACTTGAAAAATGTCAATGATTGACTTACAAAACTGTTTCTTGAGCATGAAGAAAGTGTGAGGTAAAGATACAATTTCATATTATTCTACGTAATAAACCACTTCCTCAGCAGTGCTTATTTAAAGGACCTCTTAATTTGAAATACTACCTCTACAATGAATCAAGTTTGTGTGGTTGTGTTGATTCATTGAACTCACTATTCTGCTCTGTTGGTCTCCTTATCCAAACATATGACTACATTATTGTCTTAATTTATATATATTTTTATAAAAAGTCTTTTAGAAATATATATATAATCTATTGTTTTTCTTAGAGATGCTTTATCATTCTAAAATTCACTTTCATTTGTTTGGATTTTTAGGACTATTTATTATAAATGAGCATTCATTTTATTTAACTTAGTGTGTCATTATACTGTCATGTTCATGACATTTTATTTTTTGTCCTCTTCCAACTTTGTTTTTTTGTTTGTTTGTTTGTTTGTATGTGTGTGTGTGTGCATGTGTATGCTCAAATTTAGATTATGCATATGAGAGAAAGTAAGTGATATTTAACTTCCTGAGTCTGACATTTTCTTTAAAACAATTGTCTCCAGTTCTACTCATGGAGCTGAAAATGTTATAATTTTATGCTGCTTTTATAGCAGAATAGAATTCAATACTGTATTTGTTGATACATTGATGAATACCTACATATTCATCTAATCTAGTTTAACATCTTAGCTATTGTGAGCTGTGAATAGTGCAGCACTAAATGTTTGTGCAAACATCTCTGAGATGCACATATTTCTAATTTAATTTGGCATAGTAGTTGGCTTTATATTACTATTTATAAAACCTTTGATACAAGTTATTGATAACGAGAAAGGTTTGTTTGGGCTCCTGGTTCTGGAGATTTCAGCTAAAATTAGGTGGCCTTACAGACTGGTTGACTGCTACATATAGCACATTATGATGGGTGTGTCAGGTCATTGGCCAGGACCCCATCATGCCCTGCAAACGTATGCACCAATAACCTAGGTACCACCCATGTGGCTCCCCCTTAAAGATCCTCAGCATTTCACACCAGAGCCACATTGCTAAGCAACCCCTTCACACTGGGATATTTGGAGAAAATACTATTCACATTAAAAACACAGCATATTGTGAGTTACTTGAGCAGCTTTGCACTTAAAGGATGAATGTTGTTAACTCCCAAGGTATTATTTGCTTTGTCAATATATGTTTGGGATACTTTTCTGGCTGTATTCATGGACAGAACGTGTGTGCCCCATTCTTCCTCCTGCTCTTCTTTCTTTGTCTGATTCGTTTATAATACAAGTTTGACCTCATAAAATTGCATAGTTTGTTTCCCAGCCCTCTGTTTGTTTTTGTATTTTAAAAACACTAGTAATACTAGAATACTTCAGTTTTATATTATTTGCTTGAACTTTCTAATATATTTTTGGGGACTTGTATGATACTCCCTTAGAAGATTTTAAACAAATTGTGTTTTCTTTTGTTTTGTCTTCTAATGCTGGAAAAAGACTATAAATTCTCCCCACTTTCCCCACATAGTTTTGTTGAGTCTGCCTTTGTTAAGAGATTGTCAATTTAACCTAAAACTTCAAATTAATGGCATAAGGAGATTCATTATGTACTTTTAAGTCTGAATTGTATCTTTCCCTATATTCTTGTTTCAAATTCCAATAATACTGTGTTCATATATTTATTGCCTTCCTTTTCTAATCAATCTTTATGCAACCCTCCCTGCTTTATTCCCTTTTTCAAAAAATGCAAATCAACTCTGTCAGTTCTCATAATTGTAGCTCATATTTATTCAATTCACTTAATTTTTGCTGAGTTTATTCTGTGGCTCTTTATCTAATTTCTGGTAAACAGTCAGCATTTTTTTCCCATGTAAGATGAATATTTCAGTTAACAAATTTCTTATGGGAGGATACTTTAATTGTAATCTTCATTTGTTGATGGGTAATATTTTAGTTGTCATTTAGTCCTTTAAAGTGTTTCTACACATTGAGGTTTTTGTCTCTGGAAACATATTGCAAACATCTTACAATTTTATTAAAGTATTAAAGGTAAATTTCACACATTATATATATATATATTTTTAAAAGATTTATTTATTATGTATGCAGTGTTGTACCTACAAGTACACCTGCAGGCCAGAAGAGGGCATCAGATCATATTGTAGATGGTTGGGAGCCACCATGTGGTTTCCGGGAATTGAACTCAGGACCTCCGGAAGAGCAGTCAGTGCTCTTAACCTGTGAGTCTTCTTATGTCATAATTAACTATAAGGCATGCCTTTTTATAGTAAGAATAAAAAAATGTGTTGAGCCAATATTTGTTAGCCTTGTGGACAAGTTCTTGACAAAAATCTAGCTCTTTCGTTCATTACTGGATTGAGGTTTCTATATATGATCAAGTATATCCAACAAGCTGAATGAGTAATGATTTTTTGCACACGATTTAACAATTATTGAGTATGTAGTGCTAATCTGCCATAATGTGCTACTGCCTTCCTAATTGGCCCTTTAAGTACTGTAAATGTTTATTTGTATTATAACATTATAAGTTTTTTCTATAGCTCTGGAATTGAGATGTAGTTCCATTAAGTTCTAAGTTTTGCTCTTAGGGAGGCATGCTCTTTATTTCTAGCAGTATCCCCTCTCTTTATGTCTACTCTATCCTTTATAACAGTTTAAACTACATTGTATTTTAGTTGGTAAGTGCCTGGAAACTTTTCAGCAATTTTGTACTTAAGCTTTCTGTTTTAATTTGATTTAAGTCAGTCTTTTATAGGCAGCCTATAACTGGAGAGTGTTTTATTTTTCTACCATGACAGCTTTTAATTACCAAGACTAGTCTATGTAGAGAGATTATTAACATTTCTATCATCTTATTTTTCAGGCTTACTTTTAGTTTGGTTTCTTAGCTTCAAGGCTAGACTTATTCTTCTGGTTATTTGTATATTACCTAATATAGTTCAAATATACTAGTGACTTCTGGCAATATGAACATATTTAAAAAGCTTATCTTCAATATAAGGTTCTAAGACAAATTTTAAATGAGATTACCCATAGAGTCACCTTTGTGTAGATGTTGAGTTTCTCAATGTATCCCAACCTGTTATACTGTCACTACTATCTAGTGTCATAGCATTTGTTTTAGATTTATTCTTTTCATTATTGTTTCCTTCATAAAAATCTTTGGAATTGTTTACATTTTCAGAATTGTTGTTTACGAAGCCTTTTTTCAATTCCCTGTTCATTGTAAATTCTCACTTTTGTGCTGCTATTATTTTGCTTGAATTTTGACAAACTACCTATATTTGCATTTCTAAGTCAACAAGTGTGTTTTCTGACCATTTAATTTTTTTTTTACTTAATTGTATAGATTCTAGATATTCTCTTTGTTCTTGAAATTGAATGTAATGTTCAGTGGGCTGTTTGGAGGTAATAGTTTTTTATGTTTTCTCGGGGGGTATGTTCAGTTATTATCTCACAGTACGAAGGTTCACTACAGAATAACTAGGCTTAGATTTTTAAATCTCATCCCAATTTGGATTCATTGAATTTTGTTATCTGATATTTCAGTAAAAACCAAACCAAACAAAGCAAACCCAAAAAAACCAAAAAAACCTAATGTGCTAGGCATGGTGGTGCATGCCTTTAATTCCAGCACTCAGAGGCAGAGGCAGGTGAGTCACTGTGACTTTGAGGCCATCCTGGACTATAAGGAGAATCCAGGACAGCCAAGGATGCACAGGGAAACCCTGTCTTGAGCCTCACCCCAAATAATATAATGTAAGCCATTATTACATTAAATATGTCTATTTTGTCCTTTGTTAGTCTTTTCTTCAGAAAGTCTAGTCACCTCTAGACTAGGCATTTTATTTCATTCTCTACATATCTCAAACTTTGTTCACATTACAGTATTGTAGTCTATGTAATTTTATTAATGCTAGCTTTGACATAGATACCTTTTTAGTGTATTCAAGTCTGGTCTCCAGTATTTACTCATTTTACTAGTATTTAAAAATAAAGTATAATTGAATTCATTAAATACTTACTTGATCCTTTAGAGATACTTAGTTATTTTAGTAATATTATGTTCTTTTCATAGATTAAAATCATTCTTATGTGTACATGTATGTTTATGTACAAATTCAGTACCCACTGAGACCAGCATGTGTAAGAAATCACTGCATCTGAAGTCACAAACAGCTCTATGCTCCCTTTCATGAGTCCTGGGAACTGAACTTAGGTCTTTGCACACATAGGAACTGTTCTTTACCAGGTAAACTGTCTCTCAAGCCCAAATAATACCTTTAAAAAAATTCTGGTGTCTCTTTTATACACCTTAACATTATCTACTCATATTTCTTGGGCCTTCATTTTGGGAATTCTGTGATGTTTAGAGATCCCTCTATAGAAATCACTTGAATTTGCTTTAGTTTGTGTTCTGGGAATACATTTTCAGCAAATCAATAATTCAATCTTAGTGGTTTTGGAATGGAAATGTCTATTTATTGAGGATGTTTTTCCTTTCTATAATAATTCTGTGGGCCCTACTCATGTCCTCCCTTTAGTATGTACATTTTTTACTCTGTGACTTCATACAGGGGGTTCTACCAAGTCTCCACTTTAAATATGGTCCGACATACTATTTTCTTCCTGGGTTCATGATGGCCAAAATCCCAAATCTGGGTTCTGCTTCTTCCCTAACACTCTAGTGTAGGCCTCAGCTTCCATGTTTCTATTATTCTGCATTTGTGTATTTTGAACATTTAAAAAATTTTTTGAATAATTTTCTATGTTTATGTAATGATAACTACTTGCTACAATAAAGTTTATAACTGGACTTTGCAAGCATCTCTAGGCTTAAGAATTTAGATTAAGAAATTGGGATGCCCAGAGTTTTGTGTTGTTGAGTGTGGAAGTGCAGGGACTAGGTCAACAACACATTTTCAGATATAACATTTTACTAACAATTATAAGCAAAGATTAAATATGAAATATAATTGACTATGGTCATTTAGGGGTTAGAGAATTCATGCTTTATTTTTTCCAAGTATCATCCTTGTATGTATAGATGAAATTTTAAAATAATTGCCAAATGAAAACAATAGAACAAATCCATAGAACAATCTCAAATTCCTATGAATTGTAATGCAAAGTAATAGAAATACCAAGAAAATGTCCAAGTTGTATGAAACTGGCCACTTTCATTTGAGAATGTCTTTTATTAGAGTTCTGGATCTGTCCCAGTCTGTGGGACATATCAAGCCAGGGTTCTGTGGAAGAGGGGGTGCAAATTGGAAGAGACAGAGACACATGGGGTATGAGGCCCACTTTATTAAAAGCCAGTATGGTTTATATAGCAAGGACACCACAACCTCTATTACAATCTCACTTCTTTCTAGCCTCCAGGCAAGAATATAATCCTCTGAGTAGTTCCCTGGAAGAACTTCCTTATTTCTCTGGGTAGTTTTCTGTAAGAACTTCCTGATTTCTTTTCAAAGGTAAACAATCCAAAGATAGCCAGAACACAGGACCTCCTTCAGCAAAGGTCAAGAACTTGAAAGTCACAGCATGCAGCCTCAGTACAGGATTTCTAACATGGCTGAATTGCATGGCTCCCTACATGGATCCTTTCACTACAGTCTTCAATGGAAGACCGGGGAGTACTAGGCAAGCCTTGTCACACGCTCTAGAAAGGAAGCTGGTTCCATGTAGGGTATCTAAGCCACCCGGAAAACACATTCTCTGGGAAGGGAGACTCTTTTCCTCTTCATCAAGGCAAATGGATACCTGCTCTCTCAATCTGCAACAGCCTTCCATTCCAATGAAACAACAGCACGAATATTAAGATTAACCTGCCTTTTATGCCCAGCAAATCAATATAAAAATATGAGAGGAAAATTCTGCTGCTTCTGTGGAATGAGAATGAAGCAAGTTTTACAGTAATGCCAATAAAATGAACAAAAGAAAAAAAAATGCTGCGAGATTTTATTTAGATGTTCTGTCCTAAATGGGATGTGCATGAGATACCAAGTACTAAGATGTGCTGCAGTTATAACACAATCATGTTGGCATAAGAGTTAACAAGGGTCTTTTACTTCCAAAGGATCTGTCTCTTTCATGCATGCTGTATACCCAAGGGCAAAGCTGAAATAAAGCTACTATCATCTGGGAGACAAACAAAACCTTTATGTGCATTTTTGAACTGACTGAGTAAGCATCATATTCTAAGAGATGGATGGCTAAAGCATTAAGGTTATGGTAGCCTTCTCTAAGAATGGATAATAGTGTCCAGGGGGTAAACTCGGTCTTCTCTCAACATGTTTTGCAGATACTGTATTATTTGTCCTTTGGATTCATGTATATTGGCATGTGTTGCTTCTTGGGAACTAGATTTAGTTATGCATCCCAACGTATGCCCCCTTCTTTCATTCTCACTTTTGTTTTATCTATTCCTCAATTTAAACAAAGGCTGAGGAGATGGGCCGCAGTAAAAGTCAATTCAAAATATCTATATCCAAATGATTCATTTCTCTAGGGGAAAATAACTAAATCTATTATACCTATGTTTAAAAAAAAACATATTCTCTCAATAACCATAGTAATAGTAAGAAAAAAAAGAGTATGTTCTGGAAAAAGCTGCACTTATTTTATTGATGAAATATTTACTGAATATAGATGATTCAGCTAAGAATGGTCTTGGCTGATACCCTCTGTGTCAAAATTTTCCTCTTCTTTCATTCATCTTTTCTGTGTCTGGAGTTCAAGTGTAAGCTTATTGTCATTCTAAACATGACCTTCATTTAATTCTCCAAGTGTGGTTAGACTCCCTGTGCTAAGCTGCCTGACTGTCTCATTCTGAGAAGATAGTCACTGACCATATTCTGAGTGCCTCCACTTAGACTTTGCAAGCCTTTTTTTTTTTTTTTAATCTCCCTTTCTCTGCATCATTTTACTTTTGAATGGTCCATTTCTATTTGGGCTGACTTAAAATTAAAATAGAAAAACAAACTGAATACCTGCTGGAATGCTCATACCTGCAGAGTATTGTTCCTCTGAAAGTGAAGCCTACCCCACAGACACTTTACGGTGTTTGCATTATATAACCCTGCTTTCTTACTGCCATGCTCGTGTGTGGTCTGTGAAATCCTGCTAGAAATTCATAAAAGCTGGACTTTGCTGCCCCTCCTGTTCACTTTAGGATATATTATTACAATAGTAGGGCCAATCATAGGCTTGTGCCGAAAGATTAGAATTGAGGGAATGAGTGAATGAGTGAATGAATGAATGAGTAAGCATGCATGGAGGAGGGCCCTGGATTCACTTTAAATAACTCCTTGAACTTCAAGAGTCCATGTAGCGTTGCCAAAAGTTATGGCCAAAGAAATCTATATCCAAACACCGTTGTGGATGACTAAACAGTACGTACATTTTTTAAAATGTTGATATTACTTCACTTTTCTGCACAACACATAAAAAATTGCATGGAAATTGAAAGAGTGACTATTTCCTCTAATGATCATAGACATCATGGATATATATTATGGAATGAAATCATAAACATGATCAACATGAAGCAAAGTGTCCTGCTAGTCCTGCTTGAGTGACTGTCATTCAGACCAAATCTTCAAGAAAAAAAGTAGAAAAAAAAAAGCTGGGGTAAGGAGCCAAGAATAATGATATACACAAGTACACATGGTACCTTTAATATGAATTTTTCACTTGTTCTTGTCATGTACAAGTAGGGAGCTATATATGCTTTGATGCTTCAAATATAATAGTAATAATAACCATATTAATCACTATGGTAACATGCTACTATATAAATTACCTTTTATAAAAACAGTTGAATAACAAAAAATTACCTTTTATATCTCTAAATTTCTTTTATATATTGCAGTGAAGGTAGTATATTAAGGTAGTCTCCAACTTTGGATTTTATAAAGTCTGTTGGTAGGGTCCTAGTTTCTTGTTGTCTTATGTGTAAAAGTGTTCTAAGAGAAAAAAAAATGTAGAGGTCATTATAGTCAAGAGCCTCCAACATCTGTTAGTTTTAGGTCTGTCTAAATATTAATACAATGAGTGTGGATATTTACACAACAGTTAAGTGATAATTTTTTAAAAATGTGTGATGATATGAAATGATAATGATGAAATGAAATGAGAAGTTCAAAATGAGTTCAATAAACATGAGTGCAGTAGTGTTGATGCAGGGAAGAGACATAACAGCAAGTCATGAGGTTCTGTTTGGGTTTACAGAGGGTTGAAATACACCTCCAAAACATTAAGCCACCCACAAATGTTCAATAAATTGTATAAAAAGTTGGAACATTCCAGAAAACTAAAAGTGACATACAGAAAAATCAAAAGATAGTTCATCTATCTTGAAGTAAGCTATGGAAATGTAAAGAAAATGAGATAAAACACATTTCTTTTTTTTTAAATTAATTTATTCTTGTTACATCTCTATGGTTATCCCATCCCTTGTATCCTCCCATGGGTTAAACCCCTACCCTGATCTAGCCCATGGAGATAAAACACATTTCTATCTTGCATTTCAAAGAGAAAGAAAATATAAATGCCTTCGCTAAAATTAATTGGTAGAAAGAAATTGAAGTCATATTATTTTTATTCAGAATTTTGTACATGTATTTAATCCCTATTCTCTCCTTTCCAGCTTCTCCCCTAAAGCCCTCCCACCCATTTTCTTTCCCATCATTATTTGAGTTCTCTCTCTCTCTCTCTCTCTCTCTCTCTCTCTCTCTCTCTCTCTCT
>OU015747.1:18162193-18178878 GCA_907169655.1 Acomys percivali | reverse complement strand
TCTCTCTCTCTCTCTCTCTCTCTCTCTCTCTCTCTCTCTCTCTCTCTCTCTCTCTCTCTCTCTCTGTGTGTGTGTGTCTCCTTCTCTCTGTCTCTCTCCTCTCTTGCTCTCTCTCTCTCATTCTCTGTCTTCTTCTCTTCCTCTTCACACCTCACTCTCTCTCTAATCCTGCTGAATCTACATACTGCCAGTATATTCGTGCATGTAAGATCATCTCTATTGTACCTGCGGTCCGATGTTGCCAGACCAGTCATTATTGGAGTTCCCAGGGTTCACAGCTGAATAAGAGTGAGGAATACTTCTCTCCTCAAGCAGAGTAAAGAGAAACTTCCAACATTCTAAAAGGTGGCCAGTTTGAATGAAGTTTCTGGGTGAGTAACAGCTGCCTTTGATGTATACAATGTACATAACCGATTTTAATCATGGCCTTCTTCTTTCACCATTGCTCCCTCCCACTTGGCCTCTTCCTCTTTCCAATAATTTCTCTTCTACTTTATGTCTTAAAAAGAAAATTTGGTTGTACATGTGAAAGTGCATAAGATTTTTCTTGATTAGAGTGTATTTTATTTTGCTTAACATGATAGTTTCTGGCTCTATTCAATTTACTACAAATGGCATATTTTATTTTCATTTTAGAGTTGCTATGTATGTCAGATACATGTACACACACACACACACACACACACACACACACACACACACACACACAAAGAGATTGCTGATTTCCAGCTTGGCTATTACAAATAGTGTTTCAGTCACCTGGATATTTTGGTTCCTGCTTTGTATTCTGACTTTTACTTTGATCACTCTAGGTATATGCCCGTGATTAATACTGATGGAAGATAGCACTATGTTTAATTTTTGTGGAACCTACATACTGGTATTTGTCATTCCTGAACTCATTTACATCCCGTCAACATCAGGACCTGCCATTCTTAGATGTGGAACTCTCTAATGGGTTTTGCTACTTTTTAAATAATATGCCACCTCTTCTCTTGCAAGTCCTCTTCTTGGCTCATGAGTAATTTCATAACTGTCACCTCCACTCTAGAATTCCCTGACACTGTATGTTCTAAGTCAACTGAGATTTTTTTTCCTCGTGATGCTTTTTAACTTGATTGCATCTAGAATCAACTAGAGGCACGTGCCTCTTGGGGTGGGAGGGTCTGTAAAATCATGCTTGGCAAGCTTTTGCCACCCCCATCCTCCACTGGGATCTGAACGCAACTTTTTGGCCTCTTACAGTGAATTGAGGAATGATGGCTCTCCAGGACTCCTCCCAGCCTTCCCTACCAGATCAGGACTTCTTATGTGTCCAGCATCATGAACTGAGAAGTTTCCAAATTGCTAGATTTCCCTAGGTACAGACAGCCATTGCTAGACTGTGAGGCTGTATGACCCAATCCAATGAATACCCTTTGTAGTCTGTATTTATTCCAGTAGTCCAGTACTGTTCCTTTAGTCAACCCTAATACATTTCCCCAAAGTGTTCTTCACATTTGTTCTCTGTACCTAGAATCATCAGTCTCTTTAGACGCTTATTATTTGGCTTCCTTCTTCTTATTTATATCTGAGAACAAAGATCACTTTTTTTGGACTTCTCTTTTTAACCTGCATTATCTGAAATGATCTGCTCTTGTGCTTTTTCAATTTGTGTTAGCTATTTTTGTTTTTCAAATCCATATAGAATGTTCATAAATGCATCATATTTTAACACAGTAACCTGTTAAATAGGCACCTCCACTTCCTGTCTTTGGAGCCACTCCACTAGCATATGTCTCAGCAATGCATGGGTTCACATACAGCTAAAGACAAGCATAGAAGACAAATATGTTTTTAGGATATAAGTTGGCTTTTAAAAGACATAATGTGGTATACAATTCAAGATTTCAATCTGCATATATATGCTATAAATATGGGAAACAGTTGGCAGTTGTCTATCAGACAGAACATTAGAAAAAATCACATACATTAATATTCTAAGTATTTTCTGTTTGCCCTACATGGCTTCTTCTCCCAACTGCTTGATGTCTTGAAATATGACCACGTCAAAGAACATTTTTATTTTTCAGTTTTCATAGGAGAGGGAACGGAAGCCTGGAGATATAGAGTCTCCTATGCACTCTCCTTATACCCTTTCCTCACATCTGCAAAGAGCCTTTTTATTAAACCCTGCTCAAATTAGTTCAAATGTGCCATTTGTTTCCTGCTGGGACACTGACTAATGCACATGTATTTCCTCTGAGCATTTTCAAATGCCAAGAGTATGTATTTCATTTTTTGTTGCTACTACAGTTTTATTAGTTGAGTGTCTATATGTGTTGTGTTCTGTGATAGACTATGAGGACAACATGGTGAGCAAAATAGAAGAAAACCACAGACATTGTGAAGCTTGCATATTAGTTGCCTATGACAATGAACATCAAATAGGCAATAGGCTAGACTCCATTAAGGAACTTACATTTAAACAAAAATATGAAAGATACAGGAAGCCAACAATGGCTATTTCTGGGAAAAGGGTATACCAGTCAGATAAAATAGAAATGTAGGTGGACAAAAATAAATACAGACATAAGAGCACAAAATGGTGGCAGAATATGAATTGAGAGGTAAAGAGACTCAATCTTCAGGGAATGAAGGCCCACTCTAAGAGCAGCCGATTTGATTTGGGGTAAAAACAAATAGACATTAGAAAATTGGGGACTGTACCGCAATATGTCTTAGGTCTTAGATTTGTCTGCCTTGTATTTATTTTGTGGCCTCTATGTTGTTTTCATGAGTACAAATAGTGGAATAAAGCAAACTAATTTAGGAATTCACAGAAATAATGCAGACAAATCAAAATGATAACCAAGACCAAGTGAGTAGCAAAGAATTTGGCAGTGAAATGGTAGTAGATACAACCAATTTATATCTTGAAGATGGAATCAACATAGTATCTGATAGTTATTATGTGCATACTATAGCTTGGTCAAATGCTATGTGGTTGAGGTGGAAAGGTGGACAGAACCAAGTCCCCTCATCTTGAGGAACGTAAAATATGATGATGGTATTAACATTGAAAGAATGGTTAGAAAACATAGAACGTATTAAAAGTTGACGTGTGCTAAGGAAAAGAGAACTATGAAAGGAGATGAAGAAGAAAAACTGAGCTACACCCAAGGGAAAATTGTTAAGTGAGTGGATGCTATTGATGTTGGGTGTTTGTACAAACAGTTGAGGAAGAATGGAGCTAGGTCAGTGAGATATGTGTAGGACAAAGTCTTCAGGTAAAAACAAGAGCCGCAAAAGGTAGTGGAGAACACTTCACCTGGGCATGCAGAATGTCAAAGGCTGATGGAAAATTGAAACAGACTCAGTGAGGGTCAAATATTAGGAGAGGCAATGAGAGAGGTAGCACGTTCAGAGTATATTGGCCGTTAGAAGCTATGGACCAACCTGGGGCCATTCCAGGTGCAGTTAGAGCTGCAGTTGGATTTTCTGCAAAGTCAGATTAAGCTCTCACCATTGTTTGAGCACAATGATTGACATTTCAGCACCAGGGAATAGCTTCTAGGTGGTAAGTTTTTGAGTAAACAGGCCTGCTATTAAGAAGGGTATGTTCGTTCCAGATGCAGTGGCCAGTTAAAGACATGGAAAAATTGAGAACTGTACCTTAGAGGGCATATGGGAGGAAGAGTATGCTTTCAGTACTAGACACACTGAGATAGAAGGGAACAGCATAGCTGAATGTCTCATTGCTTATTTCATGGGGAGAAACTGCTCTGCATGGCACTGTTACGAGATTAATACATATGAAAAACTCACCTGGTGATGTTCAGATTAACATGCTTTATTCTTTCCTTTCTTCCTCCTCTTGAAGAAACATTTACATGGAAAAATAAATGCCTTTCAATGGGCTGTGACTTTCAGGGATTCTATATTTTCAGGGATCTCCACTTCTCTTCAGTAGTTCTGTGTCTCTGCATTTGGAAGCTAAATCATCCTTTAAAATTAGCAAATCTTGTTTGCTATAATTTATAGTTACTTTCTTTAAAGAGCTTTGTGTAGAATGCACCATAATGATTCAAATTTGATAGTCCTCATGTCAGTCTGTCAATTGTTTTGAAGCCTAGACTATCCAAGGATTGGTATTATTCCTTTTTCAACCTAAAGATTTTTAAAATGAATATAGAGTGAATTTTCCACTATTATTAAGAGGCCACCTTCACACCCAAGTCTTCTCAATTTTGAAGGTAAAATTGAATTTGACCTTTAACTAAAGATCAATTCCACTGGGTAACCAATTTGGACTGATTCCACCGGAGATCACCTAAGAGTATTCTGGCATTGTAAATGGCCATTAAAAGCCATCCGCGCTATAATTCTTTTAGAAACAGATAGTTATGTGAGAGTCATATGATGGTTATTGCTTTATGATTTAGATATTATTTAATGAATAGTTGGAAATATCTATCAAGTCTAACTTGACAAAAGAGGACAGAGAGGACCTCTATCTCAGCCAAGACTACTTGGGAAAAAATGCTATAATTTCTGAAACCATACCCTTCAAACTGGCAATAATAGCACATTATCCATTTGCTTTATATCTTCATTAAAAATTATCAAAACACTTTTCAGTGCTTTAATGGGGTCGTATGCCTAATTAAAGGCACAGCTATAAACCATTAGGACTGCCCACCACCCCCAGTAAAGGTTACTCCAGGTCAGGGGGTTTAACCTGTTTTGGATCTGTTTTGGACCATTTCCACAAGAGCAAATTTAAACACATGCAAGACAAAGGTAGGACTTATACTGAAGTAAGTTACATATTTTCAGGGTTTTATGTTTTTGTCTGGTTGTTTTGGCTTAGCATTTGTTTTCTTTGAGTACATATTAGTGTGTTTGTAAATTATCATTACACTGCCAAGTTGTTACTTCATCTATGTTGTTCATAAGGTGTCATAAAATTACTACAGTTATAACTATCTCATGGCTGGAAGAAGCAAATAACTTGTTAGATTGTTTATTAAATTTGTTTATGATCTTAATGATTTGAGTTATTATAATGTTGCCTGTAATTTATAGTTTTCTTGGAAGACAAAGGATTTTGTGTTTTTCTTCAAATAAGTTCAAATTCAAGTTTGTTTATTTAACTTGTGTTTCTAAAGGACACCTTCATGGATCTGAGCATTATTTAAGTTGTTTTGTTGTTGTTCTTTAAGTAAAAAAAAAGAGAGTAATGAATGGAAGAAAGGAAGGAAGGAAGGAAGATGAAGAGATAGAAATATAATGTCAAATACCAGGAGGATATAAAACATAGGAAACTAGAGGTAGATGATTCAATAAGAAATGATGCATTCAAAGAAATGATAGAAGAAAGAGTAGATTATTAAATAATTCTAAAACATAATGCATGTTGTTCCCACCAAAGCCACATTTGTGGGGAAGTGCAAGTGTTGTGCCTTAGAGCTGCATTAAAGTAATGCCCTAAAGCTAGACAAGCCGAAGCAGTAGCCTTCACACCCCAGTCTAGACAAGGAGGTGGGGGCTGGGGAAGAAGGCCCCAGGTTTCCAGAAGCTTTGTTTTGGATCTAACTGACTAGACATAGAGCTGTGTTCAAAGAACCTGCTTCAGGACTTTTCTCTTATTTCTCTTTACATTTGCTTCAAAAAATCACATCTTAAAGAAAGTAGGGTCTTTACTCCCTGTGGAAACCTATGGGAAGAATTGTACCTTGATTTTTCTGGCTTTTGGCAACTCAATGGCTTTCCTTGGCCTTAGTGGTGCACAACTGAAACACATCGTTTTGACACTGTAAGGATTTTCTCTATGCATCTGTGTATTCAATTAGTTGAAGTAACAGTCGAATCAAAGATCCACCCTACTCTAAAATGAACTCTTAAATAATTGCTTCTACAGTGATTCCATTTAATCTTATGATCACATTCTGGGGTACTGGTACTTCTGACTTCAACATACATTTTGACCTAAAATAATAATTTCTAAAATTGTAATAAAAACTTAAAATGATTAGTATTATAACAGAGTAAAAAGACCTATGGACTAGGAAGGGATGCAGATTGCTATTTGTTGAACTTTTTGTGCTTCATTTGGTGTGTTGTTGGTCTTGAGAAGGACCCTCAAGTGTCTCATTCCATGATATAGTTGGAGTTTCTATTTTTCAGAACTGTTATGAAGATAAAAATAATGAAAACAACATGACAATACACAGAAACTCAGATGCTTATTCAGCCATCATTATAACTACTTTTGATATCTACAAAATAAATAGCACCTTAATAAAAAAAGGAGTACCACAATGGCTCCTAGGGATAAATATAGTTAGAATTACTGGGCCTGGAAAGATGGCTTAGCTGTTTTTGTAGAAGACACAGGTTCAGTTCCCAGTGCCATTATGAGTTACAACTGTCAGCTACTCAGTTCTAGGGTATTGTATTCTGACCTATGTGGGCAATGGGCCCATAAAATACACTCATATACATCTTGGCAAGACACACATACACATAAATAGAAATAGATGCATATTTAAAACTGGAAAGAACCAGTAAACTGTCCTATTATCACATTCAGAACTGCAAATTAAGATAGGTCTTAGTACACTTCCACAATAAGTTGAGTCAAACCTAGTCAGAAGATGAAAAGTTCATGAATCACCCAAAGAGAAAGAAAAATTAGTTGACCAGTTGACCTGAGAGATAATAGACACTGTAGTTGCCAAAGACAGGTCAGTGTTTTTCAAAGAATTGCTTGTCTTGAAGTTAAAGCCATGGCCTGCAATTAAGAACATGGTTTCCAACAAGGCTAGTACTGAGGACACATTATAAATTACATCCACTCATGGTCATCTGTCACAACAGCTAGCTTTTCCTTTGTAGCATTCACCACAATTTACAATTACACTTGTGCATCTGTACCATTTTCTGTCTGTCAACACATAGATTACATGTCTACAAAACAAGAATTAAGTTTTGAGATTTTTAACACAATTTCTGCCATACCAAATATACTCAGTCAATATCACATCTATGAGTAGGTGGATAGGTGTGTTCATGGGAAAATAGTGATAAGAACACTCTCTAAATAGTCTCACTTGACATTTTTTTGCTTCAGAAAATATAACACAACATACCATACATTTGCTTACATATCCATGGCTTTGAGGTCATGGTTAAATCAACAGAACACCGTTGGCATAATACTTAAAAAATTCCAGCAATAATATAGATTGAACACCAAGGATAACTATATCCTTTTCTTTATCATAGGCAGATATCAAGGCACCTAAGAAAAAAGTAAAAGAAACAAAGTAGACCTAAGTAAAAAATACGAAAGGAAAAACAGGAGTCTATAAAAAAGCATGATGAATAAATAAGTCTGATATTTTATATTTCACAGTTTGGTCCAAAGTAGTACATTCAACATTGTGTTCATTGAACTCCATCAATAGGCGAGGTAATTTCTTCTTTGTAACCTATGTCTCTTCCCTTCTCTCTGCCTCTTACATCCCAACATGCTGATAGATCAATTTGCTCATTTATTTCTATTGACCTCATGAAGTGCCAATTTGCCTACTGGATCTTACCAATATGCATTTGTTTATGAATTAGAGACTACGAGTTAAGGCGAGAGTAAATGCTACTACAGTGAATTGTGAAGGTTAAATACACCAAAACTAACCTCAAGGGAAGAGAAAGGCATTTGTGATGCAGTAAGGAATGAACACTTAGCACTTCATTTTGTTAGTTGAATCAAGAGTGAGCCCGAGTTTGAGTTCTCCATTTCTCTTGTCTATATCTAAAAAACATCTCTGTATTTATTGAAGAGTACAGAAAAATGAGAGATTCATTTACAGAAGTCTTTAACAGACTTTAAGTTACATGCTACATACTGACCCAGAAGCTATCAGAAAACAAATGGAACCACCACCATATTCTATTAAACCATATCCATATTGTTTCCAACATTTGTGGTGGATATTTGTTGTATATTGTCCTTTTCATCTTGCTTGCTGCTTTAAGAAAATGATTACTATAACACACACACACACACACACACCATATTCTCTGGCTCAGAGCCATGGATGAGTATAAAATATAAGATTAAAACCATCTATTAGCTTACATTATAAAATCTGATTATATAGGAAATCCAAGGCAAGTAAGGTTTGTTGTTTCATTGTTCTCTTAAAGGCAGGTTAAGCACACAGGCTGAGTGTACTGTAAGATATCAGGATAAGTGTTAAGTTGTTTTAAGGTGTATTATTAACTTGACTGTAAAGCCAGCAGAAGTTCAGTCTCTGAATATGAGATACTTTCATAGAAATGTTATTATGGCCGTTAGTGACAACATCACACCTAGAATGCTAAATGGGAGTTCTCTCTTCAGCATTATATATTATAAGACAAGATAGTGTACATTATCCATTAGCTGAGCTTAGATATTGCCTCCTTGGGTCAACAGAGGGAACAGGAAATGCTAGCAGAAAAAAAAATGAGCCTGCTGAATGATAATTACCACCAAATCTGCAGTAAATATTACAATGCTATGTGATGAGTTTATGCCATCTCAAAGTCAACAATCAGTTATGCAAAAATGCCCACAATATGCATAAGTTTAAAGCAAGGGCTGTATGCATCCAGACACACAAGGAAAACTAGGCAAACACATTTTGAGTTAACCATGATGTTGCTTGCATGCAGTCAAAACGCATAATCTTAAGGATGTAACTTCTACTCTTCTTTTAACTCTGATCAAATTTCCAATTAATGTTAACATTTGTCAATCAATGGATTTGTACCCAGGAGAACCTCAGAGACACTCCGTGGTCTTTCTAGAGGAGCAACACAAACACACTGCATGAAATCAATATTTGTTACTTATTAAAATATTTCATTCAAATTTGACATTTATAAGATTACTAGGTATTGCTGACCTATTTCTGAATATACTTGTTTTAATGATCACAGTAGGTGTCTGAAAAAATATGACACGATTTCTTAAAACATGACTAAAGAGAGTAAGTTCAAAATATTGACAATAAAGTTTAAGTTCTCCTGTGTAGTAACTGGTTTCATGAACTATTTAGAAAATAATAAAGAAAAATATTCACAGCTTTCCATTTTAAAAGAAAAAAACATTTTCAGTAACATATATGTGAAGGAATTAAGGGAAACTACAAGAAATAAAAATCCAGCTGGGCATGGTGGCACACGCCTTTAATCCCAGCACTTGGAAGGGAGAGGAAGGCAGATCACTGAGTTCAAGTCCAGCATGGTCTATAAAGTGAGTCCAGGACAGCCAAGGCTACACAGAGAGACCTTGTCTTGAAAAAGAAAAAAAATAAACAAACAAAAAAAGAAAAGAAATAAAAATTCCTGAACACTTTGTTCCCTGAGACATAAAAATACTGTACAAATATTTCTGTCTTTATTCAACTTTCTTGCACTTAAAAACACTTTAGAGGTGTATATACACACATATATGAATGTATGTATATAGAGATGTGTATTTATGTACATAGAAATAAATGGAGAGATGTTTATATTTATACAAATAAAGAGAAAAATAGTCACAAAGTACACAAATATTTTTGAACTCGTGTCTGGTTGCAACCTTGAGAATTTCAACATAAATTGAATATATCATATCTCAAAAGTATACTTCCACACTCTAACCTATGAATTGGTAGCCCACCAGCACAGTTACACTGCAGGATATTTGGCTAATTGAAATCAGTGACTCACTGCTACTGTTTGTTAGAAATTAATCTGAAACCTCATGAAAATGACCAAACAATCCAAAGTATTTCAGCCAGGGATAAAGATTCACTTCTGCTCTCTCATGTACAGCCATGAAAATTCAGTCAAGCAAACACACCCAGGGGGAAGTTGGATTCATTTTCCTTCCTGTGTCTCACCATGAGTAGCCAGAGCCCAGCTTTTCGTTATTATGTGATTGGCTAATGAAAGCAGTGCAGCTTCTAGTGAGAAACAAAATCTGAGTGGGTAGTTTTATTCTGGAAATTGTTGACTCAGGAGGGACTATACCCAAATAGCATCTTCCTCAAAATGGAGTTTCCTCTGACGACTAACACTTTTATAGAAAAGACAGATCATTTTCTTCACATTTCTTTCTTTTTTTTTTAAATTTATTCTTGTTACATCTCAATGGTTATCCCATCCCTTGTATCCTCCCATTCTTCCCTCCCTCCCATTTTCCCCTTATTCTCCTCCCCTATGACTGTTCCTCAGAGGGATTACCTCCCCTTGTATATGCTCATAGGGTATCAAGTCTCTTCTCGGTCACCTGCTGTCCTTCCTCTGAGTGCCACCAGGTCTCCCCCTTCAGGGGACGTGGTCAAATGTGAGGCACCAGAGTATTCACATTTCTAACATTTGCCATGCTCAAAAGATTTTGTACTACCTCTGAGTAGTCCAAAGAAAAATGAAAATTGAACACCTAAAAGAAGAGGTTTTTAATTGAATGTATATAGCAAGAGAGAAATTTGCAAGCAGGAAAAGGCAAAATTTAAACAAGAGATATGGGAAATGAAAAGATAAAGTATTTAAATGAAGAATTCAGAATAAAGAAAAACAAAAGGGAGTACAGGAAATAAACAAGAGAACTAATGTGAAGAAAAAGTTGTAAATCATAAAAATGAAAAGCAAAGTAGAAAATAAATTCACAAGCTGATTAAAATAGAGTAGCCAGACTCAGCAATAGACTGGAAGTGAAAGTGGAGGAACTGGTTGATTTCTATGAAGCATCAGGAATAGGGAGAGTTAGATTTGTGGACACATTATTTGTAATATAAAGTGAACATAAACTAAGGAATAGAAAACATGGGCAGTGGTGGACACGGCTTTAATCCCCACACTCAGGAGGCAGAGGCATGTGGATCAAGGCCAGCCTGGTCTACAAAGTGAGTCCAAGACAGTCAAGGATACACAGAGAACCCCTGGCTCGAAAACCCAACCCAACCCAGCCCAACCCAAACCAAACCAAACCAAAACAACCCAGAAAATACAAATGTTCTAGAGTATAAACTGAGTTATCAATATAAGTTTTGACGTGAAAGTCATATACAACAACTGTGACAACTAACTTTAAGTGGCCCCTTACTGCTTTACATTACTCCTGAGGGTGGGTTTTCTGAGAGGTTATCTCTAGAGGGATTGGCCTGTGATTTGGTGTCTTCCTCAATGTGGAAGGACATCATCCAATCACCTGGGTGCTAGATACAACAGACAGCTAGAAAAAGATTTCTTTCTATATTGTGAAGCTGCAAATGCACAATTTTCCCATTGCATTCAAACCCCGGCCTCTCCAGTCTCTGGATTCCAAGGCTCAGTCAGCAATGATCTATTGGGTCCTTTGATACTGGCCTGATCATTACAGAATCTTTCTTTTCTTTTTTTTCTTGAGTTTTTGAGGCTGGCAAACTTGGACAAAACTGAACAACTGATTTCCTGGTGTCTCTCACTTCAGAGGCCTGTTTGGGGCTCCCACCATAATCATTGAAGTCAGTTCTCTTGATAAACCCCTCTCTTCTATCGGTATGTATATTTCTATATCTATTAGTTTTGTCTCTCTAGAGAACCCCAATTCTTCTCTCTAAGGAGAGCCCCATATTTCCTCAAAACGTTGCAGTGAAAGACAATTTAGATGGTTTATGGAAACATCAAAAATCATTCTTTTGTTATTAAAACTTTTTAGGAACATAGACAATACTTTATGAAGCTGACAAAACATTGATCTCTAAACTTCAAAAATAGCAAACAAAACCATATCATATAGGGATTGTGTTTAGGATTATTGATTTAAAGTTCTCAGGAACATACTACTAGTTTTTGCCTAGTATTATTTTAAAGAAGCAATATAAAATAATGAAATGTATTTGGCCCCAAACTTCAAGGACATTGTGAATTATATTTGGTATATTTATATATACATATATTGCAAACAGCTTATATGTATACATCAGTGTTCACAGGGAAATTCCATTTGCATATCCTGAAAGATGTTTGAATACATTTGAGCATTTGATAAAATAGAGTTTCCAGTTCTAATAAACAACTGAACAGACTTTAACATGTGTATAGTAATAGCGAAACACCAGATGATAAGTTCCACTCATTGGCTGGCAAGAATCAAAACAAAATAAACAAAGCAGAAGGTGCTAATTTCTTTAGACAATGCAGTATATGAAACAAAATATAACTTTAAAAACAATCACAGTTTTAAAACTATGGTGGTAGTTGAGAGATAAGATGATTCCAGGTTTTATTTATGATTCCAGCAAGGATGCCTCGTGGTTAATATTAAATATGTCTATCATCCACCTTCTCTATAGTTTCTCTTCTGTCCAGTTTCTTACTAACCATCAATCACCATATTCTTCCTCTTTTCATTTATCCTCTATAGACGTTAGTTGAATTCTAACTCAACCACTTTGTTTCATCTCATTTTTTCCTTCTGCTCTTATCCTTCTTAGGGTTCTACTTTATGTCTTTAGTGACAATTGTTATTTCTAAAAAATTTCAACTATCTGAAGACATGAGTTCAGAGTCCTGTATTTTTCATACTAAGAACTCTCAGCTCACTAAAGGAAATAAAAAGAAAAGAAAAATCTTCAATGAAACATTCAGGGTGGTTGCATCTGTCCATACTTCCTGCTGGCCATCACACCAAACACACACACACACACACACACACACACACACACACCACAGAGACACACACACACCACACAGAGACACACACACACACTACACAGAGACACACACACACCACACAGACACACACACCACACAGACACACACACACCACACAGACACACACACACACACACACACACACACACACACACACACACACACACACACACCCCTTGGCCTCTTTTCATAAAATGTTGCTATTTATACCCAGGTTCACATCTTTATGTGTTTCCTGAAACCCTTTGGCTCCTTCTTCCCAGAAACTTTGCTTCTTACGTATGCAAAGCTGATCACCTCATGTATCCAGCCACAGCTTAGAGTTGAACAGAGAGGCTCCTTCACAAACTGTCTTACATCTGTAAGTTAACTGTGATGTGAGGATATGAAATACATCTATTTCATAGACTTGTGAGAAGAATTGAAAAGGTTTCCTAAGACTTTACAAGAGTAAGGAAATGTTTAACACAATATTTTATCTCTTCCCTTCTATATATTTCAAATTTACCACTATACTCACTTCTACTCAGCATTGAGCACATTTTGGGGGAAAACAATAGCCCTGTATTCTCTTCTATTCATCAGCAAGAATTCTTCCTCATATTCACAGACAAACAAATCAGGAAAAGCCTGAATCTTTCTCTGCTTCTGTTTGTCCTCACTCCACAACCTCCCAAATCCTGGATTCTGTTGTGTCAGTGCTGCTGTTCCTGCTCTTGTCAATGTCAATGATGATGGCCTTGTAGTTAAATCCAATAAATAATTTCCAAGCCTTATCTACCTGAACACTTGGCAAGGTCTGACACTATTGACTGTTCCTTCTTTCTTGAAATGTCCTCTTATGAGACTTATCTATTCCAACACTCTCCTTTCTTACTTTACACTTCTCTGGCCATCGCATTTCCTTCTCTTTTGTGAGTCTCTTTTTCTCCTTGGCCTCCCCTCTAATTATTGGTGATCTTCAGAGCTCAACCCCAGATCTCTTTAAATGTTTATTTTAAAGACTTTTCCTAGCTAATATCCTCTTCTTGCATAACCTCAATTGCCTGGTAGCTGCCGAATGGTGAGTCTCTTCCAGAATTCAGGAGACAGGAGGTGTATGATGAAGACACAGATTGTTATTCTGCCGCTTGATGGGTGGATTACTGAAGGAAAAATGTTGTTTCTTGTCTAAACTTCAGATCAAATATTTGTAAACTGTTGTTGGAAATAGTATAAGGAACATGTGCACCACTTAAAACAAAACAGCTACACATGGCAAACAATTATCTATTCCATGCTTACTCCAAGTCCAGATATATGTTGTCAGCTTGAAGCTAGCATCTACTGGCTGCTTGATTCTACTGTTTTATCATCCAAGAACACCAGTAACTCATGGTCTGAACATATTTCCCTAATCTTTTCTTATATGTGTTTTTTTTTAACTCACTGAGTCTGTTAGCCTATAAATTCCTCAATTTCAACACTTGTCTGTAGTTAAATACGTTATACGTTTTTATGTACTTGTAATTAAGTCACATGCCTTATTAATATTATTTATTGATGCTTATTTAGTTGGCATTGATCATTCTCTTTGAAACCTGAATATTTTATTAATATCTTCAATGAAGCAACTTTAAATGTATACTTTAATTAACTAAGCAATTCTTTTGTATTTTATTGTATGTATTTATTTCATTATATTTTTTATGTTGAGATTGTTGTCTCACACTTGGTAATTGGGTACTCATCTCATACAGTAAAATTCCTTAGAGTTTTTATATGGAGTAATAATAAAATCCATCAACTCGAATGATTTAATTGAAATATGTAAGTTATTTAGAAGCTTGTAAGGATATGTGTACATTCTATGTTTTGATAATAATAGCCTGTGGTCAGACACTATGGTCTATATATTAACTATACTTCTGAAAAAATTATATATATTTTATAATACAGTGCATAGGTTTAGAAACTATTTGAGAGATTTAAGAATCTATACTGTTATTTGGGTATGGGTGTGTGTATGCCTATTCTTTATAAAATAATTACACTCTTTACATTTTATTTTTATTAATTATCTTTTTAATGTTATCTGTCAAAACTGAGATATTATTTAAAATATGTCACATGTACAGAGGCCTTATTCATTTTATTCATTTTTATCAATAACACCATTAACATTATTTATCTTAGGATAGTTTTATTAGAAGCAATAATATTTAGGCAATCCTAGTAAATTTAGCTTTTTATCATTAAAGAATGAGAATTTTTAGCCTTGTATGCTTTATCTGTTATGATACACTTTTCTCCTAGTAAGTTTCTTAGCTTTCTTTCTTTAATTTGACTTTTATCTCATATTCCTTTTGTATCTTTTTACATAGGACTTTCCATGTCTAAAATCCTTAACCATGTCTCTATAAAAGAACACATAGTATCATTTTAGAGATCCAATTTAGAGCTGGAGATATGGCTCAGCAGTTAAGTGTGCTTCTTGCTCTAGCATAGGACCCAAGTTCGGTTTCCAATACCTACATTGGGTCCCCACACCACTTGTAAGGAACTCTAATAGATTCATCGCCCTCTTTTGACCTCTTTAGACAGTTGTAGTAATACACAAATACACAGAAACACATACATACATACATACACATACATACATACATACATACATACATACATACATTAAAAGTAATCTACAGACAAATCCAGTTTAATATCTTATTTTGTTAGCACAACACCTTGACAAGCTTTTGTGGTTATGTTCCTTCAGGTTCCTTTCAATATGCTTCCAATTTATTTATTTATTTATTTATTTATTTATTTATTTATTTATTTATACTATCTCTTTCTCCAATACCATTATTTTCCTTCTTGATCATTTAAATTTATGAAATGCTATTATGCTAATTTTGCTCCCTAAGTTCTGAATTAATATCGGTCTCCTTTCTGAAAGTAACCTAATAACCACAGCACTTGTTACATTAGTTTATTTTTTCTGGCTTAGTTCATTTTTGTTCTTCCTTGAATGTGTTTCTTCAGACTTTTCTTCACTTTAGTTTCTTTGTAGCAACATATCATGTCTCTTCCTGTCCATGGCTTTATTTCACACATTCTCCAGGACTGGTTTTGTTGGGGACACCACTTAATTTAGTTGTCATATTTCTGTCCTCTTCCATACACCCTGCTACAGAGTCCTTTCCTTCAGTGCTATTCTACAGAATCTATTGTTACTTATCTTTTGGAAACCTGTTCCTCCACCTCTTTCTTTTTCTTAAAAGAACCATCTATGTCATTTTTATTTTTCATTTTGTATTTTAAGAAAGTTCCAAGCACTATTTTAGTTAGGATACAAAGTTATGGATATCATGGAATTTTCATATACATATATGTTTATAACATATATGTGTGTGTATGTATGTATGTATGATTGTGATTTGTTCTTAATTGCTCCACTGCTCCCCATTCGGCTTCCTCCTCCAATCTTTCTCCAAACAGTCCTCTCTTTTGTTTTCATGATACATGGATTTTATTAATCCCCGCTTCTTGTTCAGCCTGAATATAAACTACTTAATACCTCAATAGGTTAAGTAATAAAAGAAACATATTTAAATGCAGATGAGGAAAAATCATAAATGTAACAATGCTGTGATATTGCACTTCTTGGCTGTAACCCCAGTAAATCACAAATGCTCAAGTCCCAGAATATCCCTTTTTCAAGCGATCATGGCGGTTCCAAGCTCATTGGATAATTCTGCAGAGAGTGTAGAATAACAGAGCATTCACTACTAACTTAGAATGAAGATCTGAGATGCTCTTAAAAGGTTGTACTGAGTGTTTTAAAGAGTGCTGTTAGCTTCACAGATGTGTGTTTTCATTGATCTTCAAAGAATACTATCTCCTTAAAATATATCCTGTCTTCTAGTCTGTTCATCTGGGATATGTATGTGTGTGTGTGTGTGTGTGTGTGTGTGTGTGTGTGTGTGTGT
>OU015747.1:18129224-18162183 GCA_907169655.1 Acomys percivali | reverse complement strand
TGTGTGTGTGTGTGTGTGTGTGTGTGTGTGTGTGTGTGTGTGTATGCACATATATCATATATATGACAAAGTACTCATATCTTTCCTTATATCTTCTCACCCCTCATTTATATTTTCTGTTTTTTCTCTCTAATTCCTATTGACAACATTTGATCTATATTCTAGTTCATTAATTCCTTCCTTAACTATATTCATAGTAATTGAACTAGTCATTTGAGGTTTCTAGTTCAACTATGGTCTGTGTAATTTTACAAGTTGTGTAGTATAAAATATCTGTTTTGTGTACTAAATGCAAGTATGTTGAATGAATTTGTTTCTGTTACAAACTATCTCATGCTATTTCTTTTTGATCTCTATGTAGAAATATCCATCCACTGTCAATTCTTCTGAGTTACTTGTTAATGTTCTGATAGGTGTGTGTTGATTTTGTTTTGTTTTGTTTTGTTTTGCTTTTCTCCTTTCTACTTGATTTGAGAAAAAAAGATCTTGCTTTCCTGTTAGGCTCCTTGAATTTCACCTTGGTTGCTTGAGCATGAATGATCACAAATTCAAAGCTTTTCTACCAGTACCCATCAGCCAGAAAAACTTGCATTTTTGCCATTTCTTGGTACCTAGACTCAGCAAAAGAGATTCAAGCTCTACTTTCTCAAATCCTTGAGGTTTCCATAGGCAAATATATATATTTGTGTGTGTGTCCATTTTTCTATGTTCTTCCTTCCTTCCCATCCTTTTCTCCATCCTCACTCTTTCTTTTCTCATGCTCTCTTCCCTCTTCTCCCTTCCTCTACTTCCCTTGCCCCACCCTGCACAGAGAGACACATACACACAGATGCACATTCACACACACATACACACACACACACACACACACACACACACACACACACACACTCAGAGAAAGGGAGAGAGAGAGAAAGAGAGAGAGAGAGAGAGAGAGAGAGAGAGAGAATCATCTCTTTATCTTGTTAATTTATACTATTTCAAATAATTTGTTCAATGTGAATAGGATAATTTCATTCCTCTGATTTTGTCCCGTACTCAGTCCCCAGACCCAGAATTACATCAGTTTATCTTCTACATAGTGAGAAAACACAAGTTACTATTTCTTTCTAGTTCCTTACCAACATTCCTTTCCAGATTATTATCACCTCCTGGCTGAATTACTTGAACCTTCCATGTAGTTACACTACTCTTACTTAAGTACAAGTCTACACATGACACACACATACACACACATGCATGTGCGCACACACACACACATACACATACACTTCTTATACCATTTATAAACCTTTTTATTGTTCAAAAAATTTGAGGCTTATTTTCATGGTTTTCTTAGTTACTCAGACCCTGGTTAAAATAACAATTGAATCCACTCTGATCTTACCTCTCAACACCATGCTCACTGCCACCTTACACATTCTATACGGAAGGCACTGCCAATGCTTCACATTGTTCCCTGGGTCATTGCCTTCACTCTTGATCCTTGAGCATGTAACCTCCCTCTCCTGATATCATCATTCCCCACACATCCTTACCAGCTCACCTCCTACTGCTGACTAAGCACTACGGAACAGCATCTGTTTGTTTCTCTTGACTTTGTTTGATCCATCAGTAAATCTTTGCCCTATTGAGACATCTATTACATTGCTTTTGTGGACCACCGTGTTTTATTTATTATACAACTGTCACACTTTATTGTAATTGCTGATAGCTTGTTCACATCCTCAACTATACTGGTCCTCCCATGGTTGCAAATACTGTCTATTTTGTCTATCGTTGTAACCCAGGTACATAACCAAATGCCTTGCCTTTGGGTGCTCACTAATTATTGACTGATTGAAAAAAACTAATGATAGTTTCAGACATAGGAAGAGTAGAACTTAGAGCAAGAAGAGAAATGAAATTGTCAGTAGGTACATGGTTTATAATGCTTGTTTCATTATTGAGCCTAAAATCCATTACATATTTCTTAAAGATATACCATGACAATCATATAAGAACTCAATGTTTATTGTAAAGCAATAAATAAATAAAATGTGTTCTAATTATATTTAGCCATAACCTTACACTTACTAAAAATTACTGTAGAATAGAAATGTTTATTGATGCACTGAAATATCTGCACTTATATTTAAATTATAGCATAGACTTTATTTTTATTTTAGGATTACTGTTATGTAAATTATTCTAATTGGCATGTAAATCCTGCTCTTTTCACTTTGTCACAGAGTCCAGCTTAACCACAGTATCTCGCATGCTACACCACCCACTGTCCCATTCCATTTTGTCCTGTCAGAGGCACATCAAGCCGACTCCCGGCATAATCACATCAAAATCGATTTTCATGGCTGAGAGAAAAATAATGGAAATCTCTCTAATGTAGTAAATGTATGTGTTCCCTTTGGTTAACCAAAATAGACTATACATCAGACCTGTCAAAATTAAGTTTTCTTGATTCAGTGCACTTCTACCAACTTGTGTACAAATCACAAAGGCGTCCTGTGGAACACAATAATGCAATCTTCCTGCTTTCTCGACTGTTCCTCCATCTTTCTCAAATAAACAATTTCACAAAATTTTCAAGCTACAAGCCAATCTACATCCCCAACCCTCCAGCAACCTGCCTCACTGAAGAATAATACTGTATGTCTTTCATTACTTAAGTCAATAGGCTGTCCCTCTAACCAGCCATGGTAATACCTGAGTCAGCTTTGAATATGTACTGTCTTCTTAGACTTTTTAATCCTCCCCTTCTTTTCTGTACTCATTCAAACCAAGGAATCACCTCTATAAAAAATATTGCTCATTTTCTCTTAATTTACACAAATAATCTTCTGTATTTGAATTATAAAATCAAGTGATGTAACATTTCTACCTACATTATTTATTCACAGAGCAGATACATTGTAAAAAATACTTGTACAGCTTTATACTTCAGTTTTGTTGACAATATTTTTACAGCTAAATGATAATATTGTTAGCAAAGTCCTAGTTAATGACCTCAACTGTCTATTGTTTTTAGTCACCATAAAACATTAATTACTGTAGCAGATAATGCTGATTACCAACTTGATAGGCTCTATGGTCACCTTGGAGATTAAGCTCTGAGTATGTGTTTGAGTGAGTTTCTAGATTGGGCTAATTGAAGAGAAAACATCACTTTTACTGTGGTGGTAAGTGTCCATGGGCTGGTCCCTAGCTTAAATATAAAAGAAAAAGAGAGCTGAGCATGAGAATTCATATCTCTGTACTTCCTAAGGATGGGATTTGACTGGCCATGCTGCCTTCCTCCACAGGGACTGCATCCTTGAACTGTGAGCCACAATAAACCCCTTCCTTCATTAGAATCCTTTGTTCAGATATTTTCTCACAATAGAAAGAGTGAGGAATACAATGATCAAGATATATGCTGTAAGATATGAAAGTTTATGTGAGTAGTAAGTAAGTATTCTAATTAGTGTGGATATAAATGAGTTGTTTGGGAAACTGACCCAGGGTATACTTTCAAAATATTCTAACCAATAAATGATATACCAATATATTAATGTATTAAATAAATCATTTTTAATTTATGAATTGTGTATAGCCAGCAGAAAGTTAGCACAGTATTCTTTTCGGATCAGTTGAGAAACCATACTATGCTTACATTATTGAACTAAATGTTTGTGACATAAGAGAGGTAAGAATGAAGACCTACTATAATATGTACCTTAAGAAAAAAGCATGTGAGCATGTGTTTGAGAAAACTTCAAGCAATATGAGTAGCTAAAAAATGAAGCTGTCCTAATACCCATCCTATTTTAAAAGCAAGGTTATTTCTTAGTTCTGTTTCCTTCATTTAAAACTAATTCTTCCAAGACTCAGATTTAAAAAAAAAAAATCAATTCTTGAAGTCTAGTAGTTTGAATAGCAATGAGAAATTGGTTTGCATGTCTGGAAATAGAAACCATATCAAATCTCAGTTTGTTCTTCTAAATTTCTGAGACTTTTTTTTTTAAAACAAGGACTTATGGTGGCATATAAGAGAAACTAGTAATAGTTAATGGTCTCTATTTATCTCCTATTACTATTTATTTATTTATTTTAATTTTATTGCATATGGGATATATTGTCCAGTAGTAATTCTTAAAAATATAGGAGTATTTACATTATTTTTATCCCTTCATTTCCTCCCATGTATACTCTTCTCTCTCACAAATTTATGACATGTTAAATTAGTGTTATATACATGTTAATTATATAATTATATATTATAGTTAAATATAACTTTTAAATAAATATTTGTTTTCATTTTTCATTTATAACTATATTATAAAGGTACACACATATACATACACACATATATAATATATGTGTTATAAATGTATACATATATATATAACTTTTTGAGTCCATTTAGTGTTTCTTATATGTCATATCTGTTTATGGTGAACTGCTTGGGATTAAGTAACCTATCTGAGACATCTCCCTAAAGAATAACCAATGGGCAGGACATTCTCCACAGTTGAGTGGAGAGTGGGGTATGACTTTCACACGTACTCTGGTGCCTCATATTTGACCACAACCCCTGGATGGGGAGACCAGGTGGCACTCAGAGGAAGGCTAGCAGGCTACCAAGAAGAGACTTGATACCCTATGAGCATATACAGGGGGAGGAGGTCCTCCTCAGTCACAGTCATAGGGGAGGGGAGTAAGGGGAAAATAGGAGGGAGGGAGGAATGGGAGGATACAAGGGAGGGGATAACCATTGAGATGTAATATGAATAAATTAATAAAATAAAATTAAAAAAAGAAAAGAATTCCGGTTCTCCTTCTCTCACCAGTCATTAGTGCCATATAGCTCTTTATCTAGGTGTTGGGCACAGTGAGATAACCATATTTATTTTGGCATGACAATTGGTGCTTTCATTATTCATGTCTCCTTTAGGTAACTCTATTGTGGATATTGTATGGGTTACACCTCCCACTTATATATAAAACTCTATCTTTCAACAGATGATCTAATCCTTCAGATCCTAAAACCTTTCCACACTCTCTTCTGGGATGTTCCCCGAACCTTAAGGATAGCTACATTGTAGATGTGTCAGTTGGAGTCCCATCAGATTCAAAATAAGGCTTCTTTGATGAGTGGTAAGAACTACTTAATTTATCTATGGGTGTAAGGATAAATTTTTAGAATGCAACTAAAAATCATACAAGTTTGGGAAAGTGATAGTAGAATGTCTAGTGTCCAAGACTCTGCCAGCCAAAACAGATTTATAGTACCAGGCATGGACTCCCTCCTATTGGGCTGCATTTAAATCCAATTAGACATTTGTTGGTTATCCCCAAGATATATGTGCCATTATTGCCTGTTTGGGGATATTTTTGCATTGCTGGTCATTGTCTACAGGCTTTACAGCTGATTAGAAATACCGATTCTTTTGTCTTCCTTAGCAGCTTGTAAAGACAATTCTCATGTGAAGAGAGATCATCCTGAAGTCTCCAAAAGCCACTGAATGTTTAACAGAAAAATACAGTACCAGGCATGGAAAACTTCCCTTGAAATTGTTGTCTAGGTGAATGCAAGAGGCTCTAAAAACAGTATAAGCTATCACTGTTTACCCTTTGCCTCCAAAACTTAAAGGCAAGTCCCTATTGCTAAAGGTCCCATGCACTTTGTGTATGGGACTTGAAGGACCTGAAGATATTTTTAATTTATTTCTATAATGCACAGTATCCAATGAGACATTTTAAAATGATAGAATTCAGAAATCATAGGACTTGGCATTAGGTATAACTTTTAACTTAAAAATCCTGAATTTGGTGCACCTTGTAAAATGAAATAAAATCTTTTTTTTTTTTTTTTTTCGGTGAGCAAATTTCCCTTACCATTTTCTAAACATCTTTTAAAAGTCAGTTTATTGAGCTTTCTTCTTACATGTGGCTAATAAAATATTCCTTACAGACATTTACATCTTTTAAAACTATTTTTAAATCTTTAAAATATCTCCAAGGCTTGTAGGATTTTTAAGCCCCAAATGGCCCCTGCTTCTTATGATATGTGATATTTAACTGTTGATGAAAACAGTCTGAACTGGCTTTGAAAACAATGTCCTCCAGAGACTGATGATAATGTTGTAGAGAGGCCAACTTAACAGTATGATAAGAAATCCATGCACATCCTCTACCAGACTTTGAGTTCTAGACAGTGCAGCATCTGGGTATCATGTCTGATGTGATCTGCTTTAGCATAATCGATAAGAAAATTGATCCAAGATAAAGATGAGAAGGAAGAACTGACAGAACAGGATTTCCCTCTTAAAAGTCAGATTTGAAAAGCATAATTATAAAACAGTAAAGTTTCTTTACTTGCCTAAGCTTCTGTAATGAAAATATTAACACGATATGCAAACTGTTTCAGGCTAAGCAATGGCATTGATTGACACAGCTAATTGATTATTATATAATTTTCTAAACTGTAGATACAATGGTGTTTGTGTCTGATAATTTTGTTGCATGTCTAAATCACATACTGGTAATATTTGGTCACTATCAGTGTGAGTTCAGATCATCATCAAAATATGACATAATATGTATTTATGTATGTTAGGAAATTGTTAAGTGATCATCCATTTAGCTTAATCCATGAGTAGTCCTTGAGCATTTATTTTAATACATTTATCTCTATTGTTTATCTATCTATCTATCTATCTATCTATCTATCTATCTATCTATCTATTGATCCATCCATCCATCTATCCATCTATCTATAAATATATCTATATATCTACATATATATATATATCTATATATACACACACACATACCACTGCCAGAGAATACTAGTAGAGGTCAAAGGGCACCTGCTTTGGGGTTGAGCTCAGATTCTCAGGTTTATAGGCTTATAGACGAACTGCATTTAACTGTAAACCATCTCTCTGGCCCTGAATATTTATTTCTTATAAAGAACATTTCTGTGTACTTTATTTAAATTTTGAGTTAACTTTTCCATGATAACAATTGGGCATATGTCTGGTATTTTCTTGCCTGAGTTTAAATTCCTTTTTCATTACTGACTACAGGAACTTTAACAAATTACCCAACCTTTCCGTGACACACTCATCTCATCTATAGAGTACTTATGAAAGGAGCAAGAAAATTCACTGAAGCTTTGTGATAATTAAATGAATTAATAAACATAAGAGTTTATCATGGCAGGTCATAGGTAGCATACATGATGGCTGTTATTTTCTGTGCTTTATATACCCAAAGCTGATGCTTTAAGAAAAGGCCATGGCTGTGGGTGTGCAAGTTGTAACAGATAAGAATACTGAGAGGCTCGGACTTCTTTTCTCTAAAATTTCATGCCTTTGTCTCATTTTATAGGGCTTTTTATAGATTTTATATTAATTTTATTTAATGTCTGAGAAAGAATGTATAACAAGGCGCATGTGTAAAGGTCAGAGGACAGCCTGTTGCAGTTAGGTCCCCCCTTCTACCATGTGGGAAGGACCTAAGGACTGAATTTGGGTCATCAGGCTGGGTGACGAGTGCCTTTACGACTGAGCCATCTAGTCAATTCTCACTTTATCATTTGAAACATGTGGCTTTCACCATTGCCACGCTCATGTATTATTTTGCTGAGGTATGTCCCATTCTGTGGTTTAAAATAAGCCCAGCAGCAACCATTTCTTTGGTTTCCTCTCTATCCCTAACTTCAGTACCATGCTAATATTTCCATTTTTTGACTTACCAATTTTATACATTTTCTTCAGTTTTCTACTATAAAATATGGAGACTTATCACCCAAATGTCCCCATTATCTGCTTTATATTCTTTCACTTAGCCAATAAGTTTATATCAAAATTGACCAGTTAAAGTAATCTTCAATGTTTACATTATGATGGCCAATTAATTACATTTTATTCCTGAGTCAACTCAAGCACAGTGTCAATTACCTTTTCATGTGATTTTCCACATTTTTATAATTTTAATTAAATTTGATTAATTTTCTACATTCCTATCATTAATTTTTTTCCTCAACTCTGACTGACATTAAGTCAACTTCCAGCGTTATTTTTTCATGGTGTAAAACTTCTTAGCTCATGCATTTGTTTCTCAGTTCCTGCTAGTGTCACTTCCTGAGGGTCCTCAGTACCAAACTCCATCCTCAATCTCAGGCATGTCACGCTTACCTTGGAGGCTATCATCTCTCTTAATAGGGTGCTTTCCCTGTCCACATGTTCTGCCCACCCTTCCTGTGTCCTAGTCTCCTTTAGTTGCCTGTGTTTCGATGACAAGAACTCTGAGATGCTAGAATAGGTACCCATAATGCTCGGAAGATAAGTGTTGTGGAAGCTCATTTGACTAATACCATTTTTCTTCTGCCTTCATAGTAGATTGCTATATAGTTTGACTATATAGTAAGCCCTCATTCGTTTTTCAGAATTTCAAAAGCATTGCTGCATTGTTTAGTTTTTAGTTTTGCTTAAGACATCATTCTCTTTTATATGTGGCCACTGGAATTCAGAGATATTAATTTATTCTTGTTTTAGTAATTTTTATATTATACCTTATGTGCGTCTTTTTTCTTTTGTTTTTCTTCATAAATGGGTCTGCATTTCTGAAAACAATTCTCTTGCATTACTTATTTGGTAATTTCCTATTTGCCTTTTCTTTTTTCTTTATTCTCTTCTCTTCTTTTCTTGTTTTGCTTCTTTCCCCTGAAATTATATTGGCCACATGATGTAATTTTCAGGATTATGAGTTGTTCTAAAAATTATTTTATATATTTTCAAAATATTCTGCTTGAACATTTTGAAGTATGTCTGTTATGTATTGACTTCTATTATCTATTGATCTCTCTCTATTTTGTGTATGTGTGTGTGTATGTGGGTATGTGTGTACATGTATGAGTGTATGTATGTGTGTAAGTGTGTGTATATGTGTGTGTTTCTGTGTATATGTGTGCATATGTGTGTGTTTGTGTGTGTGTGTGCTATAGTAGGTTTAGAATCTAAGACCTCAATGTACTATGAATTGAACTTTTAATTATACTACCATCTACCCTTTTCTTTCCTTTTCTGTAATCATTCTCTCTCTCTCCTCTCTCTCTCTCTCCTCTCTTTCTCTCTCCTCTCTTTCTCTCTCTCTCTCTCTGTCTCTTTCTCTCTTTTTTTTGTTTTTTTGTTTTTCTTTTTTCTTAATTTAGTCTTGTTACATCTCAATGATTATCCCATCCCTTGTATTCTCCCATTCTTCCCTCCTTCCCATTTTCCCCTTACTCCCCTCCCCTATGACTGTGACTGAGGGAGACTTCCTCCCCCTGTATATGCTCATAGGGTATCAAGTCTCTTCTTGGTAACCTGCTATCCTTCCTCTGAGTGCCACCAGGTCTCCCCCTCCAGGGGACATAGTCAAATATGAGGCACCAGAGTACGTGTGAAAGTCATACCCCACTCTCCACTCAACTGTGGAGAATGTCCTGTCCATTGGCTAGATCTCGGTAGGGGTTTGAAGTTTACGGCCTGTATTGTCCTTGGCTCAAGAAGGGTTTCTCAGTGTAGCTTTGGTTATCCTGGACTTGCTTTGTAGGCCAGGCTGGCCTGGAACTCACAGAGATCGGCTTGCTTCTGCCTCCCAAGTTCTGAGATTAAAGGCATGTACCACCACCCAGCTGTAATCATTCTCTTATCAACCACTTGGTTCTTTTTTGTTTTTTGTTTTTTTAATTACAATAAGATCTCTTTGTCCCCAAGGTTAATATTCATGATGACTTGGGGTTTTTTGTTTGTTTGTTTGTTTGTTTAAATTTTTCCCGCTCCTTGTTCCTTTGTGATTATAGCCCATTTCTAGTATCTATCATTTTTCTCAATCTTTCTTTTATGCTAAAGTTTTCTATCATGCCTCATGGTCTCTGACCACCAACTCAGTTTAGATGAACTTAATGCCCTAACTGTTACTCACAAAGTTATTTTTAATTTACTGGTATAGAATTTTGTGTATAATGTAAAATAAATTTACTTTTAGATACAGTGGTATAAAATCCAAATTTAAAATTATTTTTCATACACATAATATATATTCTACTCTAATATGTAGCATTGTACCCATATAACTCAATTATAATACAAGCTTTATTTCCAATACTTTGAGAGTGCTATTGCAAGCTGTTTATGATAAGTAAGATATAAAAGTTAATTGTTAGTTGATCAAATCATGGTCATATCAATTACTAGCCTATTTTAAACATACAAATATACATCTTAGGTGCAACAGATAGATATGATTCTATAGAAAGATACGGTAAAATAGATAAGGTCTTCAAAAACCTCAGAGACATACAGAATATGGCATTTAAAATGATTTTTTTTGTTTGTTTGTTTGTTTTAAAGATTCATTGGCAATGAGACAGGTTAACTCCTGGCAATACTCAGCCTACCTCAAAGAAGATAATAAGCATCAAACAAACCTCCTTATGGAGATGGCTTCAAATGTGGCAAACAAGCCAATCCAATGGGCAAAATGTCCTCATGTTTATTACAAACAGAAATTCTGCCTTAAAAAAGACAAGCTTGGATGAAGGCAGAGTCGATGGCCAAACTCTTCCAAGACAGGGTAAGCAAGTCCTCAATAGTTCGTGCCTCGCAAATGTGTCTGTCAGCTATATTGGGCCAGAAGGCTGAATATGAAGCTCCAACATTATAGAGAGTTGTGAGTGGCTGCTGAGGTAGCAAACTGTCTTTGTCATCTTCTCATTTGGGAAGCTGCTAACCTGTACTTCCAGTCTACTCAGGTAATTAAGTATATTCCTTCTCAAGTCTCTGATGTGGTTGAAGACCATATAGTGTAGTTTTACAATTAAGCTTCTTTGTTTAGGGGTTAAGATGTTTTCAGGTCTAGATAGATGTTGTAAGTTGAGAATGATGAGATATGATAGTTATTGATTTACATTCAGAATGTTAGACTCACCAAGATAGGAAAGATGTTTTTTTCAAGGCTGCCAAATATAAATATCCAAAACACTAAGAATGTAACATTTATATAATTCCTGATTGTTTCATGGTTCCTCTTGCTGTAGGTAGTTTATTGTACATGTATGCAATAATATAAATGTATATGTAAAAATAAAAATAAAAAAGAAAGCAGTATGATGAGTAGAGGCTCTGTTCTAGCAGAGTTCACTGTGGAATGACTGAATCCACCCATCTTTATTCTCTTGTAAACCAGTGCTGTTTCTGAGCACTTTCTATATCTGTTACTCATTTAGTTGTGTCTTCATCTTCCTCCCTCTGTCACAAAGTTATCACAACTAACAAAAACAAAGATGAGGATCCCGTTGTTTTTAGGCTAATTTTTCTCACTCCTCTGCTTTTAATGCTGAGATTCTGTGAGAACAGAAGGTATTATCTTTTTTAAAATTTGATTTATTCACATAATATCCCAGTTGTGATCTTCTTGCTTATATCTTCCAGTTCCCACCCTCCCTCCCTCTTCCCCTCCTCTAGACTTCTGACTGAAGGGCACCTCTTCCCCCATCATATGAGCACAGCCTATCAGGTCTCATCCAGAGAGCCTGCTTCCCCTTCTTCTGTGTGCTGCTAGGCATCCCTACCAAGGGGAAGTGATCAAATTGTGGCACCAGAGTTCATGCTAGAGGCAGTCCCCACTCTCTCTGCAACCTTTAAGAATGAGCTGTCCACTGGCTAGATCTGAACAGAGGGTCTAGGTTTACTGCATGCATTGTCCTTGGCCGGAGCAACAGTTTATACAGGGTCCCCTAAGCCCAGGTCCATTGGACTTCATAGGGTCCTTGTGGGGCTCCCTAACCTACTGGATCCTTCCATCCTCCCATTCTTCCATACCACTCTCATCTGGAGTCCAGCAGCAAGTACCAGCATCTATCCCCTGCCCCACTAGGTGGAATCTCTCAGAGGACATCTATGTGGGGCTAATATGCACTTACAAGTGATTATATACCATGCGTGTATTTCTAGGTCTGGATTGCCTCACTCAGGATGGTCATTTCTAGTTCTATCCATTTTCCTGCAAATAACACCACCAAACCAAATAACCCAATTAAAAAATGGAGTACAGAGAATTCTTAAAAGAGAAATATTGAATGGCTGAGAAATAGTTAAAGAAATATTCAACATCCTTAGTCATCAGGGAATACTCAACATCCTTAGTCATCAGGGAAATGAAAATAAAAATGACTCTGAGATTCCATCTTATAACTGTCAGAATGGCTAAGCTAAAAAAAAAAAAAATCACGTGACAGCACATACTAGTAAAGATGTGGAGAAAAGGGAATACTCCTCCATTTCTACTGGAAGTGTAAACTTGTACAACCACTTTGGAAGTCAATCTGGTGCTTTCTCAGAAACCTAGTAATCTTTCTTCATCAAGACCCAGCTATACTACTCCTGAATATATACCCAAATGATGCTCCACCATACAACAAGGACATTTGTTCAACTATATTCATAGCAGCCTTTTTCATAATAGCCAGAATCTGAAAACAACCTATATGTCCTTCAAATGGAGAACTGATAAAGAAACTGTGGTGAATTTACACAATGGAATACTACTCAGCTATTAAAAATAAGATACTGTCTTTAACTACTGCACAGTGTAAACTTTGCACTGAGTGTATGGGTATGGGTGTGATGTTGTGGGGGATTAAATAAATAGTCAAGATAAGGAAATAATCTCACAGTTCTAGTTCCTTTTGATCAAAACTTTCACTGAATTACAGGATTTACTAAGGATTTCTGACACAGGTGATGGCTCAAGGTCATGACCTTTTCAACGTTCTGCAACATGGCTTATGTTTCATTTGTTATCTCCTCAACTATAGGTGATTGTCACATTCATTAATTCTTAGGTGCATATCTTTATTCCTTTTTAATTACCATAATTAATTGTACAAAAAATGGGTTCCCTTATGACATTTTCATACATACTTTTCATGCATATATATATAACCTACTTTGATCTTGTCCATCTATTATCACTTCTCATCCTCTTCTTGCCTCTCTCTGATTGCCTTTCCATATTTAATCATATAAATTTGATGTAGAAGAGTAAACATGATGCTTTTCTTTTCAGTATGGTTAATTTTGCCTAACTCTATCTTAATTTTCCTGCAAATAATAGTATTTCTGTCTTCATTATGGCTGAATAATCTCCTTTTTTATATGTCTGCAACATTTTCTTTCTACATTCATCTCCTTAACTTGACCATAGAGATAGACATTTTGGAAAGTCGTTTAGAGTTGGTGAAACTGCAGATGTTTATATTTCCATATGATGATTAATATTTTGCCTTCTGTCTCACATGTACTTTTGATACTGTGGCTTTGTGTTTATTCCATGAAGACATGGAATGCTTGTCTTCTGACACTGACTGGAAAATGTTTCTGACTGCATCACCCATTCATGTCAGGTACAAGTGAAGGTGTGTGATAGTTAGTAAAGAGTAGTGATGCTTCTCCAAGGTGTATGTCTTCATTTGCTTGGTTGTATAACTCTTGTACCAGTCCAAGCTGTATTACAGGCTGCGTATACCTTTCCTGATCAAGTGGCCCAGTCAAAGTCTAAAAGACATGAAGCCATTAATATATCCTCAGCCCCAGCCAGAATTGAGTCACAATTGCATCAGATTCCTCAAGCTAGTGATTTAAATTATATCATACGAACACATGTAGAATTCTTTCAGTATTTAATGAATAGTCTATGTCTTTCTAGTCTGTATGAGCTCAGAAAGGACTATCTAACATTAGTATTTCAATGAAGGAATTATAAATTAATTTAAGAAAATGTCATTAATCCCAGAACCACTTTATGTGTTGAATTGTCTATAGTATTTTGTGTATTAGCTTTTACCATAAGTGTATTTAATTATAGACTGGATTATGTCTTCCCAGAATCGCTTTTCTCCTGGTAACAATAACAGTTTTTCTCATTGGCTAGAGTCAATAACTGACCAATCTTGTGTTTCATTCTTTCTGTTACTAGGAGATTGATAGATAATTTAAACTATATCATAATTAATTTCTCTTTCTGATATTTAATATGGGACTGGGAAGCCCTGACATTACAAGTAGTTCAGCCGGGCAGTGGTAACACACACCCCAGCACTCAGGAGGCAGAGGCAGGCAGATCGCTGTGAGTTCAAGGCCAGCCTGGTCTACAAAGTGAGTATAGTACAGCCAAGGCTACACAGAGAAACCCTGTCTCGAAAAGCAAAAACAAAAATAAAAGTAGTCACCACTCACCATATTGAAGGACTTGGTATTAATGTGTGTCTAGGTTCCAAATTTGTTTATCTGACCTTTTGGATGTATTTAATGAACTCTTTTTGAGAGTTTTAGAACGTTTTGGTTTTGCTAAAATTAGTTAGAATTTGTTATTGTTGAATCTACCAACAGATCTTAATTGATTATCTTATAATTTGATAATTTATGTCTAGCTGAAGTGTGAGTCACATTTATAGACAGATCTGACTGATTGAACCTACAAAAGTTTAGCTTAAATCTTATGATTCTTCATATTTTCTTAAAAACACTACCTCATTCTTAGAGTAGCCTGCACTTAAAGGCACTAAGATCAGCTAATTTGCTTTCTCTTTCTTTGAGGTTTCAACAAATATAAGAATATATTAGAATGGATTAAGCAACCTATATGTTAGGGTAAGATGAAATACTTGTGACTTGAAGGCAAAATATATTTCAAATAAGGCAACCAACATTGCCTTCACTGGTCATCTAAAGTTATTAAATATACTTACATAGAAATGTGATTAGTGACTTTTTTGTAATTCATTAAATCTACTCATAAGTTAAATGCATATATCATTTTGAGGCTTTCTGCATCCTCAAAGCATTTAGTTGGTGTGGTGATGAACTTGGATGTTGCTTACATAAAACACAAGGACTGTGCCCACAGGATGAGCCTCTGAGCACACAAACAGACTGTAGCCATCCATAAACAAAGCCCAGAAACCAAGGAAAGACTGTACTGATGTTACTATGTTATTGTAGAGTTTTCCTTTGATTATTTCCTTTGTTACAGAAAATCACATTATTGCCATCTGATGGGGGCCACAGGTGCTCTGAGCAGAAAGCCTAGTCTCTGACATGTGCTGCATGCTCTCTTTATATCCCTTTTCTAATAGACTTTTGTTGATTACAAGTTCCTTGAGTGATTATCTTACAAATTTTGCTATTTTTTATTTAGTTAGCCAACATATAGGTATATATCTAGGACCCTTGCCTCTAGCTTCCTTTGTGCAACTGGAGGCAACTCTTATTTTGTAGTCTTTTCTGCTGTCTGTTTGAAAAGTGTCTTGAACTGTGCGGCAAGAAGCAAACCATCTCATGTCACCCTTGTTGTCTGAGCATGTGCACATATGGAAAACTTGAATCATTGATGCATTCTCAGTTTTGACATATTGCCTTGGCTGTCTTTGATTAGGTCTATGATACTGTCTAGGCATCTGTGCTTGGGGTGATTGTAGGTCTAGGTGCTAATTTCTGGTACAGGGTTCGTTGGATGGGTGTTTCATTTCTTTGGGCTCTGTTTCTCTCTGGTCTTCTGGCTTGTGTGCTTTGTGGTTAAGCAGAGTAGTCTCCACCCAAGTTGGAGGCTGGTCCTTTGGACAGCTCAATTTTTAATCTTCTTGTCTCTACTGTTCTCTTACCTTAGCTCAGACACTACATACATACAATCCATCTCACTATTCATAGCTCATTTAATCAAAACTATGTATAAAAGAAATCCAAGGACACAAAGAAAATCTACTAACTCCAATTTGTAATAATTCGGATCTCTCTCTTCTCTCTCTGTCTCTGTCTCTGTCTCTGTCTCTGTCTCTGTCTCTGTCTCTGTCCGTCTGTCTGTCTGTCTGTCTGTCTCTCTCTCTCGCTCTCTCTCTCTCTCTCTCTCTCTCTCTCTCTCTCTCTCTCTCATCCTCTTTCTATCCCCTTCCATTACTTTCCCTGTCCATCTTCTTCCTTTCTCTCTTTCCCCTTTATCCCCCCTCTATGCTCTTATGCTTAGAAATTGACTACCTTGCCACAGTCTTCACCTTGCTGAGGAATTTAGCTACATAAAGTCAAAGAAGAAACCTCCAGCCTACCTGGCATTTATGAATCCACAGAATATGTTAGGAACGTTAATGCCTCATCTGGCTTCTGTTACCATGCTCATGTTCCTTAATACAAGTTGTCCAATGCCAGAGAGTAAACCAGTCTTATTTCTCCCTCTGCATATATTCATTTCTATTAAACTTCAACAATCAGTTTTTGGTCTTAGAATTAGTTTACTTTAACTTCCTGAAAGTTTCATTTAATATGTATGTATATATGTGTATATATATATATATATATATATATATATATATATATATATATATATATATATAGAGAGAGAGAGAGAGAGAGAGAGAGAGAGACTATAGATAGATAGAAAGAAAGACAGACAGATATAGATAGATATTCGGAAATTCAAATACAGTGAAACTATAAAGCATGTACCTACACAGGGCTGACCTGTAGATCCACAACATTCCTAATATATGAACACAGACTTCTTTTTCAGTGCTTGTAAGGACCAAAGGGGCCTTTAGGAAAATGGTATGCCATTAACTCACCTTCTGGCATTTTAACTGTTATCAGCCGTACAGTTTAGTTTTATTACAACAGACATTATTGTGATAACTTTTCCTACTTTATCTTTGCAATTTATTGGAGCAGTTAATTTCTCAAAAAGTAAGACCATTTTTCCTCATTAGAAATTCCTTCATGGCCTCTTTAATACATGTTCTTCGCTATTTAGAAGAACTGCTGATAAGTGATTTTGACTTGTATCTTCAATAATAGGAGATGTTTAACAGAAACTTGGCAAACCACTTAGGGGTTGAAGCTATTTCTTGAAACCAGCCCTAACTGATTAATTTCTGTCCCATTACTGCCATCAGCATTCAGAAAGTTCCTGAGCAGCAATCCCAGTCAAGTGTACCTGTGCACTTCTTAAGGACAAAGTGTTACTTCATTACATAGAGCAAATTTTCTAGGGTTTTCTTTTTTTTTCACTTTGCCCATTTAAGTTGAGCATTTGGCAGCATTGAGCTTAAAGATGGAGAGACCATCTGCATTAAAACAGGAAAGCTTTCAATTATCTGATAAATATAAACCACGTAAATTGTCCTCTTTGTCAAATGAAGCAGCAAAATTTACTCATTCTTTCTGTGTTACACTGAACTAGTCCACTTGATCAAGATGTAACCTTGTCTTCTCTTTAATATCTTTTATATATTTCCTGTCTTCTGGACTTTGATTTCTCTGTGTTTACTTGTCCATTTGTGGAATCCTGACAGGACTGTAGCAAGATAAATGAGGGGAACAGAAAACATGAGCAAAATGTTGCTGTCATTAAGGTTCTGTAAGTGGGAAATAGGAGTGAAGGGCATAGAGAAAGGTCTACAGAACAAACGCTAAGGAAAAAAATGAAGATCATATTGAGTGTTTGGGAGTAAGAAGGAACTAGCTTCTCGATGTGGTCTGAATAAGAATGTTCCCCATAGGCTCGTAGATTTGAATGCTTAATCATCAGAGTGTGGCACTATTTGGAGGTCTGTCCTTGTTCGAGTAGGTGTGGCCTTTTTGGAAGAAGTATGTCAGTCACTGGAGGTGGGTTTTGAAGTTTCCAGGGCCTAAGCCAGGTCCAGTTCCCCACCACCACCTCTCTCTCTCTCTCTCTCTCTCTCTCTCTCTCTCTCTCTCTCTCTCCCTCTCCTTCCTCTCTCTCTCCCTCTTTCTCTCTCCTCTCTCTCTCTCTGTCTCTCTCTCTGTCTGTCTCTGTTTCTGTCTCTCTCCTGCCTGTGGATCCAGATGTAGAACTCTCTGTTCCTTTTCTTGCACATCTACTTGTGTATTGTCATGCCACCCACCATACTGATTGATGATGGACTAAACTTCTGAAACTGTTATCCAGTCCCAATTAAAAATTTCCTTTATAAAAGTTGCTGTAGTCATGGTGTCTCTTGACAACACTGACTATGACACTTATCCAGCATAACTCACATGAAAGCTACTGACTGTTAGGAGTTGTATGGTTCTATGTCCATGGAGAACACATGTTCTCTTACAAATCTCACAGAGTCGCAGGTCCAGAAGCTCAGAAATCCTGCTCCTGTGAGATTTACAGCCATCAGAGCAGTTGTGAGAATTTCTGCAAGTCCATTTAGATACGCCAATGTTAATTACTGATATGCTGTTAACAGCCATCCTAGCACTAATGAACATCTACCATGTGTCTCCAGCTAAGGAGAACTTAGCAGATATAATTTATTCACTTCATTCTGTACTTACTTATGAACATTCCTATTGCCCCTGTTTCATTTCCAAGGAAGCAGATTTAGAGAGAAGTGTTTCTCCCATACTTACATAAATAACAAATCACCTGCAGATTTTTATATTTGTCTTGTCCACTGTGCTATCTCTGGTTGCTTACAGATGGTTCATTTGCAATGTCTACTCTTCATCTTGTGTCCACCAAGGTTTGACTCAGTGGTTTTCAGCTGAGTGATGTACTCAAAGTTCTATATTGTTTGCTACATTAAAAAGCTACTTGAAACTGCATCCATGTTTATAAAGCAAAGGCGATTCAGGAGGTACATTTTCTTTCTTTTTTTTATATCTAAGCATCCCTAAAGTTCTGGCAATTGGGCAAATTTTGCATCTATTGTGATAGTATGCCCAAAGACCCTGCATGGTAAAGAAGACCCACAGAGCCTTGTTTCAGCCAGCTTACACTATGAATCCAAGTGCAGAGAAACAACAGAGCCTGAAAGAACCCATTGCTGAGCACTGGTGAGTCTTATTGGCTTCCCCTGAGAGATATGAACCCAGAGATGTTTCTTAAATATTAATTATGAAATTGGTTCTGGGATCTGGGGAAGGAAGAAACAGCACCCAAAACTAAAGTTTGCATGACATAGAAATAATTTCAGAGGAAAATGGAAAGACTCAGAAAAATAGAGAAGAGAAAAGCAACAAACCACTTTGCGAGAACAAATGAGTGCTTGGCAGAAAAGGAAACTAGAGAACTCTTGGTATTCAAATTCTGAATTACTGATGCAAGAGGCACAGATAGTACCTGGATATACTGTCAAAGGCATTCTAAGTAGTTCCATGTGCTGCTGCCTGAGTATTGGTTCTAAGACTGAAGCATTGCTCATCCTTGAACACATCTCAAAACACAGCAGAAGGGGAAAAATTCTAATAATTTCAAAAATCTCTAATGGTCAATGATGAGAAACTATATGTCAATTCTAAGCCCATTATCTAGAAGATAAGGAGACTCATTCTGTGAAATAAGGTTGTGATTTGATTTAAATCACTGGATATTGATTGTAAAACTAAGCACTCCTCATTTGACTATTGCCTAAGCTGCTATAACAACATATATTCTATCTTCCGTCTGGTGATTCCTGGCTTCTAGAGTGGCATAGAATGGCATCTTGATTTTAAACGGGGAAAAGAACCTTTGGTATAGTTGAACTTTTTTAATCTAAAAGAATTTGAAGAGAAGCTTCTCCAATAGTGCCAAGAAAATAAGTTTTCGCTTTTTTCCAAAATAAGACATCAAGCGACAATAACTAAGATAGACAAATTTTGAAAATTTTGACTCTGTTTTGACTGGCTACTCAGGTCAGAGTTCAGAGCATGGGGCAATGAACAAGACACCTCTTCCTACTGTGTAGAAAGAGGAGGAAGAAGAATAGGGACATTTAGTAGTAAACCAGAGAAACAACCTTCAAATGAGATCACTCAAAGATGAACTATAAGGCATAATTATTTACTTGCAAAGGCAAATTTATGCTTTATTTATTTGCAAAGATAAGTTCATACTTGTCATTTGCTCATGGATTAATGTTGATTGCAGGCATTCTCTCAAGTTCCTGTTCAGTTATTTTCTTACATGGGTTCCCAGTTCTCTCTTTTTTTTTTTTTACCTGAACTTCAAGAGAAGGTCATCAGTCATTATGTTTGAAGACTTAAAAGTCAAACTTCTGCTAATATAGAATTTAAAAAATACATTTCAAACTCTTGACATTATATGGAACTCATTTGGGGTAGTCTTTTGACATCATAATAAACTTGTTGTACTATCATGGTAAACACAAATGAAAAGATACACCTTAAAGTTTGGATAGTGAAAAATACTCTAACCAAGCATGTTTGAGCTCCATTTTTGGATGATAAGATACTTGAGAGCAGGAAGAATCATCTGTCATGAGCCATCCATTCAGAAACATTAACAAAATCCCATTGCACCTTACTCATTGATGTAGCTCCTCCTGTCAGAGTACAACAGTCTAATTGAGCACACTGTTATAACTCATAGAAGGAAGGTATAAAAGTGCTTTAATGAGGTATATGAAAACATGAAGGCAAACATTTATAGAAAAAAGGATTCATTACTATTAAAGGATTAGACCCCAAGAATCTACCATGGCAGGCAAGGCCTATGGTGCTGACAAATACTGAATGATTTAGTGAAAAAAAAAAAAACTAATACTGGAAGAGATTAAACAATCAATGTGTTCACTTCAGGCTTGTCTAAATTGTAAAGAGTTTGGGAAATTATTTAAAAAGCCCAAATCATGTGATCTCCAGTTCTATATAGAGAGCTATTTAATTGCAATAGGTATTTCCCCCTTAATACAAACAGCCAAATCACTATGAATGCTACATTTATATAATTCCTGATTGTCTCATGGTTCTTCCTGCTGTATGTAGTTTATTTTTACTCATGTGTAACAACATATATGTATATGTTAAAAAATAAACATAATAAAATATTTTTACAAAGCATCCTTATATATAATCTTCATTTGTTTTTCTGGTATCTGATGGATATTGAGCCAAGATTCAGAATGAAAGAACTAGTTAGTTTGTGTAAATGACTAAGATTAGAGCCTGTGTAGGTAACACTGCATTAAATAGCCTCAGAATGTTATCCCACTAAGCTCTTTATTAATTTTCCCTCTTCTGTGATGTTTCCTGAGCTTGAAGACTAGGGCTATGATATATATGTGTCACTCATGGCTAAGCACTCCTCTGCAGTTTTACCAGTTATGTGTTTCTTTTTACATTTATTTTATTATATTTTGAGAATTTCACACATTAGCACTCTATTTACATAATTTCCTCTACACCCTGTCCCTGTCCCCTCTAGTTCGTCCTGTGAATTCTATTTCCCCCAATTTCTTCTCAAATTTATGCCTTTTCTTTTTAAAATATTATTGTTACATATATGTATTATATATTTACATATTACTTTATATATTTACATATGTCATATAAGTTTTATAGTCAATTTTATATACAAATAATTATCACTATATTTTATATATAACTAACATTTTGTTTATGTATTATTTTATAAGAATAACTATATATTATAATTAAAATCATATATGTTATTGGTATGTAAAAACATATATATGTCCAGTTCATGCGGTTCATATGCATAACTATTTAAGGCTTACAACAATTTGGGATTTGATTATTTAGGAACCCATCACTGGAGAAAACTAATTTTCCCTCTCCTTGTAGCTATTAACCATCTATAGCTCTTCATACAGGAGTGGGCCTTGCAAGATTTTCCCCATCCACATTGGCATGTCAACTGGTGTCCTCAATCGTCAGCTAAGCACACCTCTAGTTTAGGCTGCCACAATCTTAAGATTTAATGGGTGCAATTCTCTGTGATATATAGAGAGCACTATCCTGTAGCCAATATCCTAGTCCCCTGGCCATTACAATCTTTTCATTCCTCTTTTGTGATGTCCCATGAGTCTTATGTGTACAGATTCTGTTGTGGATTTATTAATTGAACACAGGATCTCAAGGGCTGGCTGTGGCTTTCTGTGGTGGTCTATGTGTGCTGCCGAAAGAAACTTTCACTCTGATAAAGAATGAATCCTCTTGACTATAAATTCTATGAAAACAGAGTCAATCATATTCAATAATTCCTATCACCTAGTATAAGTCATAGCATGTGGTGAGAATGTAATAATTGCTCATAAGTGGAGTTCAAAGTTGGGTAAATGTGTTTAATAAGTTGTAGTACTGTGACTCCAAAAAGAACTCTGTATATATAATACTTCAGTTCCAAAGCCTGCCACTGAACGTCAGAGTTTAAACTCCGAATGGCAACAAGAGTTTTCTAAGATCTAATCCTTCCCAACTGAAGGTTCATTCATATTTAGAAAATTACAGAACCTCAGAATTTTATACTTATAGCTATGTTCTAGGGCACCACACATCAGAATTTCCTGTGGGCCTCATATCTCTTTCTAGTAACAGTCTACTTATCTTTGAAATCCAGTTGATCCCTGATCCTTCTCTCTTCAGTTCAAAGAACTGGTTCCTCTCCTTTGATTACTCACAGCCTTAAGCTCTCCTTTGCTACAGAACTGACCAGGAACTGCCACAGACAAGATGTAGATTCTTAGCATCTTTCACTTCCATAGCCAGGCATGAGTTTCTGGAGGGGACCAATTCCTGTTCATCTTCAGAGCCTCAATAGTGGAAGAATGCAAGTTTACAAGTATGCACAGATTCAAAAGATGGACCCAAGCATGAGAAACTTATGAAACCTTTTGACTCATTTTTTCCTGAGTGTCTGTAGGTTAATGTGCAATGAAATATTTTAATCTCTTTCAAATACTTCTCCATGCATTCTTTTCTTTGTGGATTCCTCTCTAGAAACAAGGATAATAACATCCAATGACAGCATTCTTTTAAAAATGATCCAATGAGATGATGCATATAAGTATTTAGAATGTGTGTATCCTAAAGTAAGCAGTAAATAAACATTATTTCTACTTATTCCAGACTTCACTCGTATTAATACTCCATCACCGCTACAGTTTGAAACACTTGTATTGACATTTCAAAGAGAATTTGAGCATGTTCACTCTGGATTACAAATTTTTATTGTGCATGATTTTTCTAAGATTCCTATGTTGTACAAAGTTATTACCACCAAACCTAGGGCCCCGTGTCTTGCCTGTGGAACTGTATAATTCTTGACTCCATGATGCTTGGGAGACTCATGCTTCACTGAAGTGCCATTGATTTTCAACTAAAGTGAAATGCTTTCATTTAATGCTTTCTTAAGAGAATTACAGCAGAGGCTGAAGAGGGTTTGGCTTTTGAAAAATCCATTATTAATTTTACATGGTAAAATTGGGATTTATATATTGAAATTTAAATTCAGGGGTCCCTTACATCTGCGAAATCAAAATGTAGTTCTAAACTTATTTGTCTTTTCATTTCTCTGAAGCAGAGGCCTGTTTTGTGCTAGACTTTTAAATCCCATGCTTTACTCAAACAAATCTTAGTCTTTCCCATTATGGCACAGATCTCTGTTCAGACTAATGAGCATAGCCTCAGCTGTCTCACCTATGTAATATTTTAATGAAGAATCTTAAAGAGCTTTGATTCATTTAAAATGCCTCCTATCTCTTAACCTCTTCCCAGTACAACACAAACCATTGGTTATAAGTGACATATAAATACATTCCTATTCCATCTGAAGTGGTACCAGCGGGCCATCATTCTTAACTGATATCAGTCTTAACTCTAGTGGGTTTCTCTGCTCATTTAGAAAGATTCTTTTGTGACTCAGTGGGTCATCAATTCTCTGTGGAGGCTTGAGCCCAGTGCCATTATGTAAAAAAAAAAAAGGTTCTGACTCTCCGTTCTGCAGCTCAAAACCTCACAACTTTATGTGTCTCTTTATCTCTCTCCATCTCTGTCTCTCTCTCTCCCTCCCTGCACCCCCATACTCAAGCCTAGGCTTGTGATCATTCATTAGCTTGTATAATAATGGAAGTGATGTCATACAACTGGATTTTTTATTGTTATTATTTTTCTAAACAATAAGAGCTAAATAGCAATTTCAACAAAGTGTGGTCTATTTGGCCATGGGTGCGTAACTGAAAGGCAGCAGCAGAAGTCAGTTTAGAGTAGTCTCACCCTTTTCACTCAGAAACATTTCCCTTGAGCTAAATCAAGCATAGAGAAATTTTGCCTAAATGCATTTTTAAAGGAAAAGTCATAATCAATTGGGGGAAAAGCAACTGATAATGAAAATGGTTTTCTCAAGCATCAAGATAACATTTGCTGCTGTGAATTCTATAAAAAAAAAAGGCCTTTATATTTCTATAAGGGTCCGTGTATATTGCTTTACTTCCTGCTGCTGATTATAATTTTAAAGATAGAAAGTCTAGATGGTTCTCTTTTGCCCTAGGGAGCAAATCTTGCCTCTGTGGTCTGCCTGATTTCAGATTTTTCTCTCAAGTGTCCAAAGTTTGTCAAAGTAATATCAAAAGAATTTGCAGGGTTCATTTCTTCTAATATTGTCATGCATCTTTTATTCTTGGTTCTGAAATATTGTAATTTAATTTTTTTTGCCAGTTGGGAGTCAGAAATATAAAGTCAAGTTATCATGTGATTGGATTATGATTAACACAATATACATTGCTATGGTGATGTGAGAGAAGTTGTATGGCTATCTTGAAGGCGAATGTCCATCCCTTAAGAACTTTTGAAAGGTGGGATTCTCAGCTGTGACTATCCATTGCCTTCATACCTGGAATTCAAAATGACCAGTCTATGAGATTCTTTCCATTAAAAAAGATGTCTTTTTTAAGTCATCACCAAGCTGCTTACTTTGTATTTATCTGCATTTATCTGCATCCAATGACAGCTTTACATCAATGCTCCAAATGTGTTACACCAAAGTGACATGGACAGTGTGCTGAGAGTTCTATAGCTTGGAGATTGAGGGTATGTCTCTAGAATCACTCGCTTTGCTTTCATTCCTATCCAAACAAAGCTAACTAACAATGCCTTAACTTTGTTCCTTGCCTCCTCCCTCCATAGCACCCACAGTTCTTCTCTATAAAGTGAAGGCATTTTCACCCACCTTTAAAAGTTCAGAGGTTTGTAGACAGTAAGACAGTGTGACCCAACATCTAGTAAGTAGCAAGTATTTAAAATGTGGTTGCTAATATATGGTGTGCATATAGTAGGAAATGCACTGTAAGAAAATGTTTACTATGTGGTAATGTTAATGCAAGGCAATATTATTGTGCTCTAAATATATACTGATGGTACTTCAGAGTTTACAAAAGCACATTTGTGTCCTTATTTCCATGTAGTTAATTTTCAAACCAATTTTATATTATTTCCACCTTATAGATGAAGAAGCAACTTCATATTTATTATATACATGTGATAGGTGAGAACAGTTAGCTACCAGTGGTAGACCACATAGCCACAATGCAACAAAGAGGGAACTAGCAATGTTTTTATGTCTCCATCAGGCAGTATTCCTTTAGTATATTAAACCTTAGTCCATGTGGATAATGATTAAGAGAAAAATTGTATTCATACTAGAGATGATCCTCATCATTCTTAGTAATTATTCTTTTCAATAAAATGTAGAAACCCAAGTCACATAAAAAAAGGAGGTACCAGTCTTTGGAACATAAGTCATATACATTAATAAAACAGCTTTTAGTAAATTACTATTATTTAAAATTCCTTCTGTGTTCCTCCTGGATGTAGAATAGTTTGGCTCATTTATATTTTATCTTACTCACTTATTCTCATTGGAAAAAACTTCTAATTCCTTCATTCTCCCCTGGTACACTGTATTTGGCAGGTAATTCGTAATCAGCTTGAATTTTGAAAATGAACATTTTTCATTTGGGACCGTCACTTAGATAGTTTAAAAACACTGAACCCACTGTGCAAGCATCTGGAAAACTTGATGACAGGGTATTGTTTGCTGTGGCCAACACAGTGACCAAGTAAATTACAGAACCAGACTTAGAAAACTCTACTACTGAGCTTACTATTAATGAAGATCTGCCTTGTAAGAGGATAAAGAGATGAAGAAGCCATGTCTATTATTTTGCCAAGCATATAGACCATTGTAAGTAGTTGCTAATTAATGATCTGAACTTGTGATATTGTTTACTGTAAAATATGAAAATTGTACCCACGGAATCACAAATCCATACCTATATGAAGATGGGGTCTGAAAGAAAATTTGAAGATAAGGAAAGTCATGCAAAAATGGCAGACTTTGAAAGTATTTTTCTTTGAGATTTGTCAAGTGACAATCAAGTACTTGTTGACATTAGCTTTTTTATAAAGACCTAAAGACCAGGAGAAGAGCTTGAAGCATTGTGGCCACAGGTTCCCTGGTCATATATGCAGACAAGAAGAACAATAACATGGAGGAACATTATGATTTTAGTCTTAAAATATGATAATCTATTCTCCTTTAAAAATAACTCTGGTGCCTCACATTTGACCATGTCCCCTAGAGGGGGAGACCTGGTGGCACTCAGAGGAAGGACAGCAGGTTACCAAGAAGAGACTTGATACCCTATGAGCATATACAGGGGGAGGTAATCCCCCTCAGGAACAGTCATAGGGGAGGGGAGTAAGGTGAAAATGGGAGGGAGGGAAGAATGGGAGGATACAAGAGATGGGATAACCATTGAGATGTAACAAGAATAAATTAATAAAAAATTTAAAAAAATTAACATCACAGGACCTACAGCTTTTTTTTTCATCCTCCTTTTTGATATCCGTCACTTCTTTAAAAAGAAAGCATAAAAACTTTAGAGAGATCCTCTAGAGATTTTTTTTTTACTTGAAATGCATATATATTAGTTTTTGTAGTAATAAAGGGTAAGATGTCATTGAAGAGCATCCTGGAACTTGCTTGCAACGGGAGCATAGATGGTTTAGAATCTTAGAAGAATATTGCTAGTATATACCTTTAGGACAAACGAGGTAAATTTCAGTCATGTCTTCTTGTAAGCAATAGGGAGAGACATACAGATATACACACATTTTAAAGTTTTATAATTTCTTTCACAGAGATGCAAAGTTCCAAGAAAGCACTGCAGGGAGAGTATTTGGCAATGCAGTAGAGAATTTCAAAGGCAAAATTGATGAGCTTCTGTGAAGGAGATTCTGGGAGTATGAATAGCAAGTGGAAAGGTCCCACAGAAAAGGAAAAGGTGTGGTTTAGCCAGTAGAACTACCCAACAGCAATTTGGGTAGTGAATAAAACTGAGCTAATTTCTATATAATATTTTATTAATTCCTTGAAAAGTTAATATACTGTAACTTGATCCTATTCATACTCCAGAGTTCTCCCTTCCCCCCAACATTATCCAGAGCTACCCTTCCTCCTACCTATACCCATTTGTGCCTCCCCCACCCTCTCTCTCTGCCTTCCCCTCTTCCTTTATATATATATATATATATATATATATATATATATATATATATATATGTATTTTTTTTATAAAGAGACTATCTTACAGTAGATACCTTCGTCCTCTGGTTCACACAATCTTTTCACCCAATTTTCTGTAATATTCCCTGAGCCTAAAGTGTAGGAGTTGTGTTGCCAATGCATTAGCTGAGGACAGATACGATACTCCATGTTCAGTTGATCTCTACCTCTGCAGTTTGACCAGTTGTAGCTTTCAGTAATGTTTTCCATCTGCTTCAAGAAGAAGTTTCATTGTTGAAGGGTGGGGCAACACTTATCTGTACCTATAAGAATAAGTATTTACATGCAGCTACGAATGATACTGGGTTAGGAAAGCAGCAAGTACAGGCCCTTCTCTGGTTCCATGGCCTCACCAGCTATGGGTATTTGGCTAATGTCACAGTACCAAGCATGACTTCCCTTATACTGATTGAGTCTGAAGTCCAATTAGATGGCTGTTGGTTACACCCAGGATAAAATTGCCCCCCTCGCAACCCAGCTGAGTCTCCCCTACATAGTTTTCCCATTTCCCCCTCAATAGCAATTGTGATCTACTATTTGCCTTTTTACTGCTCCTGTCTTGCCTCCCCAGCCTCACCATGAAGCCTTTTTACTTTCTTGCTATCTTCAGATAATCTAGGTTATGCACGCATATCTAAAGATTCTGAAGTAAGATACACAAGTTAGAAAGAACACACAGCATTTGTCTTTCTGGATCTGGGTTACTTCACTCCGTATTGTACTTGTATTTTCATACATTTACTTGAAAATTCCACAATTTAATTTGTCTTTATATCTGATTAATACTCTGTTGTACCACACATTTTTGCTCTCCATCAATTAAAGTACATTAGGATAGTTAATTTTTAAGAAATAAATAACTCCTGGGAAATTTGTTAAACTTCTCACTAAAGGTTGTGTATGTTGGTGGAAAGGTACATGGAACATTTTTTTTCCCTTTTGCAATTTTTTTTCTGATATAGGATTTCTCTGTGTATTCCTGGCTGTCCTGGACTTAATTTGTAGACCAGGCTGGCTTCAAACTCAAAGAGCTCCACCTGCCTCGGCCTCCAGAGTGGTGAGACTGAAGGAGTGTGCCACCATGCTCAGCTACGTTGAGCATTTCTGAGTGCGGTGCCTCTACATGAAAAGTGGACTTTAGTCTGAGAAAATTAGGAAACAAATGTAGAAGATAGGGAGGTTAAACAATGAACTTGCAGAGACTGTGGCACCATGACAAGAATTTAACAAAGTGACACCTGATAAAATCCCTTCACATAGAAAGACGTAGGTACAATGTCCCACTCTTGGCTAAAAAGTTACTTGTACTTGATAGCACTCGGGAGAAGTGCTCTGTTAAGCACTCTGTTAAGAAAATACTTTTCTTAAATGAAGTGATACTAAATCTATCAAACCCTTTCCCAGTTAGGCCTCATGCTCAACTATAGTTGAATAAGACAAAATAGGCTGTTTTGTTTTGGATTTTTTTGTTTGATTGTTTTCTGTTTGTTGAATTTTTTTATTTGTTTTGTATTTTCTTTAAGAAAAAAAACAGATATGAAGTTGAGTTAATAGGGGCATGAAAGAAAAGCTGGAAAGAATTGGAAGAGGAGAAAGAATATAATCAAAATATATTTTGTAAAATATTTTAAAAAATAAGTTTTGAACTGGAAGGACAGAAAAGGAGATGTCATTTTGAAAGTTACTTCTCACTCTGTTGTCCTTTCAGAATCTCTGAGCATGAACCCACTTGTGGACCCACCTAGTCATTCCTGTCTCTTCAACTAATGCTTCTCTTTCTACTAAAGAAAGAAGTTTGTTCTTACTCACACTTCTTAATAAGGAAATTACCATCCAGAGAAATTGAGCACTTGTATCCCAGTCTAAGTATTTACTAGTGTATTGAGGAATAGAACACAAACTTTTTAGCTTTTGGCATGAAATTATTATTATTTTTTGCACAACATTTATCATTTACACACGTCAACATAATATCAACATAATATCAATTGATTGCTCAATTACTTCTGTTTCATTAAATATACTACAGTGGATCCCATAGTGCTGGGATTTTTATGCAGTGTAGTAAAAGAATACATTATATGATGTCAACCCACGAGAATACCAGAAAATAAAGTAGTATTTTAAATAAGAACTTTTATTGATAATTAGTATGTATGTATATTAGTAACTTTACATGTTGCTGTAACAAGGTACTCTAATTAAAGCAATTTAAGAAATAAAATATCTCTTTGGCTCTCAATTCAAAGGGATAATTCATCCTGGTAAAGGAGGCAAGCTAGCTGTAGGCATTTGGTCACATTGTGTCTAGTCAGGAGGAAGAGATGAAAGAATGCTTATGTGGAAGTAGCTCATGCCATTCGATGCAATCTCTGTTACGGTGGATCTTCCCAGAAACTGACCTAATCCAGACCATCTTTTATAGATATTTCCTGATACTTTTCTCCCAGGTGATTCTAGATTTCTGTTGCCTGCAACCCATAGTAGCTGTCATGCTATTTTATAATCCTGAGATTGCAAATGCTCTTTGGCTAAGGGTTATATATGAGACTCTAAATTTTACTTTTTTGGTAGCCTGGCCTTGTGGATGGAAATCTGACTTTATTTCACCCATCATTCAGTTGATTTGCTTTATCTTCTTAGTGCACCTTGCTAAGGATTTTGAAGTCTGGTTTGATGTTAACAGAAACACCATAATCAATGTGTAATGACTATCACAGTACAGTAATGGGATCTCATATAGTGTTTAAATATTTCTAGTTACCTTAGAATAGCTTCAGATAAAGCAACAAAGATATAATCAATATAGTGATCAATAACTCAAATTGTAGCTTTCTCTGAAGATTAAAGTTTCTTCATAATGTAAGTCACAAAGCTAACATAACTTTCAGTCCAGAGAGTGGCTTGATGTCACGAGATTAAGTAAGCATTGCTAATGTACTTACATGGAATCATGTCATGGCCAATTCTAATTCCATCCTCACTACATTACTCAGAGCCTAAGGTGATGTCACCATGGATTTGGTTTGGCATGAGATGCATGCATTGCACATATGGGTACGGGTGTATCTTATGATGCATAGAGGAAAAAAAAACATATGAATCAAAGATGATTTCAATAGAAACTTTTGTACTTGGTTGCATTCATCTGGACCACTTTTAAAATCAAACTGACTGCCCTTCAATCTTATGACTCAATCATTTAGCTCAGTAGCTAAATGCATTTTCTCATTGCAGTGGATACCCTCAAAGTCTTACAGACAGGGTTCCAGCTTATATGAAGGCTGTATTAAAAAGCATTCACTTGAGGTGGCTTTAACCACACACAGGATGACTCATCACCCAAGTTATATCAACTGCTGTAGATGGTCTGAGCTAACTGTTAAGTGCTTTCTGTAAAGCATCCATGCAAATCTGTTCTTTCCTTGTCAATGGAGCAAACAGTCTTTTTAAGAGGAAGTGCAAGAAAAACTAACATACACAAGCTAGACCTGTAATTTCTGAGACTCAGACAGAATCAAAAGCCCCTTCAGTAGATCAAAGGGTTACTGTGATATATGGAGACAGCAGAATATGACTCAGGGCTAAAAGAAAGTGTTGTGACAACTCATCAAAAGAGATGGAGAGAACCTTAAGGAATGTTGAATATTACTGAGTCAAGTAAACCACTTGGCAAAGCCTATCTGCTGTTTACTTCCACTTGGATGTCATTCTAAAAAAGGCTAATCTATAGCATCTGTAGAATGCCAATGCTTGCCAGAAAGGGATGATTTGGTAGAGTGGGGACTTTTTGGGATAATAAGACTGTTCCAAATGAAACTATGATGATAACAGATACATCTCACTACATATTGTGCAAACAATTTAGTGTTCAAACCAACAATGAACCCTAATATAAACTGCACTTTGTATAGTAATTGTGTTTTACTGGAATTCCATTATTCCTACCAGATATACTTGTAGAAATTTTTTATAATATTGGATGTTATTCATATATGAAGACAGGAGATATAGGGGTATTGCTTCTTCTGCAAAATTTGTGTCATGAACTTCAAACTGCACTTAAAAATGGTCTATTTTCAAAAATTTCTACAACAAAAATGCTGTATTAAACAAGCAGTGGGCTTTAGATTCTATGTGAACAGTACTTTTAGGGGGGAAATGGTGTGTGAAAGAGAGTTCATACCCACCTGTATGTACTTAGGGATAAGATTCTGGCAGAAACAGAGATTAAGCTAAACCTCAAACACAGAAATTGTTTGCAAAAGTATCTTTAAGATTGTCTCAGTCTTTTAAGCCAAACCCTGGTGATTTGAGAAATGAAAGAGAGTTCCTTCAAAAGGAGAGTTAGGAAACCCCATAGCCTTGATAAAAACACATCAAATGAGATGCTAACACCCCACATTGATCACACTCAGAAAGCCTGACTGAAGATGTTTATCCTAATCCTCCAATCCAGACACTTCCTGAGATATGGTCAGGAGGGGTAATTACTCCAATACATAAAAACAGAAATGCTCTCAACCCAAACAGCCAGAGAGATCTACATTAGCTGCACCAGCAGTAAACCCTGACGCTGCATCCTTGGTGAAAGAATAAAGCAACGTCGCTCCAGTGACAGCAACATCCATAAATCCAAATTGGATTCCTCCCTTGAAAATGAGCCACAGACTTCATCTCTCCCCAGATTGCTGCATATTAGCAAATATGTAGGAAAAATCCAACTGGGAGGAGAGATTTTCCTTGCTTTATTAGAGTTTAAAATCGCCCTGGACTAAATCTGGCACCAGAAGTGAATCCATGACTGCTACAGAGGGAATGGATGGAAAAACAAATGACGTATATCAGTTCCTGCATCCATCCATCAATTGAAGGATAGAAATAAGCATAAATGGATGCCTTCAAGCGAGAAAGTGAGACAAGGACACACATCTCATAGCTTAATAGATGCTAGGATGAGTTACTCCCTGGGTTGGAGCTGTACCCAAACTCAGGGCCTCTGATAAACCAAAGAAAAACTGCCTATCAAGGCACCACACTAAGTTGGGTGTCTTTGTGGCATTTACATCATTCATGTGGGAGCAAAGCAAAAGAAGTTAGTCACACATTAGTAACCAAGCCCTCTATATCCATCTGTGGAACAGTTCTTAGACTAGTTTATTGATGATATGATAGAGTAATGATTGATCATAACACACAATATGGAAAGCAGCATGCCTGGTTGATCATTAAAATGTGAATGACAAGAAATAACAGATTGCAATGTGCTTAATTCAATGAATTTTTCTGGTACTCATAATATATGACATGTCTCCAGCCTTGGAATTGCTTATCGTCTTTTTAATTAATTAAAAAATATTTTTTGTACAATATATTTTGGTTATACTCTTTCTTCTGTCCAGATCCTCCCAGATCTACCCTACCTTTCTTCTAACCCAACTTCAGGTTAAAAAATAAATTTAAAAATTCAAACATACAATAAGACAAAAGAAAACACCAAAAACAAAAAATAACAAAAACTGCACACACACACACACACACACACACACACACACACACACACACACAC
>OU015747.1:18112332-18129214 GCA_907169655.1 Acomys percivali | reverse complement strand
ACACACACACACACACACACACACACACACACACACACACACACACAGAGCCTGAGTCTGTTTTGTGTTGGTCAACTTCTCCTGAGAAGGGGTCCTGGCCTGAAGTGTGCTTATTAAACCCACTGGCACTTCATTGTAGGGATATTAATTTATCTATCCTGGTAGGTATCAACTACAAATATTTCTTGCTTAGGAGTAGGACGTTGTGTCTACTGGCCCTTCCATGTGCTGGGATTTTTTTTTTTCTGGTTTGAACTGGTTCATGCCTTGTATGTGCTTTCACGTCTCTTGGAGTGCATATGTGTCAGCTCTTTTGTGTCTGGAAAATGCTGTTTCCTTGGAGTCATTCATTGCCTCTGGCTCTTGCAATCATTTTGTCTCCATGAGAGCATGGGTGTAATGTAGTAATTTTAGAAAGAAAAATAGGAATTATAAAACTCTCCTCACTGGTTTTCACAAACATCTCAAGAAGAAAACTCTTCATGCTTATGAAGAATGACCCCCAAGTTTTTTTACAAGCCATGAACAACACTGCAGAGTACAGACCTCCACAGTACCATGGGGCAAAACACAGTCTTCCTCACATATAGCATGTTAAATTTAAAGTTGCACAAAGTTGACACAGAGCTATTGCATAGCAAACCAGAGCATCATTGGTATGCATAGACTCCAACCACAGCTTCTTATCCATGCCCTTAATGCCCTGTAATTTTGGGAAAGTACTAAACAGGAAGGAGCAGAAGGATAGAAAAGAAGACCCAACTACAAAAGCATCAGAAAGTAAAATAAAAATTAGCCTCTTAACTGTTTACATAATCTTTCATGGATAATGTTCATCATAAGATACTTTTAGTCCATTGTTCTAACTTGTTGGTAATGTATATTTGCATTTCAGTCCTAGATCCTTCACACCTTCTTGATCCTAAGAAGAAACACTATAAATAAACTCATGACTTTTGTTTTAAAATATTGAGATCTCAAGATCTTCCAGGTTCTCTAAGGAATATAAGCCTTAAAAGGTTCTTTGTAGTCTTCAGCCCCAGAAGAGACTTGAGAAGGAATAAACTTGATTACCTGAGTATACAGGGAGGGCAGGTTAACACCTTCCCAAATGAGAAGATGACAGAAACAGTTTGCTGCCTGAACAGTCACCCAAAACTCTCTGTAACGTTGGAGCATCACCTCCAGCTTTCTGGCCCAATATATCTGACAGACATATTTGTGAGGCAGGAACTATTGAGGACTTACTTACCCTGTCTTTGCAGAGTTTGGCCATCAACTTCGCCTGCATCCAAACTTGCCCATTTTTAGGCAGAATGCTGTATGTGTCAGAAACAAGGACATTTTGCTCAGTGGCTACTTTGCTACATTTGAAGCCATCTCCATAAGGAGGTTCTTTGATGTTCATCATCTTCTTTGAGCTAGGCTGGGTGTTGCCAGGAGTTAATCTGTCTCATGATAGTTTAGTTTTACAATTAAGCTTAGTTGTTTAGAGGTTAAGATGTTTTTATGTCTAGATAGATGTTTAAGTTGTTAATGACAAGATGTGATAGATACTGATTTATATTCAGAATTTTAGACTCACAAAGATAGGAAAAATGTATTCTTCAAGGCTGCCAAAACACTACGAATGTAACATATATAAAATTTCTGATTGTTTCATGGTTCTTCTTGCTGCAGGTAGTTTATTGTATATATATGTAATAATATAAATATATATGTAAAAATATTTAATAAGAATCATAAAAAATAAAATTAAATTAAACAATTAACAAAAAGGTTCTTTGTGGAATGAGGACCAAGTGGGAAACAATAATACATGAAATAAATAATAAATAAATACATAAATAAACAACTTCACATGATCATGTGTTGAACTGAGATAGAATATGAGAGAATTAAAAGTATTCTTAAGAAATATTAAGCAATTTCTCTCTAAAGGGTTGAAGTCAAGGTCTGAATCACCAGAAAGGTGAAGTCATCTGCAAAGGGATGAAAAATGCCCTTACAGGTGATGAGACATAGGTGTAATATCCAAACAGGACATATTGTTTCCTGAAGAAAAGGTAGCAGAAATTCTGTGTATTCAGAAGGCTGGAGGAGGAAAAATGAGGGAGTTGGGCTCAGGGATCTATCTGGTTACCCAGGTCTTCACTTTGCAAATTATTGTAAGAAGCTAGTGAAAGAAGAAAGTTTGGGAGAAACTTACTTAGAGGAATCATACAGGAGAGGAAAAAATTAGAATTGCTTTTACGTTCCTGTAAAGAAGAGATTACAGGGATTTATCCAGGAAAGAAATGCTTGAGGTGAGAGCAGGCTGGGAGAAGAAAACTGGTGTCCAGTAGGAAAGACGAGATATATGTTGCAAAAAGATCACAGGGAATTCACAGGATCTCCAACTCCTTCAGGAGTTTCAAAAGTTAAGTCAAGATTTACACATAACAGACACGGAGCCAACCTGCAGAAAATAACTGAATTGGGTTAGTGTGAAAACAAGTATGTTAGCCTCCAAATGGTCACTGCTTTCAAGGTTAAAAAGAATTGTGAAATTACAGATGTTTTTTTGTTCTTCAAAAGGAGATTTTTAGATACATCATAAGTAAAATATTTTATTGTTACTATAAATGATGTAAGCTGTGCTTACTAACAAGCAAGTATGTTATGGCATACTTTTAGGTTAAAAGATAGATAATGATAAATATTTATACTGATAGCATTTAAAAATGATAATGTACAAATGTGCACCCTGCCTATAGAACAATATGAACATTACTTCACAAAATATTTATAAATGATTTTTATGACATGCTGGTGAGGATATGGAGAATGGGGAACATGCCTCCATTGCTGGTGGAAGTACAAACTTGTACAACCCACTTTGGAAATCAATCTGGTGCTATCTCAGGAAATTGGGAATAATTCTACCTCAAGACCCAGCCATACCACTCCTTGGCATATACCCTAAAGATGTTCCACCATACAATAAGGACACTTGTTCAACTATGTTCATAGCAGCCTTAATCGTAATAGCCAGAATCTGGAAACAACCTAGATGTCCCTCAACCAAAGAGTAGATAAAGAAACTATGGTACATTTGCACTATGGGATACTATTCAGCTATCAAAAACAAGGACATCTTGAAAATTTCAGGCAAATGAATAGAACTAGAGACAATCATCTTGAGTGAGGTAACTCAGACCCAGAAAGACATGCAGTTATATACCCACTCATAAGCGGATATTATCCACTTAATACAGGATAACCACAGAGACTGATGCACCAACCAAGAATCATGTATGATGTGGACCTAGACCCTCTCCTCAGATGTAATAGATAGGCAGCACAGTCTCTTTGTGGGTCCCACAATATGGAGAGTAGGGACTACTTCTGACAGGGACTCTGGCCTCCTAAAATTGATCACCTCCCACCTGGCAGGGTGGCTGGTCCCAATTGGTCCAGCATTTCAGACTGTACCACACAGGACTCCTGTGAGTCCTGGAATTTCTCAACGTTTAGAAACAGGACTGCAAATGCTAAGAGACTTGACAGGCTGAAGTCAGATGTTAGGGAAGGAGGGCTCCCCTTTCTAAGTAGAAGGTGAGGGAGGGGAGGAGAGGAAATAAGAGAGGGAGGGTGGGTTTGAGGGCTGATGAGGGAGAGGGCTACAGTTGGGATGTGAAGAATTCAAACTGCAGAAAAAACAGGTAACTTACATTGCTAATCCCAATACATGGGGTTAGCTTTGAGACTGGCTGAGACATTAGTGTCTATGCATAGACAAGTCTTCTTATTGGTCACAGAGTCCCTGTGACTTATTAGATCCCATTCTTCATATAGCATGAATGAAGGTTTACAGATGTCTTTCTTCTACTCATACAAAGAGCAGAGAACCAGCCTTAATTGTTCTGTGCATCATGCACTTCTCATACGTTTATAATTTTAGGACTGTATAATGCTTGTGAGAAATTATATGTTTTCAGAACAGAAGAATGAATCAATGACAATGAATCAAGCATGATAGGATTCATTCCTCTCATCTTGCTGGATGCTGACATCCTGCATTCTTTATGTTCCAGCCCCAAGTGCTTCAGTTGCTGTTACTCATCAGAACAGGATAGCACCTAGAACAGCTTTGAAGAAAGTATCTGATCCCAATTGGTCCAGCATTTCAAACTGTACCACACAGGACTCCTATGAGTCCTGGAATTTCTCAACATTTAGAAGCAGGACCACAAATGCTATTCCTGGCTTGTTTAATCATTTCCCCAATTTTATTTGGGCCCCTACAAAGGTATTATTTACCAAATCAGCTGGAAAAACCCTAAGAGAATGATGCCCAATTTCCACTAAGGGGGTAATCGGGTAGTTTTTTGTTGGTTCTCTTGGGCTACAGATGATTATTTTCATTAAGAATTGGTTATAAGTTATTGTTGGTCTTAATCAGAAAAAGAATGAGGTTGGACTCAGGGATGTCTCCTGTTCCCCTTATCTTTCTTTCATAGGTATGGAGATAGAGGTTGAAAAGAAAGAAGGGGGAATACAGAAATATATAGGAATTGCAGGATAAGAAGTACATTAAGTCTTCTCGTCAACCTAAGGCCTTATTTGTTACTAACAAATAAAGTTATTTTTAATTCATTGGTAGGGAATATTGTATATTGATACAAAATAAGTTTAATTTTGATACATTGGTACAGAAATCAATTTTAAAATTATGTTTCACACACATTATATATACTTCTACTGTAATATGAGGTACTTTACCCATACAGCTCAATTATAATACAAGGTTGACTTCCAATACCTTGAAGGTGGTATTACAGGCTGTTTAAGATAATTAAGTAATACAAACTAATTGTTAATTGATCAAATCATGGTCATCTCATTTACTAGTCTATTTTTATCACAAGAATATATATCCTGGCTTTAAAAGATAGATATGATTCTAGTTATATAAGGTAAAATAGTTAGATAAGGTCTTCAAAAACCTTAGAGACCTACAGAATATGGCATTTAAAGATGTTTTAATTATTTTAAAGGTTCTTTGACAACAATACAGGTTAAATCCTGGCAATGCCCAGCCTACCTCAAAGAAGATAATTGATTTTTATTAAAACATTCCATGTACATTATTTGAAAATATCAACAATAAGTACAGTGTCCATAAGAAGGAATGCACAATCAGGACTTATTATAGTTATTAAAGATCATGGGGTTTTTTTTTTGGAATTTATTTGAATGTACACATGTCAAGTCTTCATTTATAAACTGCCCATCATTCTGCAATGTGATCCATTTGTTAGTTTATATTAATGCACTAGAGATTATCTGTTCAAAACAGAAGTACCAATACAGCACTCTCTAATAAGATCATATTTATTTGGATGATTGTGGGTTGATCTGGTTTTATTTATTTCCCCCAATATAACCTCTTACATTTTCAGCAGTGGAATTTTCATAAGTGATAACTATAGGCAGTGGGCTCTGGGAAATATACTCTACAAATATACATTCATTGCTGACTGAATTTCTCTGATGTTACCAAGCCACACTCACCCTCCTGGCCTCTCACTTGTGTTATTTAATGCTTCTATGCTTATCAACATAAAGAACTAGATGGAAGACTATAGACTTGAATTGTCCATTTATCAGGCTAAGTTATTCCAGTTACTTTACAAAAGCTCATATGGTAATTTTTTACTCTACCATAAAAATCGTTATCATAGATGCCTTATCATGCACTTACTTATTCTTCCTCCTTATGATTCACTCTTCACTGTTTCGTTGTTTTAACATTTTTCAGTGAGTCATTTATTTATATCATTCATTTGATAATTAGCTTTTGAATCATACAAAACACTGGACATTAATGTGTCAAGGATATAAAATGAATATGACAGCAAATGTTTTCTCAAGGAATCTAAAGCCTAATTGGAAACATAGAAACATAAAGATACAATACCAGTGTTAATGACTGTATGTTTTCAATGTTTGACAATGTTGATTTTACCTGACACAAGACAAAAAAAAATTATGAAATAGTAACAGTAATTTCCCCAATGGTATCCAACCTTCTAGTTGTTGGAACAGTATTACTGGCTTTGAAGAAATGTCAAGAGCATACTTTGAAATGTAGCTGACATGAGATCTAAAGAGACAGAGGAATGAGATTAGCAAAAGTGCAATATGCACCAGACAGTACATTCAGGTGGGACATTTGGTCAAACACAGAAAACAGAAGTGTACCTGAAAGGATTAGAGGCACTGGAGAGGAAGGAGCTGACACAGCAGAGTCTAAAACCCTGAGGGAACATGTAAGAAACTACCTCCAGAATGTGACCTGGGTCTTTGGAGGTGTTTCGTGTTCTTTTCCAAGGATCTGTTGCTCTGTGCTAAGTTGTGTTACATGACATCTAGTGCATCTTGTTACACGATGTTTCCTTGTTAATCGGGTAATGGCTAAGTCCTTTTTACCTGGGCTATGTGAACCTTAAGAAGGTTGGTAAGTGCCATGACGATAAACAAGTAGCTGTTCTGGTATAGAATCCACAGGGGTCTAAGGCTTGTAAATTTAAGCCTGGCTTTACTGGTCATTGCGAGGTATAACCATTAATGAAATAAGATCAATGGTGAAAGAGAGCCCCTTCATATGGTTTCAGGAGAAATGTGTTTAGCCTCTTTCACAACTCTATGTTAAATGGCATCTTGTTGGTTGCTTGAAAGTGGATGTGATTGATACATGAATGATATGCAAATGCCTACAGTAAAATCACTTTTTATTTCCCCTTTTCCTAACAACTAACATCCAATGATTGTTAGAAAGCAGTTAGATTATGTACACCATGTACGTCCATAAGGTAAATGATCAGATTTCCATTTTACACTTTTATAGAATTGTGTTTTTTGAGATATAAATAAAGCCTATTCTTGAACTTTGGAGAACCCAGAGGTAACTGGAGATAAGGTATCTAATTATGAGGAATATGCAAACCTAAATAGCTTGACAGCAGGTTGTATGTTCAGGAATCTTAATTTAAGCCTAGATATCTTACAAGGAAGTCTTGGAGTTTAAAGAAATATTTTATAAAATTGTTCTTTCAGCTCAAATTAATTTCAAGAAAAAACCCATAGACTACTCTCTAAAAAAAATCCTAGGATATTACTTTAAAGTATTCATTGTCTCACTGACTCAGAAGATCATGGTAAGAGCCCTAATTTTCAGGTTCTAGCAAACTGGTCAGTTCCTTTTGGATGAATGTACCTCATAGGACTTTCAAAATATTAGCAGGTAATTAAAAGCATCAACCTAGTATCTATGTGTTAAATACACATGTATGATATATATGTATTAGTTCTTTGAGAATGTTGAATGTGTTTTGATAATATTCATACCTATCCCAACTCTTTAAAAATCCACCACACTTCCCTTCATGTCTTTTTTATGTGTGTGTCTTTTTTTTTTTTTTTAACTCATCAAGACCAATTTATGCTGCCAAATATTCTTGGATATATGGTCTCCCATTGCAGTGTGGCTGACTTACCAGTGGTGGTCATCTTAATGAAAACCGTCTCTCCTTTTCTCAGAAAATAACAATTGTGAATAAGTCAGTAACAGGGAGTCAGTGGGACGGTGCCCAACTCTCCTCTCCACGTTGGGATTTGGTTAGGCTTGAACTCTCACAGGTTTTGTGTATGTTCTCCAAACCACTTTTAGTTCAGATGTGCAGCTGGTCTGCTGTGCCTGCAAGACATTGTTTCCTTGGAATCAGTATCCAGTGCTTCCTGATCTTAAACTTTGCCTACCTTCTTCTGCAGTGATCCCTGAGTTTTGTGAAGAAGGGTACATTGTTTTTATTACACTTAAGGTTGAGCATTCTGCACCTCGTTATTTGCCCCTAGGCCAGTTGTGGGTACCAGGGTCAGTACAAGCTTGGCTCTCAATAAGGTCTTACAGTCAAATTCTGAAGTATAACCATGAGGAAAAGAGAAAACTGGTAATATTTGTGGGTAATATTTATTGACCTCATTGGATATCAGCTCTAAAAGAAATAACTTATTCTGGGCAAAGACTTTTTATTTGTTAGCCTCCAGTATCCATTAAAGGTGTTGTTGCCCTGTTCTAGAATAACTCTCTTTTTCACTTATTTATGTATGTATGTACATGTGTATATCTTAGAAAGTGGCTATATGACATTTTAAAAAGTTCTTTAAAGTGTATTCCATAATAGGGATGCCAATGGGGAGAAATAAATAGCACTAATTGCAACTTGTTGGAGCACCATTTCAGGTATATGTTAATCCAAACCTCAGTTTCCTCTATTGGACAGATGCTGGGGCAAATCTTCTCTGAATTTGTTATTTAAAGCTCTAACTCCAATTGGAACTGTCTTTGGAGACAAAGCAGAACGGTAGTAATTAAAGTTAAATAAATTTTACTAATACAAATAGAAAGGAACCCCAAGAGTATGGCTACACAAAGAAAGTGCATCAATAAAGAGCAATATAGGAAGAGAGGCCTCATCAGAAACTGATCTTGATGGCGTCTTGACCTTGAATTTCAGCCTCCAGAAAGTTCCTGTTGTTTGTACTGTTGCCTTGTTACAGAAGCACTTTAGTGAAAATTCTGCTGGCTAAAAAATTCTTAAATTGATGCGTGGTAGACAGAGTTACCATGATGATTGACTTCACCATTGCATGATAACGATATTTCTGCTAGATTCTTGATCATAACAATAAGAAGGTCAATATTTAATTACGTCCACTTCTGACACTGGGATGATTTCTGTTGCCTAAATTCAGCACTCTCGTTTCCTTTTTGTTCTCTAATAGGTACTGTCAAGATGTGTTCTCTGCTCCCTTTCGCTTTGCTTTGTGATTCAATCCATCTTCTTCCCATGAATTCATCATTTCCTTCTTTGCTTCCAATTTCCCTCACAAGGCAATCAACACATTTCACTTTCTTCTTACTGGTTTGAGATACTTAGTACTTCTATGTGGCATATCCCCAAATATATTCCGTACTAGTTTCACAGTTCGGTTTTCAGAGAAGCATTTGTCTCATTTTCTGTGGTTATGGGGCAGGCAGGAGCTAAGGATGAGGGGAGTAACTGTGTTGTACCCTCCTAAGTGTAATTCACTCCAGCTGGGACTTCACAGAAACAGAGCTTACAAATGGGAATGAAAGACACAAAAGAGTCTCTCAGGAAAATTGGTGGCAGATAAAAGAGTTGTTTTCCTCCAGTATGTAGAATGCTTGATTAATAGAGGAATTTTACCTCTTGACCTCAATGGATAACTGAGTGTCTACACTTATTAAAATAAATGTAGTAGCTTGTATAAAATGTCATTCACTGTTCACTTCTTTGGAATACAGAAAATTTTCCCTACTCACTTTTCAATTGTGTGTATCTGTTATAAGTATGTTAGTTTTAAGTAAGCTATTTCTAAAAGCCCAAGGAGGTATATTTTTCACATTTCTTTTTATTTGCTGTGGTATAAAAGGAAACCTCTGTCTCAGTCACCATGATTATTAAGTCATTTCTCCACAGGTTTCTAGGGACTGTCTGCTAACTAATTTCCATTTTCAGTGGCTGATGACTGTGTTCATTCAACTAGAGTGATGGAGTTTCTTTTCAATGGTTTTAAAATAGGGTCTTTTATAGAAGGTTTCTGCATATCACTGTTGAAGGTGCAGTATGCCATTTGTTTTTGTTAAAAGTTTCATTCAGGTCATAAATGAGTGAAGACGCCTACATGGCAAGTTCTGCCCTAATTCCTGGGAGTTTAATGCTGCAGGCATTTAGCCTTCAAAGTATCACAGAGAATGAAAAGGAAGAAAAGCTATTGTTATGTAGGACTGTTTCTTCTTGCCAAGTGCTTTATCCAAGGTACCTTGTAATATTATTCCCATTTTCCAGCTGAATAAACTAAGGATCTAAAGATGAGGCATGTTAACCTGGTAATAAAGTGGTACACAAAAGAAAATCACACCATCGTCCACTGGCCACCTTGCTAAATCCTAGCACCTTTTTAAGGGAATCAGTGGTCGATTTTTTTCTATAACCTTATGTATAGGTTAGTAAAGTAGACAAACATCCTATTTTAAAATATTTGGCAGTTATTTATTTCTTGTATTGCTTATGCCTTATGATTTTTCTTGCAGCCAGGCTACACACTGTTTATCAGGTGAAGTCTATAAGGGGGAATGGGGTGGAGTGTCATTGCTTTGTCAGTTTAAACAGTTTGATTCCCTATGAAACTAAAAGATATTTATAATAGAAATAAGGTTGTGTCACTAAGTTTTCCCTACTTGGAATGGGTGATTTTGATAATGATTGCTGAACTATATGGGAATCATAAGTTCTTCTGTACAGAGCAAGCCTTCTAAATCACAGGCATTCAAATAAATAAACATTCCCATATAGCCCAAGTTACTCACAGTTACTCACACTTGCTGTTTAACTGAAATGAAGAAAGAACACATTTTGTGGAGTAACTGGTGGTCTCAGTATGCAGTCCTACACAGAAACAGTGGATCAAACTAATAAGTAAAGAACTCTAGTGCAATAAAAACTGGCAGAAGAGAAGTAGTTCATGCTTCTGATAAATCATCATGCCCCAATGATATTATAGGAATTCTTTAATTCCTGGTGACTCAAAATAGTTTTAATGATATTGATACCCAGTTGTGCCTGAAACAATGAGGGTGGCACAGAACTACATTATTCTATGTGTCATGAAAACAAATACATAGTGATGCTTTCTTTAGTAGAATACCATGCAAGGCCCATCCCAATCATTAAATATCTCTTAAGTATCTGAGGCTTCATCATACTACTAGGGAAAGGTAGAGGAGGCCAGCTGAGCTGTAATTCAGCCTGTTCTACCACATTCAAGTGGGTGTAGAAATACATTCAAAGACAAGGCAAACAATCTTCTACATGTAAAATTATAAATTGGATTTCATAACCAGGTCTGTGTTTAAGTAGAAAGAATAAAGAATAATAGATTATTATGTAAAAATCCCTGCTAGTAAAAGTTCCTACATAAAGCCTAACAAATATTGTTCTGACTTAAAGAGATGCTCAACCTCCTTAGTCATCAGGGAAATGCAAATCAAAACAACTCTGAGATTCCATCTTACACCCATAAGAATGCCTAAGATCAAAAATTCAAGTGAAACCACATGCTGGCAAGGATGTGGAGAGAGAGGAACGCTCCTTCATTGCTGGTGGGAATGCAAACTAGTACAGCCACTTTGCAAATCTATCTGGTGCTATCTCAGAAAACTGGGAATAGGGCTTCCGCAAGCCCCAGCTATTCCACTCCTTGGAATATACCCGGAAGATGCACCAGCACACAACAAGAAAATTTGCTCAACCATGTTTATAGCAGCCTTATTCATAATAGCCAGATCACGGAAACAGCCTAAGTGTCCCTCAGTAGAAGAATGGATAAAGAAACTGTGGTACATATACACTATGGAATACTACTCAGCTATTAAAAACAAGGAATTTCTGAAATTAGTGGACAAATAGATTGAACTAGAAATAATCATAATGAGTGAGTTAACCCAGAAGCAGAAAGAGTTAAATGGTATATACTCACTTATATCTGCATACTAGCCCAAGGGGCATGTCCCATGAAAGTCTTCACTTACCAGGAAACTGGGACAGAGGGGAGGACATCCTATTGGGACTCTAGATGAGAGAAGCATGGGAGAATGGCAAAGTTGAAGGGTCCAGAGGATCCTAGACACCTACAAGAGGAGCATTATGATAGGCAAATTTGGACCCAGGGGTCCCACTCAAACTATAGCATCAGCCAAGGACAATACAGGCCGTAAACTTCAAACCCCTACCCAGATGTAGCCAACGGACAGGACATTCTCCACAGTTGAGTGGAGAGTGGGGTCTGACTTTCACATGTACTCTGGTGCCTCATATTTGACCACATCCCCTGGAGGGGGAGACCTGGTGGTACTTAGAGGAAGGATAGCAGGCTACCAAGAAGAGACTTGATACCCTATGAGCCTATACAGGGGGAGGAAGTCCCCCTCAGTCACAGTCATGGGGGGGGGTGAGTAAGGGGAAATTGGGAGGGAGGGAGGAATGGGAGGATACAAGGCAGGGGATAACCATTAAGATGTAATATGAATAAATTAATTTTAAAAATATTGTTCTGGTACCCTTTGATAGCATGTAATTTCATCACAGTGTCTGTAGCTACTGGTGGATCTCAGACTTTTTCAATAACATGTGAGTCAAATAAATAAACAACTCCACTGTGAATTTGAATTATTTTTTAATCCAACTATAGTAGATTGGTAGAAATAGTATAATGAAATACCATAGACTACATGCCTTAAAACACAGTAACATTACAGTTCCAAATTTTGATCCATTTATTGGTAGATTTCATCATCCTGTGTCTTCATGCAATGATTTCTGTTTATTTTGGACTCTCCTCTCTTCTTATAGTGATATCGGATTAGGACCAAATTTGATTACTTCATTAATTTTAATTTTCTGTAGTTTCTCAGGATTTCTTTGTGTATATGCATGTGTGTGGGGGAGGGGATATTCATGCATGCTGGAAGCATATGTAAATGTCAGGTGTTCTCTATTGCATCCTAATTTCTTTTTGAGACAAGGTCTCTTTTCTGAACCAAAGCTCATCAGCTGGTTTACTCACTAGCTAGTGAACCCCATGAATCAATCTGACTATCTCTGCCTCCTGGCACTGGTGTTACAGATGCAGGTTACTAGACTGACTTTTATATTGGATGTGAGATTCTGAACACAGGCGCTCTCTCCTTCTCTCTCTCTCTCTCTCTCTCTCTCTCTCTCTCTCTCTCTCTCTCTCTCTCTCTCTTTCTATTTTCTTCTTTGGGATTGTATTTTAATTGTGACATTTCTTCCTTCTCTTTTCTCCTTCCAAATTCTTCCATATACCATTCCCTGCTTTGCCTTAAATTAATGGCATATTTTCACTAATTATTTCTGCAAACATATATGTATTTACATATATATTCCCAAACAACCCTTTGATTCCATCTAATATTACTTGTAAATATGGTTTCAGGGAATCAATTGTCACTGAATGACCAGTTAGTTTGTACTTCCTTGAGGAGGGCCACCTCTCCTGTTCCCAGTGTTACTCGGTTGCCTAAAGTAACTTGTGTGGGCTTGAGGCCTTGTGGGCTTTTCCTTATGCAGTTGGTATATTTGTTGGTGTCTTTCTTGTTCACCTCATGTTTGGGCAATCATTTTTGGTGTGAATTTGTGGGTGAAGCTTCTTGCATTATGAGGAGAAGCTATCTCACAGAAGCCTCCTCAATCTTTTGTTATTTTTTTTTTTTATCTTTCTGCCCCCTCTTCCACAATGTTCCCTGAGCCTTAGGTGTTAGAATGTTTAGTACTCACTGGGACTTGGCTCCAGAACTCTGCATTTCTATTGGTTGGGCTTTTCTATAATGATCTCCATCCGTTGTAAAGGGTAGTTATCTTGATGAGGCAGTAGTGACTAAACTTGTCTGTGGGTCTAATGACAATGATAAGTGGTTGTAGCTTCTCTGCCTCTAACCGTGATTTCACGAGCACTGATCAGTAAGCTAGGTTTCCAACACCGGGCATGACATCTCTCTTGTTGAATGGCTCTGAAATCCAATTAGAGAGTCCCTGACTACATTCAAGGTGCATGTGTCACCAGTGCACCTGTGAGGTTATTGTGCCTGATGGTCATTGATGTGGTTTGCTGACACCATAGATGGGTAGGATTGTCGGTTGCCTCTCTCACTCCAAGCTTGCATGGAACCTTCTGGTATCATAAAAGTGCTTCTAGGGATGGGGCATGCAGGTCAGTTAGAGCTCAAGGGTCTCTTGGCCCTGCTTCAGATGCGCATGATGTCTTCAGCAATAAGAACTTGTCATCCAACTCTAGAGGGAAACTAAGATCAACAGCAGTAAATGTATGCTTTACCCATGGCCAACAACTCAAAAGAGGGCATCTCCTGCCTGGTGTGGATACTTGTTAGGTGGCTTTTGGATCTTGGAAGGAGTACCATTAGCATAGATGAGAAAAATTCATTAAAACCATATATGCATATTCTTACACTGAATTTTGTATGTTGTTTATAAGTTTGGTTTTAGGTAAATAATTAACAATAAATTTCTTGCAGCCTTCTTCAGCCATCCACATCACAATATTTTTACTTACCTATCTCCTTCTTCTGTAATTACCTACCTCTATCTTCCCTAAGGAGCCTCCTTTCCTTTTTTAATCTATCTGTTCAATTGTATCCTGCTATTACCTTTCACTGCCCTCTCACTGTCTTTAGGATTTCCTTTCCTTCACCTCCCTAAGCTCAGGTTCTTATACTTGTTCAGCAAGCACTTTTCATCTCTGAGATATCTTCTTGGTCCAACTACTTCTTAAAAGGGCCTGTTTGCAATTACACAGTATGATGTTCTTGGTACTTACGCTCTCAACATATTAGTTTGGGGACTATGTAATTCAGTTCATAAGACCAAAAAATTGTCTGTGCTATTGCAGTGCTTGGTAGCACTATGAGATCAGAAAAGTGATCATTGTCATCAGGGATTATTGATCAAGCATCTTTTATGTGACAGACTCCCCCATTAAGACTTGTAGCATCATAAGACCCAGTAAGGTACAAAGCTTTTCATTAACTCTGTTTTCTGAATTAAAAAATTTTACACCAGACAATCTACTTCATTTGCTCTCTTATTGAAATTTATTCTTCTGTAGAGGTTGAGAACGATCCAAATACTTAAATTATAGATGAGCCCAGTGCTTTAAATATAGGAAGTATTTGATAAATATACATGATGTGAATGGATCTAAGAACAAAATATTACTGTTGAAGTCCCCTGTAATTGAATATATTTTATGGCAGTAGCTTTGCAACCCTAGATACTCAGGTAACATCTCTCTATGTCCCCTGGAGGGGGAGACCTAGTGGCACTCAGAGGAAGGACAGCAGGTCACCGAGAAGAGACTTGATACCCTATGAGCATATACATGGGGAGGTAATCCCTCTCAGGAACAGTCATAGGGGAGGGGAATAAGGGGAAAATGGGAGGGAGGGGAGAATGGGAGGGATGGGATAACCATAGAGATGTAACAAGAATAAATTAATTAAAAAATAAAATAAAATGAGAATGGGCATATTTACAAAACTCTATTAAATAATATGCCATAGACAAAAGTCAACTATTAAATAATGATCATACTACACAAAAACTATTTTTTATGAATTGCATTTACTACTTGTAAATAATCTTCATTACCTTCATGTATGTTCATTTCATCCACAATCAGGACTCACAGTGAGAGTCTTCTGCACGGCTCTGTTCTCCAAAACTAACATTCTTTTTGCTAGAGTTCAAAGACACTGGAATACTATTCCTTTAGAATATGAGATGCTTGCATACCTTTGTGTGCAACATTAATTTAGAGCAGTAGCTCTCTACCTTTCTAATGCTGTGATACTTTAATACTGTTCCTCATGCTATAGTGAGCCCCCAACCATAAAATTATTTTCTTTACTAGTTCATAACTCTAAGTTTGCTACTGTTATGAATCATAATGTAAATATCTGTGTTTTCCAGTGGTCTTAAGTGACACCTGTGAAAGAATCATTCAACTCCCCCAAAGGGGTCATAATCTACAGGTTGAGAACTGCTGACTTAGAGGAATCAGGGAAGGGTTGTCTTATGAGTAATATAAGTATCTTTTTGAGTAGTTCAACATATCAAAATAGTTAATGTGAGCAATCAGGAAAAGTCCATAGACAGGAAGATATATTTTAAGTGATTCTGTTTATTCTGTTTCAGTTGAATTTAATTCATGTTGTGTTTGTAGAACAAAACACTCCAAAAATCTCAGTGGCTAAATAAAGTTCATTTTTTATTTCCACTCTACACTCAAATAAAGCAGGAATGTTTTGTTTTTTTTCTTTAGTCTCTCATGTGCCAGGGTAACAGAGACTTTCCTCTGACATATGCCTATAAGGGAAGTTGATGCTAATAGTAAATTATATGAACTATACCTTTAATATTAAATTTTATTTCAAGAGGTAACCTTGACCACTTATTGTAATATCTTATAGATGAAATCAAGTCACAGGACTATTTTACTCTTAGCACATGCCAATAAGAAGAGGAGTGCAAATACCTTTGATTTATAACAAATCCTCCCACTTATAATGTATCCAATACTTTGCATATGATGAGATTTTTCATTGTAAATAAAAAAGATAGAAATTTACTAAGCACTGAAGATGTAGATGCAATATGCAAATAGATAAATATATCATGTATTCCTATGCTTTGTGTTCTAATGCCTTTTAATATTTTGTAGCTATGTGCATCATGCTGAATGAAGGTCAGGAAGAAAAGGTGTATGGGCATGGTCTGGGTAGAGAGAAAAGTCTTTGAAGAAAGAGCATGAATGTTATTCTCACCAAAACCTCAGGAGAGAATGACTAGGACAGGCGAAGCAAGGCAAGACAAATGGTCAATAATGTTAGTGACGTAAAAGGGACAGCATGTTATGCCATTAGAAATGCTACTGGGTGTGTAGGAAGCCACTCTGAGCTGCGACAAAAGAGATGCATAACCAATTTTGTATTTTAAAGATTAAATACCCTTGGGAAGCAAGAATGGTGGAAGCAGAGAGGCCATTTGAATCTCATTATTAATGTTGAAAGAATGGGTGCATAGTAATATCTGAAGTAGTTATAGGATAAGTAATAATTTCTTAGAATACAGGTTCAACAAAATTTGTGAATGGGTTGCCTTTCACAAATGGACTTGAGTTGAACCTTTATAGGAAAGAAAATTTGCAGAACACTCATATT